>CM069450.1:22455557-23058228 GCA_035610835.1 Ophiura sarsii | reverse complement strand
CAAACACTGCTCATTTGACTGGGTGTGGTTTCTGCATTATGAGACCCATGCTTAGGAATTTTCCAGTATAAAATCATACCAAATGTTTATGGATCACATCCCTGTATACTTTATATGACAGTACACCCCCTCCCAGGTTTCTATCCTTATCATTTATGGATCCATGGATGGACAAATGTAAAACAGTTGTAAATTCACATTTCGACATTATCTACCTAGCTCAAATGTTAACAGGGTATAATATGTATTTATGGGTATAGGTAAAATATAGGTCCCATTGGTTATATATGACCCATCACATCAGAACAGATCAGTCGTAGTCAGGATTGAACATTGAGAATTAATATTTTCTAGTTTTAATGTTGACTTGCTCTTTCAGGGTCAGATTTTTGTTTTGTTTTTTGGTGGACATATTTTTAAAATTGACTGAAAAAAACCATGTTTTAAAGAGATAAAAAAAATGGATTTTTAGCGACCCTAGATTTCCGAAAATTCGGATCGGTCGGAAAGGGCAAGTCACACCTTTTTTTTGGGGGGGGGGGGGGGGGGCCTATCTCTAAACCAGGTGTTTTTCTCAAAAAATGGTTATGTTTATTTACTCAAAACTATTTATAAAACTGAGTGAGGAAGTTATCATTGCAGGGTGATCGATGATTATCAAGTGTCCCATGACATCCGTATGGTGCAAAATATTCTGTCAAATGACTTACTACATGCATGGGACCATTTATAGTTTGATCAGTTCCAAATTGGCGAGAAATAGTCAGTTTTTATCTCTCCACGCGCAAAAGTAATCCAAGCGTAGTCGCGAGATATTGGCCTCATTCGTGCGGTTTTGGCCACATGCATCCGTCACACATACATGTATGATGCAAAGTGCGCTTGATGCCGTCATGCCCGCCCGGGACCTTCTGTATTCATTCGCTGCTGTAAGGCGGCTTTGCCAATTTGGAACTGATCGAACTATAGACGAAAAGTTGCAACTAGCAAATGAACAAAAAGTAAAACACTGCAATTTTTGTCTTTCAAGCTCCATGATTGACCGTACACCACAGCACATGTGCCTTTTAGCTTAGTGTGTAGCAGATTCTCATTGATATGCAACGAGTATGTAAGAAATCAATCAGCCATTTTGTATAAGACCATTGTACTTTTATTTTATATTAAATTTATGTCTGTGCACCACCAGTCTGCAATCATGTTACGCAGATACGCCAAATGAAAGTTGTAGGTTAGTGAACCACATGTGATGAAAGTTGATGTAATCCCTTAGGCTAAATAAAAAAATCATTTGTCTCAAAGCTCCAGTGCGCGTTAGTTTATTGATGCGCATTAGAAGAAGAAAAAATCTTTAAAAAAAAGAAAAATCCCAAAATTTCACAGATTTTTCAGATTTTCAATGATCACATCATTTTAAATACAAAAGGTCATTTTTACAAGGATTTCAATATTTTATATTTAAAAAAAACACTTAAAAACAACAACATTCCGCATTAGGTTTTGAATAACTGAAGAGCTTTGAGACAAAAGATTTTTTTTAATATAGCCTTATAACACTAAACAACTGAAATGAACTTTATTTATCATGTAATTAAAATACATTTCTATTTATTATTATAAAAATTTACGTTGGGAATGATTCCTTTTCTGAGTCAAAGCGGTGAAGTTTTCAAGCCAATCACAGGCTTAACATTCAGGGCGAGTCGGAAAGAATAGCCACTTTTTTCGCGATAGCGCCACAAATGTCAGACCTCGATATTCAAAACCAATAATAGTGCTCAAAAGACCACACCTTTGCCTTTCATTCAAAAAAAGAATTTTTGATTTTGAATATTGCGTCATAATGTTACAACAAATTTAGTAGAACCTTGTATTTTAATTTGATGTGATGTGGTTTCCCCAAACAGACTTGAACAATATTAGCTCTTGTTAACCGACAGAGCAAATCTTAACCAACAGTGCCTATCTCAACCGACACAGCTCAAATATTGGGGGTGCAATTGCCCCCCCCCCCCCCCCCCACCCCCCCCCCCCCCCCCCCCCCCCCCCCCCCCCCCATGGCTTTTAAACCTTCACTTGTTGCATATTGCCATGATGTAGTTGTAGAAATTGTAGATGCACACAGCAACATTTTCATAAACTACAAGATATTACATACGTTTTGAATGTTCTATTTTTGTAAATGATTAGATATTGATATTGTATATGATTTGTAATGACCATTTCAATAAATAAATTAAGTAATATCTGAATAACCTTTGTGTGTCATTGTAAATAATTCATTGACATTTTGTATCATCTATTATATTTAGCATATTTACCTACCTGGATGAGCATAATATAAAATGTATTATAATTATGTAACCCATTATAAGGGCCTCCCAAAATGGTACAATAAAACTGCATATTGAAAAAATAGTGAATGCATTCAAAATAGTGCACCTAAAGTTAATGTATGTCCACAAGTAAATTTTTGAGATCGGCGTTCCAATTCCACCGCGATTAAAGTCAGTTCGGGCTAATTGATATAGTTCTATCAAAACAGTCTGTTATAGATGATAATAATTAATATGAAATGGCGAATATATTGCACTCAATATAGAAATATTCTTATATCACACTTGAAGCCATTCAATATTATATAATTGTATGCAAATGTGTGGTGTGCACATTTTGCCCAATTTCTGTCAATTTCCTCAACAAAGAGCTTTGGATGCTTTAGAATATTAATATTATTATGCTTTTTGGGCAGATTCTATGCCTGTAAATATAAATTTGTTGATTTTAAATATTTATACTAGATATTGGCTCCATTTTTGAGATAAGCAGGTCAATACAGTTCTCCAAAATAAGTAGCTGACTCAGCTCCAAAACTATAGCTCCCACGTCAAACTATTCAATTATAAAGTTGTAAAGAAACTGATTCTCTTTAATTTGAAATATTACACATGAACATTGAATGAATATTAACTCAGTTATGTGCCCAAATCCAAAACAAAGTCTGTTTTTCAGACTACAGCAGGCAGATTATTGATTAACTGGTAGCGCCAACTCGTGGGTTGAGTAGTAAAAGAGGATTTGGGATGCTTCAATTGATCAATGCAGCCCATACACATACCTGTCACACTGTCCTGCATGTTCAAAACCCAAGTGTGAAAATGTAAACAGCACTTTGTTCTATCCTTTCCAATGTAGTGTTCTTAATTATTAACCAATCTTTGTGAACAATGTCGCAAATTAAAGAGAAGAAATTTCTTTACAACTTTCGGATTTAATTGTTTACATAGGAGCTATAGTTTTGGAGTTAAAGAGTATATTTACTACCTGATCAGTTACTTCTTTTGAGGACTGTACACCCACAGCACCAGGGCTCACCACAGCACAGTGTGTGCCTGAAAATGACTAATCTTCTTCTTTCTTGTTAACTTATTGTAATAGAAGAGTCATTTCATAAGCTATCACAAAAAATTAGATGTTTGCATTAATGCATTACACCATAATCTGAGCATTTTTGCGATTCAACCCCTGGAGTTTTGTCTGGGGACTAGACATACAATTTTGATAAAACAAATGTGCAATATCACACCCATAAATTGTGTTACTCTTGTTGGTAATTTCAAATGCTGTTATTGGTATCAATAATGGTTGCCTTCAGAAATCTAGTGTGGTTTGATATGGTAATGACTTTATTCAGTCATTTTAATTTGACCCCGCAATATTTCTGACATCCCTTGTCAGGCCCCAATGGATGGCTATGACGTCATGGACCGTCATCGACGAACTACAACATCCACAGGTTGCGTCTATTTTTTTATTAAAATATTACGATCAATTTCCCCAGTTATTTTCTCTAAACTTTTATTATTTAAAGGTAAAAAATGCATTAGAAATACAATAAAAGATGGACAGTTTGTTTTGTTTGTTGTACTATGGTGTGACATCGGATGGGTTTGTCCATATTTGTTATCATAGTGGTGCCGGCTGTGCCCACATCCAACGCCGACATCTACTACTCAAAATATCCCATCCATTGTCACACCATAGTATGGCAACCAAAACAAGTTTCCCATCTATTATTCTCTAAACTGGTAGTTAACAAAAGCATCAAAAATATTAAACAGTCAGACATTTGTTCATTTTCTGTTTGCACAGCACTCCTGGTGCTGTTGTGCTTTTATTTTATATTTTCATTATCATAAATAGTTAGCATCATATAATCTTTACAACGTGTGAAACTTTGCAAGCATTTGTATCCTCTACCTGAAGACCTTGATGAATAGGACCATGTCACCTCTTTTTAATCAACAATGTCCAGTTCCTGGTTCCATTCCATGCATAAGGTTACATTCCATGCACAGGGGAACATACATATACACTAGTAGATGGCTGGTTTGGTTTAGCGTATGGTTTATAATGGACACCACCTTCGAATGCGTGCGAACTTGCATGCAAGCTTGTGTTTGGCAGGCAATGAGTGCGCGCGCAACGGCAGACAAACTTTTGTTTGCTTAGCTGCTGTGGCGTTACAGGTGACATCGTCTATAGGATGACCAATCAAACCAATTCTTATCTCCTATACGTTGTTCAGTACAACATAGGCAAGAATTGTGAGGCTCCTTTTTAAATTTGTGCACAAAGAATCCCTAATGTTGTAATAACCCTAACCCTGCCATATACCACAATATACCACGACTGGGCACGTTGGTACCACCCGGCGTGGAAGTTTTTGGATGAAAAAATGGACCCAATCCATATAGTTTGCGCAATACACTGCGCAGACTACCGTTGACAGTCGTGGTGTAGTGAGGAATCCCAAGCTCCACGTGCTGGAGGTCCCTGGATCAAATCCCGGGGAGATCGGGGAATATTTTGGTCGATTTTCCACATTGAAAAAAAATTCTGAAAAAAGTGGGGGGTAGAGTTAGGGTTAATACGCATTGAATCATTAGCAGCTATAGTTTGATCAGTTCCAAATTGGCGAAGCCGCCTTACAGCAGCGAATGAATACAGAAGGACGCTGGTGCGCAATGAAGGTATCTAGTGCACTGTGCATCATATGCGTGAGACGTACGTGTGACCAATAACATATGCGTGTGGCCTTAATCGCAGGCGTATGCTTGGATTGCTTTTGTGCGCGAAGAGAAAAAAACCCAAATATTTCTCGCCAATTTGGAATTGATTAAACTATATAAAGGATCTCTGTTGAAATAGTTTATGGGGGAATAAATACAAGTCTCACAATTTCCGCTTCATACTGAACAAGTATAGTAATATGTGGTGTTATGCATTGAGATTTGCACATTCCTAACTCATTTCAATGGAAACCCAATACATATCTCAGTCCGGTTGTTTTATGTCAGAGAGATTATAACATTGCTTATATATATTGCAGACGACAATGTTATTACATTTTAATATCTGCAGAGAGGCAGGCTGATGATAGTGAAAGTGATATTGCCCTAAATACCCATGTTTTTACCCCTTCTCTTGAAACCACCCTGCAGCCTTTTTAGAGGGCATATAACTACAATCTCAAGAAAAATTGTTATTCTTTGGATCATGTTTAACTTGTATATAGGTTTAATTTTGTGTGTGTAAAATTGGTAAAAGATATTACATAAGGGTACTTTTTGGCCAATAAAATATTGTTTGTGGGCAACATTTTAGAAAAACTTTTGTATAGGGGTATTTTTCTTGAGAGATAAACGTTGTATACAATTTAAGCATGTGTACAATTCTCCAGCGCTCCTGACGCCGGAGGAAATTCCATGAGATAGCTTGGTATAGATCGCCGATAAATCAATCAGTGATTGGTTAGATCGCATACCAAGCGAATACGAAAACTGAATTTCTCGTGAAGAATTCATTTATTAGTTGATAAAAACTATTTCCATCGCTGTGCCGTGGGCATAGACGGACTTTGAAAAAGTCATGGAAAGTAAGGAAGAAAAAGAGACTCGCCCCGCTGGGGACGAAGGCAAGAAACAGACAGGGAAACCGCCCGTAAAAACGGGAAAAACATCCAGTAAGAAAAGTACGAATTCGCAGAATTCGGCAGTCGTAGCCGGCGTTTCACACGCGTCCGGTAGTAAAAATAAAACTGGGGCTGATGGCCACCAGAACAAAGAACTGGACCTGGTACTAAAAGCTATCGCTAAAATAGATAAGAAAGTGGATGATAACGCTAAACTCATTCAAAAACAAGGGGTCCAGATGGATTATTTGGCCAATCCTGAGGATGGAGATGGCAATGTTAATGATGAATATTATCATGATTATCATGATGGTCAGGAGGAGCTGGACTATGAACAGGACGTTGAGAACGAGGGGTATGAGAATGAGGAGCCCCCGCAGAAAAAGAGAAAGGCTGATGACAGTGTCAGTGACATGCCCCCCAGTGCAGGAGGTTCAAGGTTTACAGTAGCCTTGAGTAAATACAAAAAGTCTAAAGAGACAGTAGAAGACTCCATAGAGGAGGACATAGCTAAGCTTGCCAATGAAAGTTTCAGTCAAAGTATTGATAAGGATCAGCTTAAGGCACTTATAGACTCGGTTCACAGACCAGAAAACTGTACAGCCTTAACTGAAGTTCGGGTTAATGAACTTATTTGGAACCTTTTATCAGCCCAAACTAGAGCTTTTGATGAGAAGTTACAGATAGTGCAGTCGTGTATGGCTAAGACAGGGGTGATCATGGCAAGAATGCTTCATATGATCGATTCTGATGAGAGATTGTCATTTATTGACAAAACTCTGGATGCTGGTGCAGAGGGTTTAACTTTACTGGGTCAAGCCTACCATCTCTTGTGTATCAGACGCAGAGAAATGATGAAGCCAGACGTAGACTGGCGTTATACGCACTTATGTTCGGCTAATGTTGCCCATACCTCTTTCCTGTTTGGGGATGATGTGCAGGAAGAGATTAAGAAAATTGGAGACACAAACAGAGTTGCCAATACAGTCAGGGGTAATAGACAATATAACACACGGGGCAGAGCTAGAGGTCGCCCACTACACAGAGGCATGGGATACAACCCATATAGAGGAAGAGGCGCCTCGAGTGCAGGTTCGTCCTTTAGAGGTCAAGGCCGCGGTGCTCAGAGATACATGAGAAGCAGAGGAGGGAGAAGGCCAATGTCAAGTGCTAGCAGGAATAGCCAACAAGGTGAGGTAAGAAGCTCCTTGTCTTCTGTATGTATGGTCAAAAGATCCCCATCAGACATATTAGTACCCGAAAGTACATGTGCACGATTATTGGAGCATGGGCAAGATTTAAAAGCGGGTAAATTGGTAGAACATTTTGAGGAATGGAAAAAATTGACATCCGATAAGGAAATTTTACAGACCGTGCCAGGTTGCATAATCGAGTTCGAAGAGGTCATTCCAACGCAAGATGAAATGCCAAGAAAATATTTTCGAAATCAGATTGAAGCGGATATAATTTCTAAGGAGGTACTGACCTTACGAAATAAAGTGGTCATTGAAGAAGTAGTACATGAAGATGGTGAATACATCTCAAACATTTTCCTCAGGAAAAAGAAAAATGGAAAGTATAGGATGATTTTGAACTTAAAGGGTCTTAATGAACATGTACAATACCACCATTTCAAAATGGAAACGTTCGAAACTGCCCTAAAGTTGATCACACAAAATTGTGTCATGGCATCCATTGACATTAAGGATGCATACTACTGTGTACCAGTACATCCAACATTTCGAAAACTTTTGCGGTTCAAATGGAATGATAAACTGTATCAATTTACCTGTCTGCCAAATGGCCTTGCCTGTGCTCCACGTAAATACACGAAAATGATGAAGCCAGTATACTCGACCCTTAGGGTCAGGGGTCATACAATTACAGGATATATTGATGATACACTGCTAATTGCTGATACTCCTGCTGAATTACAGGAGTCCGTAAGCCTTACTCAATCCTTATTGATTAATTTGGGATTCACCTTAAATTATGAAAAATCAGTGTTAAAACCATCAACATGTATTGCGTACTTGGGTTTCTGTATAAACTCCAAGCTTATGAGGGTTTCTCTAAACATAGAAAAGTGCAACACAATTATCAAGGAATGCACAAATATTAGGAGTAAGCAAACCGATATCATTCGAAATATAAGTAAAATCATAGGAATGATTGTGGCATCATTCCCGGCTGTTGAACAGGGGCCCCTGCACTATCGGGTGCTGGAAAGACAGAAAACACAAGCTCTCCGTGAGAATTATGGGAATTTTGATGCTGTAATGGAAATCACGGAAGGTATGAAAGGGGAGTTGCAATGGTGGGTACATAACTTGCCACAACAGTCAAGAGAAATTATCAAAAGCAACCCAGATTTAACAATAACAACAGATGCATCTGGTAATGGTTGGGGAGCCAGTTTGCAGGGGGAGCAAATTGGAGGAAGATGGAATATGAAAGAGAAAGAACATCATATCAATTTATTAGAGCTTTTAGCAGTGGATTTAGCCCTAAAATCATTTGAAGATAAACTGCAAGGGCAGCATATTCAGGTGCTTATTGACAACACAACTGCAGTCGCTTACATAAAGAATATGGGGGGAAAACAAGAAGAACTAAATGAGTTGGCAAACTCTATTTGGAAGTGGTCGTTAAATAATAATATGTGGTTGTCAGCATCGCATATTCCTGGAGTAAAAAATGTAGAGGCAGATCATGCAAGCAGAAATTTTAACGACAGGACAGAATGGTCATTAAATTCAGATGTGTTCACAGAACTTACACAAATATTTGGGGTCCCAGAAATTGACTTATTTGCTTCACGACTGAATGCAAAATGTGACAGTTATGTGTCTTGGAAACGAGATCCTGCAGCAACATATGTAGATGCTTTTTCCAGATCATGGAATAATAATTATTCATATCTGTTTCCTCCTTTCAGCCTCATAGGGCGATGCATTCAAAAGGTCTACCAGGACCAAGCAACAGCAGTCATAGTTCTTCCTCTTTGGACAACGCAAGCGTGGTTCACCAAATTCCTGGGACTACTAACTCAAAACCCGGTAATTCTACCAAGAAACGACAACATGTTAACTCTTCCGGGAAGCAGCAAGCTGCATCCACTTCGCAAAAAACTAAAAATGATTGCAGCGAAAATATCAGGGAAACCTTCAGACAGCATTCAATTTCAAACAAAGCTGTCGACATCATGCTCTGTGGGTGGAAACGTGGCACCCACAAACAATATAATAGCTACATCAAGAGATGGTTTAGTTTTTGTTTACAAAACAAAGTTAATCAGATGCAACCAAATGTCTCACAGGTTTTAGATTTTTTGACGGTCTTATATGACAGTGGGCTGGGTTATAGTGCCATAAACACTGCACGCAGTGCACTTTCACAAATTGTGGCATACAAAAAGGGGTTTCGCACCATAGGAGCTCACCCATTTGTAATCAGGTTTCTTAAGGGGGTGTACAATCTTCGACCTCCTGTACCAAGGTACACAGAGATGTGGGATGTAGGCAAATTATTGCAGAAGCTCCGCAAATTGTCCCCAGTAGCTCATTTGAGTCTAAAGCAGCTCACTTTGAAAACCGTGACACTGGTGGCAATTTTACTTGCTGCAAGAGCGCAGACATTGGTTGCACTTGATATCAAAAATATGACGGTCAAGAAAAATAAATATTGCTTCACAGTGGGCAAGGCTACCTTAAAACAGAGTAGACCTGGTTACACACCACCGCTCTTGGAGCTTGCAGCATACCCGATTGATAGAGGAGTATGCATACACAGAGCACTCACAGAATATATTAACAGGACAAAACCCTTAAGGGGAACGCAAACTCAGCTATTCATTATCTACACCAAGCCTCATACAAGCGTTTGTGCTGAAACCATAAGTAGATGGATTAACTAGCCATGAGTATGGCCGGAATAGACGTTAGCATGTACAAGTCCCACAGTGTGCGTGCAGCATCAACATCTAAGGCATGGGAGCTTGGTGTACCTCTGGAGGAGATACTCCGTACTGCTGGGTGGTCCTCAGCAGCCACATTTGCTAAATATTACAAGAAGCAACTGCCTAAGGAGAAGATCTATGCAAAGAAAGTAATCGCATCTAAGAAGAAATAGATGTGAATGTGAACTCTAGAAAAAAGGAACAGTATATAAAACGAACACTGAACTGATAAAAAGCTGAAAGTACAGCTGTGAGTAACAGTTTGAGCACATATGATTTATATGATGAGTTTCTATTATAAAAAGTTGAGCATAATGGATGGCATTATGGACTATAGTTAATTGTGTACAATTTCTCGTACGTTGATTTTGGGCATAGGTTAGTCCCAGTGGCTTTGAAGTCTCATGGAATTTCCTCCGGCGTCAGGAGCGCCGGAGAATTATACAGTTAAGCGAGGCTTACCTGTAAGCTGAAGGGTAACTGTAATTCTCCGGTGCTCCTGACGCCATAAGGAAATTACATTCCACACCCTCCCGCCCAGGAGCTGTTTTTCAGGCATGAAAAACTAACTCATGTACTTAATGTACATGGGATATAAAAATTAAAAAATTAAAAATTAGAAAGTCTTGTTTGGCTGGGCCTAGCCTATGCCGCTTTAAAGACTGATTGATTTATCGGCGATCTATACCAAGCTATCTCATGTAATTTCCTTATGGCGTCAGGAGCACCGGAGAATTACAGTTACCCTTCAGCTTACAGGTAAGCCTCGCTTAACTGTATAATTATCAAACATGAATGGCCAAGAAATTATTGCACCAATATATTGCAAAACTTTCCAAATAAGCATCCAATTGTTCTCACACACAAAATTGAATATATAATCTCTAATATATTAAGGCTGGTGTCAACCCTGTTTGGCGCCAAATTTATCAAGCACTTTTAAAAAGTGCCAACAAAATGTTTTTTATCTCAAAAATCTCATTTTTGGCACTTTTTGGTCAATATTTTCAAAACAAACAAATTTTAAGCCAAAAATAAAATATCGCTCCTAGATAATTGACTTTAGATGATTTTGGTGAAATTTCGGAATTTTTAATCAAAAACAGATATTGTTAGGTTGTCTGAAAATTGTTGGTGCCAAAAAGGTGATTTTTGGGCAAAAATGTAAAAATCACTAATTTTAGTAAAATTTGATACCAAAAATGGATTCTCTGTCTCATTTCATTACAAAAAATGTATACTTTTATGTACATCACATTTATAATTTAAAAGTTACAGTGCTTGATAAATTTGGCCCAAACAGGGTTGACACCAACCTTAATGTACCTTAATTGACACATCTTTTGAAATTGCACACACGAGATACCAAGGTATGAACTATGCTGGTTCCCTGCATCAATGGGCTCCACACAACTTATCCATAGATGCAGGTACGCGCCGATTTCCACTCAAATCTGATTTGCTGGCATGATTGACAAAAAATAGATCCACAAATAAATTCAATCAAGCCAGCGTCACGCTTAGAATGTCTAACAAATTTGCTGACTACACGTGTATCTGCGCTAACCACAGCGCCGTACTTCACACACACACCCCTGCACGCATGTCATATCGCGCATTCCAAAAAGTGCCAACAAATGTTTTTATCTCAAAAAACACATTTTTGGCACTTTTTGGTCAATATTTTCCTGGCTTGTAGAACATGGTTTTCTTTTTCGTCGCTTTATGGAATCTAAAATAATGCATTCTCAGAAAAGTCAACATTTGCTGAAATTGAACGGGTAAAACAGAGCCTTCAAAACATTGCACCCTGGGTATGTGTGGTCCTGTTTTACATGTTCTTTATGCCATTTCAACAGCTTTGTTGAAATACCGATTCACAGCAAAAGCAAAGACATGCATCTGGTACACTGTATGTGTCCTGGATAACAGCAAATTGCATTACGCGGTACATACACCTGCTAGAATAACAATTAATGAATAAATATATCTCACATGCAACTTCTTTGATAAATAATACATTGTAAATCAAATGCTGTTTACTGATGATATTCGGTTGATATTCAGCCAATTATAAAAGACCATCAAAATATTGCTATATAAATACTATACTGAACTCCAGATAAGGTAAATTTGAATTTCACTGTGTGTTCGGTTATAATTCCAATACAAATGTATTCTGTAAAACACTATAATTTCATGGATGCTATATTTCATGAGTTTAAAATGACTGCTATTTAAACGGGCATTTAATTTTGCGAATCTTGAAATTTTACTCTTAATTTCAATGCAAAATTGTCAGTTTTGCGGGTATTAATTTCGCGAATCCTTATCCCTCACGAAATACATGAAATTAAATCCCTCACAAAATTAAGTGATTTTACAGTATTATCAGACTATGAGAAGGCTCTTGAATAGCAGCTCAGTCTGAATGTAATTCTACACATTTGTATGATAACACATTTTTCCTATCCACATAAATGTTGTTTACAACTTACTTCATTATGTATTAGGCAGAAACACTGGTTGAAACTGGCGGACGGACCGCTTCAGTAGCTTTGGTTAATCAGGTTTGTTACAAATTTGATGACTATTTTAGCCATATTTCCATTTTCCAACTATTTCCAAATAGTTTTAATAAAAGAAGAATGTCAAAATTTAAAAAAAAAAATCAACTACATTTTTCTAAATTTTTAAATTGTCCAAATGTTTTCAAACCATATAAAATCAAATCAAATCTATTAAAAAAAAGGAAAAATAAGAAAAATAGTGGGTTGGTCATGGCTGTAGAACAGGCCTTTTCCCCTTGGTCTTAGCTATATGTTTCATACAATGTCAGCTAAATTTCAGCTTGTATTGTGGCATGAATGTTTTTGTCAAAGAATATATATATATTACAGAGATGGAATGAGGTAATGCTGCAGCTTTAAACCTTTCTTAACAAACAAAAATCAAAACAAAAATATAATCAACAAAAAATATATTGCAACAGAGCTTTGTTGTTATACAACAAATATCAACAAAAACACTATAATACAAGGAACTTAATTTGTCTTTGGAGATGGTCAGCCTGTATCTTTTTCTTAACAAAACAAAATTAACAAAAACTTGTTTTTGTTGTAAAACAAATGGCAAACAAAACTTTTTCTTTACAAATAAAATAAGAACAAAAATATACTAACTCTATTCTCTTTAAGGGGGACTTAAGGACGAGTTTTTTTTGGAATTTTGTGAGTGCTGTAATTATTGAGCTATGACTCAAATGTATATAAAAGTATACATTTTTGGAAAGGAAATGGATCAGAGAATCCAAATTTGGCATCAATTTTGATAAAAAATGTTGATTTTTAGAGAAAATCACACACACAAAAAAATCACTTTTTGGACCCCAAAATGTTTTGAGAAAATCACAAAGAAATCACTTTTTTTTCGTTTTTAAGTTAATGTCTTTCTATCATCATCAAAAGAGTTGGGCATTTTATACTCAAAATGATTTTTGTTAGCTTTGTGCAAACAAAAATTGGGTCAAAAAAGTGAATTTTGTGATTTTTGGTCAAAATTGACGCCAAATTTGGATTCTACGATCCATTTCCTTTCCAAAAATATATACTTTTCTTTTATATGCATTTGATTGATAGTTCAATAAATACAGCACTCACAAAATTTATAAAATCAGATCAAAAACTTCCTTGAGTCCCTCCTTAAATACATTTTCTTTCTTTCATCGTACATCGTAACCTACATAGGAACAATCAGGTTAACCTAAGTGTTCAAGCTATAACATAAGGCAATATTTGCAGTTTTATGACCATAGCTGCTTTTTCTAAACAAAACAAAGAATCAACAAAAGTATGGATGAGACTATACACTTAAGATTATTCCACCTGGAAATATAATCAACAAAAATATATTGCGACAGAGCTTTGTCGTTATACAACAAATATCAACAAATAATTTCTCTTTGGAGATGATCAGCCTTATCTTTTTGAGGCTGATCGGTTAAAGGTTAACATGGTTATGAAAAAATAAATTTCTCATTTTGATATTGATAGGTATCTCACAATGTTGGACAATATCTAGACTATCTGAAACTGCATTTAAAAAAAAAAAAAATGCGGTATGTTCGCGGAACAGTCCATTATTGTCCAAGGGGTGAAAACAAGATGCGTCACGGACGGACATTTTAGTTCAAATTCATCATGCTATAATTTTATGTTAATGTAACATTTTCAGAGTTTTGTGATGTAATGTTGATAGCTGACACACTTTTCCATCAAATAAGATAAATATTTGGGAAAAAAGTTCTGGGGAAGTTATATCGCTAGACTTGCGTTAACATTTTGATGTTTTGCTGTCCGTCCGTGACACAAAAAAAGTTTAAAAGTGTTTAAACTAATTTCAAGGACAAAGTTAAAAAATAAAAACATAGTGAAGTATCTCCCTTATATGTATTCTTTCCCATGTAGGAGTATTAATTAATTAGGGCAGGCATAAATTAGTTAAATCTTTAATTAAAAGTTGTCACGGACGGACACAAATTTTGTCACGGACGGACACTGTTAGCTACTGTTCAGTTCTGAGCACACAAGCAAAGCTGAATACCACCCCTCTTACCATTAAATGAACTAGTCCATACAGGTATGCCCTTTATGCAAATGATTAGGTTTGCTACAGCAATGAGCACATGTTATGATGCTCACCAGGTGCACTGTAAAATTACTTGAAGTCAAATGAAGTCATTTGCTTATTTGCGCATTTGTGAACGCTCAGCAGATCTTCTTTGGTGAATCTGTAGTATAGCTTGCGCTTGTTAACCTTACTGCCTGTACATGCTGAAATAATGCTTGCAAATAAAAGGGGTAGCATGAGATCAGTTAAAAGACACTGTTTAAAATTGCCCCATATAATAAGTGTATGTAAAATAAAAGCAAGTAACAGCATTGAAATCAGAAAGTATCATTGGAGACGTTAGCACAAATTTAATTTTAAGCTTTGCACTATCAAAAGTTGCCGGCTTTTTCTTCATGAAACTTTGAAAAACTCAAAACACGGTTGGATGCCTACATGTATCCATATCAGATATCACTAACCTTTAATTACACAATTAATTGAACAAAAACTTATCACAGAAGGGTCAAAATTGTTTTAAAAAGTTGTATCACAGCATACAGTCTTTAACAAAATTTATCAAAGGGTCAAAATTGTTTTACAAAGTTGTACAGCATACAGTCTATTTATATGATGCAGCAGGTCTATCTCTTGCCATTTATGGTAAGAGGGGCACGATTCAGTTTGGCATTTGTACTCAGAACTGAATAATGTCCGTCCGTGACAAAATTTGTGTCCGTCCGTGACAACTTTTAATTACTGATTTAACTTATTTATTGACGCCATTGTTAAGTTTAATTTCTACATGAGAAAGGGGGTATATAGGGGAGATAGCTCACTATGTTTTTATTTGTTCTCTCTTTCCTTGAAAAAAGTTGTCAAACTTTAAAACTTTTTTTGCGTCACGGACGGACAGCTCTGCATCAAAATGTTATCACAAGGGCAGGGTAATTACTTCCCATAACTTTTTTTCTAAAATATATTTCTTATTTAATGGATAAATGTGCCATCTATCAATTTTTAATTAAAAAAATTGAAAATTTTTCATTAACATAAAATATGGCAAGGTCAACTTCTACTAAGAATGTCCGTCCATGACGCATCTTGTTTCTACCCCTTGGGCAATAATGGACTGTTCCGCAAACTTTTCCGCATTTTTTCTCCTGTAAAAAATAAATCTGTTTTCAAATGCTGTGTATCAAACCATGTATCTCACTTACTATTTGACCTGGAAAGCTTGAGGAATATGGAATTGTTTAAATAGAAATTAAGAAGAAGTACTAAAGGTCCGGAGAACCCTATTTTTATCTTGTCCGTATTGTTGGAAAAATACTAATATCTTGACTGCTTTTTTTTACTAAGACTGAAAATTCATGACTTAACATTTTTCTTACTATTTTGTAAGTATTTGATACCATTTTTTCATACTAAAGTGTAAATAAGTGGCAATTTCAAAGTTTTTTATGTAGTTAACATTTGTGTCCGTCCGTGACGCTCAAAAATGTCCGTCCGTGACAAAGTTTGTTACCTACCGCTGTAAAAAATAAGAAATATTTTCAAATGCTGTGTATCAGATATTCAAACCATGTATCTTACTTACTATTTGACCTGGAAAGCATTGGGGAATATGGAGTTGACTAGATAGAAATTAAAAAGAAGCACTAAAAGGTAGAGAACCCTATTTCTATCTAGTCCGTCCGTGACACAAACATTTCCGTCGTTCTATTTTTAGTAACAAACCACACCTTATTTTTGTTTTTGTATTTCAATAAAGTTGATGATTCTCTATAACATTAAACATAAAAAGTTGAATAAATGTCAGTAGTTACTTTTTACAAACTGTTTTTCGCTCATGTTTTGCACAAACGTCCGTCCGTGACAAACCGATCAGCCTCTTTTCTAAAACAAAACACAAAATCAACAATTTTGTTGTTGTAAAACAAATGTCAACAAAAGTTTTTCTTAACAAATCAAATAAGAACAAACATATAATACTCTTAACTTAAATACATTCTCTACATCGTAACCTACTTGGGAACGATCAGGCTAATCTAGATGTACAAGTTCCAAAGAATCAACAAGTCTGGAAGAAATTACTCTAGGTGACAAGAAAGCGCCTCCCTCTGTTCCATACGCCCACAAATATATTGCAATGGAGCTTGTTGGTCAAATAAAACAACTAACAACAAATATATAAGTCAATGTACTAAATTTCTCTTTAGATATGATCATATCTTTTTTTAACAAAACAAAATCAACAAAAACCTTTTTTGTGCAAAATAAATGTCTTGACAAAACAAACATCAGCAAAACACAATATCAACATAAATAGATTATTTTACTACATGTATTTTCGGTCACTTGAGACTCTCAACAATGTAATACACATAATAGCGCTCATTCATCTGCCATCCACGTAAACACAGCCTCTGTGGTCAAGTGGTTAGTTCTTCGCCGAGATAGTGAAGAGGGACCGGGTTCGTGACTTTGTATTTTTAAGGTCTTTGTTAATCTCATTCATGCCAGTTTGTCCGAGTCTATATATTATTTAAATATATCATCATTGAGCCAATATGTGACGTGTTCTACTGAAACCAGACACAATTGGGCAAGATATTGACATTGAGTTAGTAATTGATTATTAAAGAAGAGATCTTCAGCTGTACAATGGTACTTTTGTTTTTTTAATCGGACTTCCCAAAGCGGGGTTTAATCATTTTCAAGTTAGTCTTTACGGAAACTCCAAACTGAGATATCGTCCTTTAAATATGTACTTACAATGTACTTAAATGTACTTACAATGTACTTTTTAAAAAATAAAATAAAAAAAATTGTTTTTTTGTTGTTTTTGGTTTGATTATTTAATCTGAAACTTTCCCAGTAATATTATAAGCACTCTGAAGATTAATTATTTACAAGAAACTCAAATTCCCCAAAAGCACTCCCAATTAGGTTTTGGGCTATTTCTCAGTTTGGAGCTCTGCCCAATTCCGTCTGGTTTCGGTAGAACACGTCACATATATGTTTATAAACATTCTCTTTTTTCATCGTAACCTACATAGGAGCAATCAGGCTCACCTAGATGTTATCACATTAATATTTGCAGTTCTTGGTTTTCTTAACAAAACAATGGTCTGGAGGCAATGAATCCAGGTGACAAGAAGGCTCCTCCCTCTGTTCCACAAGCCCAGAGATAGGTGACTATTGTATACAGGTTTACTCATACCAAAAATTTCCAGATGAAATGAGAATAGACTCTGTTTCATCTCAAAGAAGATTTTAAAGACACCACCACAATGCATTGCGTTTTTGCCCTAATTCTGGTCTCCAATTTGTCTCGGTTCCCATAGACATATGCACACAATCATGGCTTCATAGCGCATCATCATTGGAGCTCATAGGTTCTAGTTTACATTAATGAATAAATTAGTTATCAGTGTTCCTTTTTCTTATTTCAAAAACTTAGAGATCGACAAATGCATCGTGTAAAAAAAGGCTTAGTTGGCTGGCGTCCGTGCAATGCATTGTGGGAAGACCTTCAAATCTTCTTTGGTTTCATCTTGGCCTTAAAGAAACAATTGAGCTGAACAGGTGGTACAGTGCATAGCATCATCAGCATTAACGGTAGAGCATGACGGACATACATTCTCATACCCGCTGTCGATGCTGCTCACAGTGCTGCTACTAATGCCGCTACTCATCGTTGGGTTGCGATCGGGGCGCCCTCCTCTCTGTTGGGCTTGTCTCGAAGGCTCTTCCGCTTGTTCTACTGGTTGTTGGTCGCGATTCTGGCCGATCGCTTCAGGTCCGCGTTGCTCGTTAATATTATTACCATGTCCTGCTTCATCCTCGGCCACCGATAATAACTCGGGAACGTTGCTGCTTTCCGCTAAACTTGCCGCCATGGCCGAGTCTCTTTGCTGCGAACCATTTCCTCCACGTCCGCTCGGTCTCTCTGCTCGTGTGCGGGACTGGCGCCCACAACGGATACAAGTGCGGCTGCGATGGTGGTATTTGTTATATGTGGAACAGTTTGAGCACCGCCAGGAATTGTCTGGAGGTAAATAAGTAGTGCTAGTGTACGAGACTAGATTATCATTGCCATTTGGTTGTAGAAAAGTGGATACCTTGTGCCCGTGCTGATGCCGAACCTGAGAAAATAAAATAAATAAATCAGGATGGTAAGTGCATCACACGCTGTATTGATAATACATTGGGGTTGGTTAATGGGTGTCAAATCTCAAAGAGGGATACTTATAAGTTGACTTTGGCCAAGCTTTAACTTATATTTGTTTCATCAACTGGAAAAGACATTATTTTCTGTTTAAATAAACATCTAGGTCTGTATGCACAAAACAACTTAGAAAGTCTAACTTTAGACCTGGTCTTAATAAAGATAGTCCTTCTGGAAAGACCTATCCCTTCATATTCCTGGTGTATGCTCCCTAACAATGTCCAAAAGTAACCTTTGACCCTTATAAGTTCCATCAATAATACAGAATGAGCTCGTGCAAGCATAAAAACATCCTTTCTATAGTTTGATAAGTTCCAAATTGGAGAGGAAATATACGGTTTTTATTTCTCCGTGCGCAAAAGTAATCTAAGCGTACACGCTCGATTATAGCACACGGTTTTGGTCTCACGCACGCGTTACGCATATGATGCACATTGCCCCAGTTGCATTCAAGCACCCTTCTATATTCATTCACTGCTGTAAGGAGGCTTCGCCGATTTGAACTGTTCAAAATAGTGATGTCTATTCTTCATTAAGACCAGGTCTAAAGTTAAATTTGTTTTCTGTCTAAATAAACCTTTAGGGCCGTATTCTCTTACTAAAGGTTGTTTTAGCTTTAAACTGTGACTAACTAAAGTCGTGTCTGAATTAAACGTGAGTTTATCTTTTAAACGATGTGTTTAATAAAACCCGCCTTTAAACTCTGCAAATCTCGTCCCCAGAGTGGTCATGCGTTCACTGTATACAGATATTCAATTTATCGTGGCCCAAATGGGTTACAATAGAAATCGACAGAATTCCTCAAATGCACATGTATTTTTTAGACCATGTATTTGCAATATTTGATTACAATTAAGGGAAGTGTCAACTCTTTTTATGAAATTATACAATTTTTTTAATGTAGTTAGTCATAGAATCCATTTTTGGTATCAAATTTCACAAAAAATGGTGATTTTTACATGTTTGCCTAAAAAACACTTTTTGATTAAAAATTCCAAAATTTCACCAAAATCATCTTAAGTCAATTATCTAGGAGCGCATTTTGTTTTTGGCTTAAAATTTGTTTGTTTTGAAAATATCGACCAAAAAGTGCCAACAATGAGATTTTTGAAACTATTTGGTAAATATTTTCAAAACAAACACATTTTAAGCCACAAAAAAAAATGATAATTGACTTTAGATGATTTTGGTGAAATTTTGGAATTTTTAATCAAAAACTGATTTTGTTAGGTTGTCTGAAAAATGTTGGCGCCAAAAAAGTGATTTTTGGGCAAATTGTTAGTAAAATTTGATACCAAAAATGGATTCTCTGACTCATTTCATTACTTTTATGTACATCACATTTATAATTTATAAGTTATAGTTCTTGATAAATATGGCGCCAAACAGGGTTGACACCACCCTTCACACCAATATCACTCCTACAGACATACCTGGTTATTATTGGCCGATGCATTGCCGCCATTACATGGAATGAACACAAAGCTATGCCCACGAGGGCGCTTATAGCAACGACGAGCGCTGATAGAAGAGCTGGTACAGCGCTGACAAAACAGTCTGCTACAGTTCTTGCATTTCACGTAAAACGTGGTAGATCCGGTGCTGCAGTTGAACACAGAGCACTTCAGTTCTGATTTGGCTCTGCATTGGAAGGAAGGGAAATACATGAATTATAACTTTTAAGAAGCAGTAGTAGATATTATATACAGTCATCAAAAAAAGTGACTGACCAGGTAATAAACTCCATAACTATAGCGCCTACGTAAAAATATTAAATTTCTTCTCTTTAATTTGAGATATTACACATGACGATTGACAGACTATTAACATGGCTATGTGTCAAAAACCAAAACAAAGTCCGTTTTTCATTTTAGTATTTTGTACTTCTACACGCAGCCTTGGTGTAGCAATAGGCAGATTATTGATTAACTGGTAGCGACAACTCATGGGTCGAACATATGTTGAGGATTAGGGATGCTTCAATTGATCAATGCAACCCGTGAACATACCTGTCACACTATTCTGCGTGTAGAAGAACAAAATGCTAAAATGTAAACTGCACTTTGTTTCAATCTTTTTGGTGTAGCATTCTTAATTGGTAACCAATCTTCAATGTAATATCATTTCAAATTGAGGAGACGAAATCTCTTTACAAGTTTATAATGTAATATTTTTAGTTTTGGAGTTAAGAGCATATTTATTACCTGGTCAGTTGATGACTGTATACCGGCTGTATCAACTGGGTGGCTATTATGCCCAGATTCAACTTTTAGAATGGCTACTAAACAAGTATATTCTGGAGAAACCAGAGTGGTTGGTCGGTGGACTGTGAAACAATTGTGCCCTCTCAACTATGGATAAATACATCCATGTACTTCACACACTGCACCTAGCAGATACTTAACAGTTCATATGGAACTACTATAGTGGTTACACTCTAGCCTAATTTTGGCCAATAACTTTAATACAGTTACAGTTCATATAGGACTAATTAGGGGTTCTTAAGGCGAATATAGTGGTTACACTTAAGCCTTATTTTGGTCAATATCTAACATAAGTTCAATAATTTCTCAATCATTTTGAAAGACCTGAAAACTGACCTTATCAGTGAAAAAAGCTGAAAATGCTAAAAAAGTTTAAAAACAGTGTGAAATTGGGGTAAAATGGCTCAAATTGGGCTGAAAACAAAAGCAAACACATACATTTAAGCAACAACAAAATCTGAAATCAGCTTAATAGCTGAACAGTTTCAGGTCTGTTTCGAACAATTCCCATGCGTCCAATGCGACCGATGCATAACCGCAGCAACTGCATATAGTGCAAAGGACGCCATATTTTATCGAATGCAGTGCTGTCTTAAAATATTAACACTTCTATACATTTCTGGAATTCTGGAAATTAGGTCATGAATATTTTTTATGGAAATGCAAAAAAAAGGGGAGTGGGGGAATGGATTTTGTTTTCTTTTGATTTTTGATTTTGATTTTTTGTTGTTGATTTTTTCTTCATCAAGAATTGATGATATTTCAGCATGAAAGAGGAAAAAACAAAACATTAAGGGGATGATACAGGGATCACACCACTAAATAGGGCTCCATAGGGATATGTACAAAAACACTGATATAAAACTCTGTTTTAGACCACTAAATTGCGCACTTGGACCTTGTAGAGTGATTTTTTCTTAAAGATGATCACATTTTCTCACCAAAAAGTGAAGAAAATAGGTAGGTGAGCCTGCTCGATTTTCCAAAATACGCCCATGGAGTTGACTACCTTTCTGACGGGCTTGAAAATATCGCCGTAATCGGCAATGTTTCCAGTAAAAAGCACAAATTTGAAAGGTCTCTCAAAATTTATCTAGATGATATTCACAGTTTATAGTCCGGGTGCATGTAGGTGATGTCCCATTAATCATAATTAATCAAAAATCATAGGCATTTACGGAATTGTATTACTGTCAAGTCTTTTTAAATTGAGGATTTTGTGATGCACACTTTCCGATTCTAGCTTTAAACACCGACTTAAGGGTAGGGGATACCCCATTTAGTGTAGTGCACCCTGTAGCCTATTCTCTGTACAAGCCCCTGTAAAAGTTTGATACCGTGCGCAAGCACTCGGCCGTGGTGGCTGCATAACATTCGTATTTGGTCGATTGATTTTCAGGAAATTTTACTTTACCTCTGTTACATCTCTGAGTCATTACGTACACAATGCATTGTGCATTCAACTTTCAATCAGTACTAATTACCTTGCATGAACACAATGTCCTCCATTGTTTGTGCGATGATTTCTATGCGGCGATGTTTTACCTGTGGCTATTTCCCATGGATCTAAATTATCCGTTCTTCTGTCAGGCACATCACCTGATGGAGAGTGGGAGAGAGAGAAATTATGGAGTAGTAATTTACATCGCCCCTGTCATTTGGGTATGTTTTTCACACATTTGCCGTTGACAAAAAAGCAAAACGTTGTAACACATCAGTTAGTACGCTCTACTCAACCATACACAAGATTGTTCCTAATGATCGTGTGAGGTCGTGTAAGCAACTGTTGTTTACATTAGCAAAATTTCAAAAATTCACAAAATGTTCGCCCAATTTTCGAACAGTGGAAAACACGTGAAAACTTGCATTGTGTGCAACTATGATATAAACATGAGTATGCAGATGAATCCAATAGGCAATTATTTTGTTCATGGTACCATTTCAAGGAGGTACAGAAAGGCTTATATTTTGGCCGTTTTGGTGATGGTGAAATCTGACATTTGTTGACTTCATGTTGTTTGTTTTACACCATATTAACAAAGGAGGGAAGGAAACACTGCCAATTGTGGGATACGATCTATCAACTGAATAAATGATGGATCACAAACAGATTGTATACATACAAATCATAATTCCCTCTGTTCTATGGGGGACAGACATATCATACTTTTCAAAATTTCTTTAGAATTTTGTCAATTTTTCAGGAAATATTTTTTTTTTAAAAGTGTCAAAAATGCTACTAAAATAAAATGGTCAAAAAATTAATTTTGTTTCCCTTCAAATCCTAAAAACCCATCTCAAATAAGAATATGAGTCGGTCACTCCCGCAGAACAGTTTTTCCCTTAGTCTGACTGCCAACTCATAATATGGCAAGATAATCATGATACATACTCAATGGTCGTGGGTTCAATTCCTGGGATTCTTCATCCTGTCCACTCTGCATAGCTTCTATGACTTGGCGGGCGGACACAGCATTGGTCGGTGTTCTTTTAGGCGAAGCGCCCCCTACTGCACCGAGTGTCTCGTTGTCCTGCACATCACCCCCTGCACCGTTAGACCAACCACTCTGATTACCCCAAGCAGACCTGATGCTTCGCTCCAATTCCATGTCGCTCAGATCGCTTAGATCAGGGCTTTCTTCGCTGGTGCTGGTAGTTTCATTATAGTTTGGTCTCCTACTAGTTGTATGCCTTCCTGTTAGCATAAACAAAATTCAAATCCTCAATAAGGCCTAAACAAAAAAGTTTGATTGGCCTAACCTGACCGACACTAAATACATCGCCGACCCTGAATATTTTTTTATTATTTTGAGGGAGGGAAAAAAAAATAAAAAATAAATAAATATATATATATAAAAATTGAAAAAAGTATTAAAGTTTCTGACTGTTTGCTTTCATTTTCGGCTATTTTGCGTGTACTGCTGTCTTTAAGTATTCAAAAGCAGGTGATTTTAAAACAAAAACAAACATTTTTTAAACAAATCCCGACCGACCTACCCTATTTGTTTTTGTCATGTTAGCCCAATCCACCCATTTTGTTTAGGCCTTATGAGCAACCACATACAAGGCGTATCAAACAAGTATCCCATGAAGGACATAAATAATTGAAAATACTCATCATACATCATCATGTTTTTGTGTTTTAAAAATGAAGACTCTTGGTTAGTGCTATTTGTCCTCTATCAAATACATTTTATCCAATTAAAATCTGACCTCTTACTCCTGATATATGATCAATTTCAAAATCAGGTTTCACATGGGACACTTTGTTTTGACATGCCCTGTTTATTCAACTAGAAATCACACACCTAATACTATCATGATAAGCACATTCACAGGTCAGGCAAGCATTTCTTTTCCACTTCATTTCTTTTTCCACTTCATCATGTCCATGGCAAACATTCCTATTAAGGGCAGTGTCAACCCGGCACTTGTTTCAAAAATTGAATTTCACATTTCTCTATTATTTAATACTTTTATATGTATTCTATCATTACCATCCTAAGTTATTAATCGAAAGCATTTATTTCCCGGTCTTTTGGGTGATTTTAAATTGTTGTTTTGGTAAGTTTGAGTCAGGAAAAGGCGCATGGTTATTTGGCGGGAATTTAAGCGGAGTTCCGCGCTTTTCAAATGCTGCGCCAGCGGTTCGATCATTGCGTCGCGCGCTGAAACTTCCCGGGCGTAATACTAGACGCGCCGCTTAATATCCGCGACGTAGACGCGAAAAACAAAAGAGCGCAAAACAATGTCTAAAAATGTAAACAAAGGCCAATCTTACGATCATTCAAATTTCAGTTTTCTTACAATTTCTTCACATTGTGACAATATTAATTGAATCTGATAGTTTAATATGATTGTTCATAATAGTATACTCGCTTTTTAGGTCACACGCCCCTGTATTCCGTGAACATTTAGCTTTAAATGGTGGAAAATGTCAATATTTTTACTAAATCTATGTTTTCTAGAAGTTCAAATTTGAAGGAATTTTACGAATTTTCAGACAGCATAACTAAAAATATATCAAACTATCAGGTAAGCTTTTACTACCATTGTGTAGAGGACTTTCAGCGCTAGGAGGGAATTTTTTATTTTTTCGATTACGGATTTTAAACTCGAGATATGCATCCATTTCTAGCGAAATGTATGCAAAAAAACTCGACATTTACACTTTTCCGATGTTTTTAGCAATATTTCCAAAACCAAGCTTTATTTTGGAAAAAGAAAAAATTGCCTCCTAGACAAAATTGTCTTGTTTACAAAAATGTAAATTAGAACAAATTACCATTTTTTATTTTATAGTTATGCTGTCTGAAAAATTTGGGGTAAAAATATCGCTTTTTGGTTCATTTCTCGAAATTTAGTTTATTTGGTATAACATTGATATCACCATCGGATTCCTTATCAAATTTCCTTTCTAAAGATGTATACTTTTATGTACTTTTATTCAATATTCTCAAACTTAGAAGCAAAAGTTGATCATCAAAATATTAGGGTTGACACTTCCCTTAATGATGTCCATAGCTGGGAATGGGAAGTTTGTGATTGTGATTGTCAACAACATTCCTGCCAATGATCATGGAATCCTCATACTCTCATCCTCAAGAGCATAGTTCACTGCATTCTTTGGTATCAACATATATATCATCAATACCATGAACCCGGTGAAAATCCCGGGTACTGTAAAACCACTTAATTTCGTGAGGTTTTAATTTCGCGAATACCTTGAATTGGTGAAATTAAATCCCTGCGAAATATTTGTGGTAAAAACTTAAAAACTAAGTCAAATTTTGGAATCGTAAAATTAAATCCTTGAGAAAATATTGATTTTTCGGTAATTCGCAACAACAAAAATACCCGCAAATTTAGGTGTTTTACAGTATTTAATTCTGATATTATAATTTCAGTCTCTTTAACATACCTGGTGATGGGTGCAGTGTACGTTTTGAAGGTCTCGCACTTCTATTGTGTTGCTGGGGTGATCCACAGCCGCCACACTTCATGTCTCCGCTACCGCCTACTACCGCACCACTCATTGCACCTGCTGCTTCTGGTCGGGGGTCATTACTGGTTATTGTCAGGTTCATTTCCTCGTCATCGAATATCAGCACGTCAGGGGCTTCTAGACGTCTCCTACAAAATCGGAAGTCACGTATAAATGGTGGTCCCGTGCATTGGAAGAGCAATACTCGAGCACGTTAAAAGGTTACAGACTCTTTCGTAAAGAGTAGGGGATCATCCCGGTCTGTATCTGTTCACACATCTAACGGACCCCAATGAAAATAAGCTAATAAGCTTATTGGGTTATCCAGTGGTGGTAGGACCCAAATGATATCATATCAAATCAAATCAAATCAAAATTCACAATGTACAATAAATTAGGACATCTAGATCAGTTTAAAGAATTCAACACATGCATCTTTCAATTTTGACAGAAAATGTAGCTATATAATATGATTTTATAGAGTGTTTATCAGATTTGTTGTTCAAATTGTTTTTGTGTATGTTTCTGAACTCCTCAAAAAGTGGATTTATTACAATCGCCAATTTGTCTCACTTTTTGTGATATATTAATGAGCCACTTTTTCCATGTTTCTATAATTCTAACCCTACTAACTTCAACAAAATCCAACAGAAGCACCGTGTCGCACGAGGGCTGGACCGGATCATTTATTCGCATTGCCCTCTATTTTGCAAGTTGATAGTTTGTATTAGCTGTTAACACTTATCTATAAATTAATCGATTGCTACCGACCACTTCAACGAACTTCAACATGCCTTTCCTTTGTACTCAAAACAAATCGATACCACTTGATCTGCGACTGTATACCTTACTGTAGCCCGTGTTGCAACAATATTCCGCTCTAATAAAAGTCTAGCCCATGAAATATTACAATATATTTATTTGCATTTAGTCCATATTTATTACACATAGTGTTTTTACGATTATCTTGAATAAATGACGAAATGTCAAATGTCAAAATCACCATGAATCGACTCAGCCAGTACCACGAAAATTCATACTTTGTAATTTTTACATTTCTAAAATGTTTCTAGATTATATTAGCACGAGTCTGACACTACAGTTTAGTTGCAACATATTCTCGGTAACTGAATGGTAAAACGGCGTAATTTGGGCCTGAAATGAGCTTACTTTTTCATTTTTTCGATCAAATAACCATAACTATATTTGTCATAACTTTGTCATAAATCGTTCGATTTCTATCCGGTTTTAAAATTAATTATTGAAATATATTTTATTGCATTTTAAATATATTTTAAAAAGGCTGTAGCCTCGTGTAACAGTAGAAAGTTCAGATTAACATTAATTAGTACACAATGACGTCACATGTAGGGACGACCATTGTACTGCCGCTAGCGTTGGAAATGCGCAGAAATGGATGACGTAAGGCTACGATTTGGTTGGTTGCACTGGTGAACGAGTGCACTACGCCTATGGCGACCGGCCCTTGTGGTCGGTGGACCCTCATTACCAATCTCATTGCGCAATCACGTAAAGGTACATAGGCTCCGAAAATTTGATTTTGGAAGTGCAAACCTGTAGGGGGGGGGGGGGTGTGGGGTGGCACACACACACCATTTTGTCTGTCCTTATTTGTCCCGTATTTCCCCCCTTTTAGCTTTATTGCTACAACCCCCATGAGGGGTAAGGATAATTTCATTTCATTTAATTTTATTTCATTTAGACTTTATTAATCCCAAACAGGGAAATTCAACTCATGAGAGTGCTCATACATAAACACAATAATATACAAACAAGACCCAACTTAAATATCCCCCCGTTTATAATGAGAATTATGAATAGCAATTGCTTGTGGAACAAAGGAGGAAAGATAGCGGTTTGTCATGGCAGAAGGCACTCGCATACGGCCGGATCGAGTGATTAGATGACTGGATAACCGCTCGTAAAGAGGATGGTTGACATCATGCATCACATCAGTCAGCTTCTTGCCCAGGAGATCAGTGTTCAGGGTATCGAAGTCCTGCCGTGACAGACCTATTATCCTTCCCGCTTCCTTCACTATGTGTGCTACATATCAATGGAAAACCAATGTGTTCTTCTTTCCAACGATATCATATTTGTATCAATCACTTGTTTCTGTGCTCAGCCATTTGCTTCAGACTAATGCAACAATATTCTACTTTATCCATCATTTTTCAGTTTCTAATTTCACAAAAATTTTCATTTGCCAAATTTGCGAAAATAAAACCCTTCTACAACAACCACTTTACTTACACAGAAGAGAAAAGAGCCCTCTCTTTCAGCTTACCTGGATGAAGTTCGTCTTACACGAGGGGACGACCAAGACGAATTCAATTCTTGCCATGCTATATCTATTTCCTCACTATCGGCACCTGTCGTGGTGTCCGACCCTGCTGTGGAAGGTGACCCCTCTCTTGACGGGGTGCTGGAACTTTCTTCACGATCCATCTCCGGTAGGGAGGATGTGGAAAGTATCGCAGACGGTGATAATACTGGTGCTGGCGATGCTATAGCTGGTACTAGTGGTGATGATCCTGATGTGGCTATAACTGTCAACAAAATACAATGAAGGATAAAGTGTACTTTAGGTCCCAGGTATAAAAATTGCCTTCCTTTTATTATATATACAGAGTGAGTAAAAAAAACTGCAATAGTGGAAAGAATTAGCCATCTTGTTTTCAAAACCAAGTTGAAGATTGAAATTTCTTTAACGTTGCAAGAATGATGTGGAAAAAATGAAATCAATCAAAATTTTTGTTTGTCTTTGGGGAACCTTTTTGCTTGACAACCCAATTTACGTGTTTGTCCACGAGCATAGTGATTTTCAATTTGAATATCCCGCCTACAAGTTTGGAATAATTTCATTTTTATTCAAATTTAGAACATTACAAGTAATTCATAGCAAGGGTTATGTAAATTGATTATTTTATCTTGCATGTAAACAAGAAAGGATGCATTAAATTCCAATTACGTCACAAATTTGAATTTTCGTGTACATGGGTATTGGTGCTCAAATTTTACCAAGTGCATTGTATAACTAATACTTCATTGACACCGGGACTTTCGATCGCAAATTTTAAAAATTGCATGATGAAAGATAGCAGTTTTATTCATTTTTTGTCATCATAAGTATGGTGATTTGTTCTATATAATTACGCAATTTGGATTCAATAATTAATTTTCTAACATATAATGCACAATGTTGTGCTTGCGGGACACCTCCTTTAATAGCGTAGTTATGTAAACTGGTTGAGAATTTTGTCAACTGCCTTTTGATACTGCCTTGCTACCACAGACTATAAATTGCCCAAGATTGGTAATGGCTTATGACAGGGTTAAAATGTCATCACATGCTGCGAGAATCCATTCAGATTCTTCGTTGGATAATGTTACGTCTCCTCCATTTACTTTGCGTGTAAGCCTAAAAAGTTTATGAGAACCTATTTGGATTCTTCTGGAATTGTTCGGGAGAATCTCTGTGAGAATAGATTCTCAGATTATTCACAGATTCTCGCCGAAATTTTAACCCTGAATGAACAATGATTCAATTAAAGTTTTAAAGTACACTCTAACCTATGTAATATGCGTGCATGCCTTGATCTGAATCAAATAGCCCGTACGATGTGTGTGTCGCTCATATCACACGCACACGCCCATTGCGCCTTCATCAGCTATATACATTTGTTTAAATTTACTCACAATAATAAGACTCTATTTGGTTCTTACACACTAAAAACATTACACTCTAAGTGGAATTTTTGAGGCCCCAAAATAATTGCTTGTTTTCCGTTGATTTCTTTCATTTTTTAGGAGCCAAAATAAATTATACATCATTTGACGCAAAGCAACAACATTTTATGGTTTACTGCACACTTCAAGGTTAAGGACATTTTTGATTATAATTATTTATTTATTATTATTTATTTGGGTCCTACGACCCTGTATGACCCAATAAGCTGCGTATTAACGTGCTCAGGTATTGCTCTTCCAATGCACAGGACCTCCATTTCTATGTGACTTCCGAACCACAGGTGTTTTGCTGCCATTAGGAAATCGTCACAATCACTTGCTTCATTGCTGCCTATACGGCTCACAAGGTATCAGTACTTATAGATTGTAATATCCCCTAACAGCTTCCCAATCTCGCTTGGGTCGACGAGGCAATTGAGACTGAAAGTACCATGCCCAAGGATACAAACATGTTGGCCGAAGCGGGGCTAGAACTCACAACCTTTGTATTATGAATCCTGCGTGCTATCCACTAGACCACACACATGCTCTCTTCACCCTGCATAGATTAGAACATCATAGAAAAACATGACACGCTGATTACCTCTTCTTGAGTCTTTCACAAGAACCCCATGGTTTGTGATCCTATCCGCCATATCACCATCTAGTTGACATACCAGGTCATCTCTTGTGCATGGACTGGTGTCATGCTTTTGTACTTGTGCTGTTAAAGCTTGAGTGTCTTTCTGTAAAAGATAAATGTGAACAAAATGGTTGATTTGTTACAGAATAGGACAATAAGTGATTATTATTTATATCAGGCATTTTAACGGTACAATAAAACTGTGTATTGAATATTGTGCACCAAGTTCACGGGTGAGCGTCCAATATTCAAAAAATCGGCGTGATCGGTGTTTCAATCTCGCTGAGATTAAAGGGGCATTAAGAGATGTGGTGGAGGCAGCGCCCTCAATTACAAAAATGTGTGTTAAAAACTAGGATTTGTATATTAATTTTACAATTGTATTAATACATGTATGAACTTGCACCTATAAGGATTAAGAAAAATCAGCCCTCTTTGTACAACAAAACGTTGATTCAAAAATACTGGTAGAGCCGCTACATGTATGAACTTGCACCTATAAGGATTAAGAAAAATCAGCCCTCTTTGTACAACAAAACGTTGATTCAAAAATACTGGTAGAGCCGCAACCAGCATTTTACATGGTTAGGGGTGGTATTCCATATTAAAAACATTGTTTTACTCAAGTTTTGCTGGGTGTTTTTTTTAATGTTCATCTAGAATTCTGAAGAAAATTAATTTAAAAAAAAAAATCAACATGACATTGTGTCCCTTTAAGGTCAGTTCGGGCTAATTTTTTATCAAAACAGTCCGTTATAAAAATAATAATAATAATATTGAATGTCTTTTTTTCGGGTGATACAAGAATATATTGCACTCGCTATAAAAATATTGCACTTGTCTCAGATTCATGCAATATGTTTATAGCTTGTGCAATATATTCTTGTATCACCCTCAAAGCCTTTCAATATTATATAAATATGTGTAAAGACCATGATGAGTTAGGTCCTCCATGATCCCCTAATTCCTTCATAGCTCATACATGTACTCCAGGACCCAAATTAACATCATAGTCCCACAAATGAACACTGACCAGCTCATGAATATTTATGATCTACCTAACACATACACGTACATGCCAAACTGTGCCAGTGGTATCATGTAGCAACATATACTTAACCTAACTCCAGAGGCACCTTTTCCAAAGAATTTTTATTCACGGCCAAATAGCGAGGGAAAAAGGGCCCCCCGGCTCCAACCCAGACCTCTGGGTTCAGAGGCAGACGATCAACCGCTAGGCCACGGGGAGAAAACCATACATGGCTCAGTATACTTTGCCATGTATATACCCTGGGGCCATTAATTCATCGAAAAACTGCCGAGCCGCTCCTTAATGTCACCCCAAGTTGGGTTGATTTAGGTACGTATTCTAGTGATTTATCGTACATGTAACCTCAATGTTACAGTGTTTAAGCATGTGTTATGGGGAGGGGGAGGGGGGGGGGGGGGGGTCATTCAGCATAAATGTTATTTGTGTGTAAATTCCATTGATATTCAGGGGTAATAATTGGATGTATATGACTGTATTATGGAGGGAAAAAAATAATATTTTGCTTATTTAAGCATTCCAAATAGTGTTTGTTTTTTACCTACATATTTGCCCCAATTGTTTTCCTATACGTTTTGCATTTTTGAGTTTTAATGATGCCTTTTAGGGTCAGGTTTGTATATATTAAAGAGTTTAGGGTTTCCAAATGGTTTTGTGCTTTATGCCATTAACACTTTCCACACGGCTATTAGTTTTGCCATATACAAAACAGATTATTTAGAAACCTTTCCCATTAGGCCTAAAAAAATTAATTGTTGTATTGCCCACAGCGCCCGGTCCGAAAGTTTCAAAAATAGGACCGGGTTGTTTTTTGTTTTTTGTTTTTTTTTAAATACATTTCTTCAATATTTTACCTGTTTTCTGTGCGAAAAATCTCTATCCAAGTAAGTTTTTGTTACAAAGCTACACCAAACTCTTTCATGAACCACAAGAACACCGAATAAACTGGGAATATACTCATCCGTTCACCATGACATCCCTCGCCGAGTCAACCATCAGAAACACAACAAAAATATAGCTCGAAGCATCTTGGCCCGATTCACGTTTTTGGACCCCGGGTTTTTTAATATTTACGAAATGAATCGTATTGGATCCACGAAGGACCATCGAAATCTAAGTGTCGTCTTGCGGCAAAAATATAATACAGTGCACTTGATGTTGTACATATTTAGCATTTTATATTTAAATAATAAAACAAAGAAAACACGAGAAGAAAATAAATATGAGTTTACAAATATTTATTCAGGCATTTAAAAGTAAATACGATACAAAAATAGTATAAAACGTATCTTTTTTGCATTTTCTTACGTAGTTACATTTAGTAAAAAACAGCATCAGCTATACGGTACGGAATGTTTGTAGAATGACGGGCTGTGTAAACCACGGGCTGTCGATACGCGATATGCGACGGTGTTTTGATTTCTTTTAGTTTTGGCTCGCTTGGAAAATGGATTCTTTCGCAGTTTGTATCACCGGATCAAGAGGCGCCCACATTTCATTTAGTTCAGTTGCTAGCATTTCTTTAGTTGGGGATTTTTATTCTTTGTATAACACACACAAAAGGGCGAATACGGATGATTTACTAGTAGAGGTGAGAGTTGCAACCGGACCCCAAGGTCCCTGGCAGTCAGTCAAAGCTACTGAGCCACTTACCGTCCTGAGGGACCTTGGGTTCAGACATATCATTTTTAAGTTACAAGAGCAACAACAAGATGAGGCGATAAATGATGGTCAGCCCTGCAATGCCATTTAATGGTTCGTTACCAATGCTGTGAAGACGACCTTTGGAAACAATGTCAGAGCACAAAGTCACGTGTACATGTGTTTGAGATTGAGAACAATAAAACAAATGAAAGAATGAACTTGATTCTCATTGTACTTGATTTATTTATATTGACTCCCTGAGTTTATTTCTGATTTAAAACCTTAGCTTCATTCTTTTAAACTGCTGAAAGCTTAATTTTTGGGGAAATGGGCCTATAAGTAACCTTTTAAATGGAATCTGTATGAGATATTAAAAAAAAAAAAAAAAAACCCTACCTACCGACCTGTCTAAAAAATTTCACTTGAGGGCAACACAACAATTAATTTTTTTAGGCCTTATTTTAAGTCTACCTCAAGCATAACTGAACCAAGGCATGTTTGTACTTCTTTCAATGCATTTCTCATGGTGATTCCAAATAGGGTATTGAAGAAAATGTAGTAAACCAATTCTTCATTGAAGATAGGCAAATAAATCAAGAGTCTAAATTCAATTTTAGGGGGGGGGGGGGGGGGATACATATAGGTGGAATATATCAAATATTTTAAGAGGATGATCCAAAGCAGGAATGGGAGGGGAGTTTGAAACCAAACATGATGGTTGCTCTATACGACTAGACTTGTTTCCAACGCGTCCCTCTATTTGGCCTCCATCTTTATAAATGGTGGATCAAATTGAGGCACTGGGGAAAAAAACACACCAAAAAGGTGAACGGAACTGTGCTGGAAAGTCACTTCCGGTCACTTCTAATTACTTAAGGGCATATTATGTGATCTTTTCCAGGAGGCGCCCTCTATTCATGATATTTTTTAGAAAGTAGATTTTCTTGCAGATTTACATTTCTGATCATATTAATCATACATATATTCTGAGTTACAGAGCGATGCGATTACTAATTACTCCAAAATCATGGTTTAAAGAGGTGAAAATAAACTGTCCTGCTAGCAAGACGGTTTATTTTCACTCTAAAACCATGATTAGGAATCGTATCGCTCTGTAACTAAGAATATATTTATGATTTATGAATAGAGGGCATCCCCTGGAAAAGATCACATAATACGCCTGTAGGTGCTCCGATTGCAGGCCCGATTTTTAACTTGATGTTTTCTTTTCTACATGAAGGGTCATCCTTCTAAAGTTAGAGTTGCATAACTATAACTCCAATATAATGGCTCTTATTTTAGAAGCACAAGGTGACATGAAACTTGCCCATTGAGTAGTACACAAACTGGCCGGCTGGTTAACCGCCCTTGGCAGTAATTCACTGCATTTTGGCCTATAAAGTTTAAATGGAACATATATATCTTGCGCTAAAAATGTAGAAACAGAAATAATGAGAAAAATATGGGGGGTTTCTTCTGATATCAAAATATGTTGATGAGCAAAAAAAGCTTAAGTGATCGTAACATCCTACCTCTCATAGCTTTACCAATAAACATAGCCTCATGAAATTTGACAAAAAAATTACCCTCAAAATACAAGCTTCAACATGTTGTGTTTCTAAAATAGGTACCATTAGAATTATTCAAGGATGACCCTTTAAGTAGAATATAGAAAACATTAAGTTGAAAATTGGGCCAGCAATCAGAACATCTACCTTTAAGGAAGAAATCACACATTCACAATTCCAGCTAGAGTTTATAATTTAATACCGCAACTTAAGTCCACATGATAAAATTATAAAATATAAGCCGATACATAAACGATTAATGATGAAAAAAATGAATAATGATGACAATACATGGAGGCGATGTTGCCTGAACAAGAACTAAGTCGGAAAAGAGAGCAATTCCAAATGGATGTGATCTCCGGAATGAAAATGGTCTGATTGTGCGGTGCCCTGTGATTGGACAATGCGCTTCCAAACGGTTCTGAAATCTATCGATCAAGAATTGCTCTTAAAGGGACGGTCCCATCACAATGTTTAGCGCATTTCAAAGTTTACTTCTGAAGTGTAGCTTATAGCTATTGATATTATTCCTATTTCAATGCAATTACCGTGTACGGTTGTTGTCTTTTTGTATAAAATCAAATATTACTGTAGCCAAAGTATATAGAAAAGGATTGATAGCTGAATTGATAGGCAGTACAACTGTTACAATCCATGTGTAGACATGAGGGGTGACTGTATGTATCCCAGTCTGCACAAGGACAGAGAGTATAATGAGAGGCAACCAACACATCATATCTGTAAGAATAATCAATCCCATCTTGACTGCCATTCGGAGTTCTTCCTTTTGACTTTGATTTCTACCAGCTTGTCTAGCTGTCTGTTGAACAGTTATGAAAATCCCAACATAGCAGAACAATATTATCCAAATACTTATGAAGTTGACGATGGAAAATATTGCTATACCATAATAAACTCCTGGTTTGGTGCCAATTACTGTATCACGAGTAATGTTCAAAATAATTAGGTTCCCTTCCTCATCATATAGTCCAAGGTTATCATATTGCCAATACTCAGTCTTAATAGTATTACTTCTAGAAAGTGGGAGACCAGTACAAACCTCAGAATTGTCATACAATTCAGGGTTAATTTCTGACAAAATTGTTGATGTGATACTCAAAACAATGGCAAATGCCCAGAGCAGAGCTATGACTACCCTTGCTGATTTTGTCCTTAGTCGCTTGTTGCTATACATATATCGGATACCCATAAATCTATCTATGCTTAGTAGGGTTACAAAAAATACAGATGCCTCACTAGATACAATGGATAAAGTTCCTGCTACCTTACAAGTTATGCTTGAGCGCCACGCTTCAGATGGGAAATAATTCTGATAATATAAATCTGCTGATGCTATCATCAGCATATATAAGCCCATAACCAAATCTGACAGTGAAAGATTTGATATCAAAAACAGCTGAATTTTATTTTGAAGTTGTTTTTGCCGACATCGATAGCACAACACACAGAAATTGCTAATAACAGCAAACATACCTAATATCCACATGAAAATTCTTTGAATTGGATTCGAAAGTAACCTGCCACATGTTAGAAATTGGGATTGTGGGATTTCGTCAATGCAATTTGCTGATTCTATAAAACAACAAGTAGCAGCATTGTCAACTAATATCTCAGTTGAATTGTGGAATCCTTGAAACGACTCATAGTTTACCATCTGCAGTATATTTGATCTCATATCTACAATGTCAAGAAAGGCCAATGAATTGTTCTGAAAATACATCATTGAATAAAATACATTTAAATTGTTCCCGGATAAATCGATATATTTCAAATTAGTCATGCTCTGGAATATACCATGTGAAAAATCTGACAACTTATTATGAGAAAGGGTAAGATACAGTAGATCATTGAATTGTCCAGCGGTTGACAGGTGAAAAGACAAGAGCTTATTGTGGCTCAGATCAAGTAATTCTAGATTAGGTAACGGTAACAATACATGTGGAGATACTGTGTTAAGTTGATTGTGTGACAAGAATAACTGCTTAAGCCTATTAAGGTCTTCAAACAGTTGCGGATGTAGTTCCACAATGTTATTGTTTGATAAGTATAATCTACCAAGGTTGTGTTGCCCTTCGAAGGAACGTGGGTGTAGCTCCACAATGTTATTGCTGGACAGAAATATCATCCACAGATTGGTGAACGAAATGAACTGTTGCGAGGGTAGCTGTACAATATTATTGTTAGACAGGTCCATCCTCTTCAGGATGATATTGTTCTTAACTGGTTGTGGTTGTAGCTCAACAATATCATTGTAGGACAGATACACATTCTGTAGGCTCCTTAGTCTTCCAAAATGCAGGTGTAGCTCTCTAATATGATTATGGGACAGATCTAAGAACCCCAGGCTGGCTAGCCTGTCAAACTGTTGAGGGTGTAGCTCCACAATATTATTGTGAGACAGATATAATATCAACAGGCTGGCTAGCATGTCAAACTGTTGCGGGTGTAGCTCTACAATATTATTGTGAGAAAGATGTAATAACCACAGGCTGGCTAGTCTGTCAAACTGTTGCAGGTGTAGTTCTACAATATCATTGTGAGAAAGATCTAATATCTTCAGATGAGCAAGTCCATCAAACTGCTTTGTTTCCAATTTACTAATCCAGTTGTTGGACAGGTACAATGATGTCATGTTTGTCAGGTCAGGTTGATCTATAAATGCATTCTGCTCTATTGCATGTAGACCTGTGTCACTCCAAGATAAACCTTCAACATCTGGCGGATACAATACCTGCACTGATGATGTTCCACCAGGGCAAGTTAATGTTACATTCCGATTGCCTAGTATACACATGCACTTGGACGAACATTGGAATTGTCTAGACATAGTAGTAACCATTGCACCCGGCTGATACATAGACTCTACCTGACATCCAACTGTGCAATTTATAGGCTGATCATATTCTCCACGGACCATCGAGATGTATGCATGGATAATAAAACATAATATCAAAACCCTGCATAAGAGTTCTACCACATTTCTTGAACCGCTTATGGAGGCCATCTTAAACTGCTTCAAAAGAGATTGGTTGGTCAAGCTGTCAAGTCACTATACTAAGACAATTTCTTGTCTGTTACAACGAACTGATCGGTCGAACTTTACATGCAATATAACTCAACTATCAGATACGATGCTATGATAGGCTTTTGTCGCTTTACAAAGTATCAATAAGGGTAGCTTTCAATCATGATTCTTTAAGGGAGTGTGGACCCTCAGCATAGCCTCCGTAAAAAAAACTGCTGTAACTCCTTCATTATTCATTTAATCTATATAAAAGTAAACATTTTCTAGCAGAAAAGGGTTCAATGAGTGGTTTTTTACCCATTTCAAGTTCTGCAAAGATAACTCAAAATATATTTTGTCAAATGTTGTCACACTAGTTTTATTATATTCCTAATAAAATTCCCTAGGAATGGGTGGTTTTTTTAATATCTTATTCATTTTTTGAATTAGAGACCAAAAATTGCCAAAAAAATATATATATATTAAAAAAAAGACCTTTCCTAGGGAATTTTATTAGGAATATATTAAATCTAGGATGACAAAATATATTTTGAGTTATCTTTGCAGAACCTAAAATGGGTCAAAAAATGTGTTTTTTATAATTTTCTCCAAAATGTTCAATTTCATGATCATGGTTTGATTCATTAATTTGAACCCTTTTCTGCAAGAAAATGTATACTTTTATATAGATCAAATGAATAATGAAGGAGTTACAGCAGTTTTACGGAGGCTATATGCTGAGGGACTACACCCCCTTAATGCCTTGTAGCTTTTAGCAATTTGAGTACAATTATTAATCAAACGTAACTGAGATGCAATTAAATAAGCTTTTAGTAATTTGAGATGGGTAATTGTGTAGTAATCTATGGGGAAGTGCCAATAACCCAATATGCTGACATAATGGCATTGAAATTGGCCTAAAATGTATTTTAACAAATTTATAATTGCTTTCTAGGCAATTTCCCTAAACGTGATGATTTAGTGTACGAGCTGGTATCAGTTCAGGCCTGGTTAATGGTTATATACAATGTGGGTTGTCCCAAAATGATTTGTAATGTAAATATTAGAAAGAACATCAATACAGGTCTGCTATATAATGATAAACATGTTTGCTTTATTCTATACATTTCTTCAAGATACCTGTACTTGCTCTGATGTGGCATGGTATGGCATTATTGAAAATCTGTGAAACTTCTTGTTTTTACCTTCAGTTCATTCAAAGGATAAGCAACACACCATTAGGCCAAAACAAATATATTAATATTGTCGCAATTTGCTTTTTTTAAAAGATTTAAATGTTACCCAATTTGTCAAAATATTACCATTTTCTGCTTGAAATGAATAAGTTTGCTTGAATAGATTGCATATAAACCATTATCACATTCAATTAAGAAAATCTAAAATCCTTAAGATAGCTGGACGTATGTCAAGTTAGAGCCACAAGCAACATGGTCTAACCCCCTCTCCCCAGTAGCGTGGCCAGGGGGGCAAGGGGGGCAGAGTGCCCCCCCCCCCCCCCCCCCCCTCCCCCCGAAAAAAATGTGACCTGGAAATCGTGAAGGCAGCTAAAAATCATAAAGGGAAAGGAAGGGAAAGAAAGGGAGAAGAGGAGACAAAAGAGACAAAAAGAGAAGGGAAAAGAAACAAGACAGAAAGGAGAAGGAAGACAGGCAAATTAGTTGGAAATTGCAGTTTTCATGCCGGTACGGGGACGCAACGCCATAATAAGTGACAAGTGACCCTGGCTACGCTACTGAATTCATAGCTAAATAAATTCAACTTGTCTGCTATAAATCGTTCTTGGATATGCTGGATAATCGTTCTTGAAAATTGTCCCTCAGGGGCTGCGCCCCTTCGGGACAATTCCTCAGACCAGAACAAAAACCTATGATTTCAAAACAAATTCACAAAAACAGTTGTTACGCAGTCATTATTCTCTAAACATGTCTGGCTAGAAGACTAATTTGCCAACCAAGTCATGACGGCTGGGCAGGCCATTAACTTGTTTATCTCTCTGTTTTGCACATACAAACTCTAACATCCATTTACTTTGTTCTCAAAAGAAATCGATCACTTGATCTGCTACTGCCTGATTTAAGTGCCATGTGAGCTACAATCACCGCCTGAAAAAATGTTATTTTCCCGGCAAGCTACTAGCAATTTCCCGCGAGAGAAAGACCTCGGAAGTGATAAAAAAGTCACAAATCACTAGGCCTGGCAGCCTACATCCTACATCCAAGTGATTTGTTTTACCCACTTATGGTTTATTGGTTTTCATTAATATTCTATATCATGCCCCATTTCATAACGAAGTGTGTTGGCACAACAATGTTTATATTTCTGTACTTTTAAAACATGGTACCATCCATGCATGCAACACGTTTATAATTCATTGAGCATTGGCTTATATCTGCCAATGGACGCTCAAGTTATCCTAAATACTTCTATTAATGTCGGTTTTTTAATGATTCAACTAAAACTTATCAAAGTTCTAAAACTCATCGAAGTGTTTGTCACTCTTTTTGCAAAATAATTTAATACTTGTGGCTATGTTTACCAAAACATGTAGTAAAGTCGTCAATAGAAACCACTGCTTATCGCAGCCCGCCTTTGAAAAAAGCGGCTTCCATCGAGAATGGTTTATCTATTGATTACTATTGTCATCCAGCTCAAGTAGGACTAGTTTGAAACAGTCCGAATATTTCTCAAGTGATTTTCCCACGCACTAGATGAATCTTAACCGCCTTAATAATGATAGCTTATTGAGCGCACAATGACATTTTTCTAGACTAGCCAATCGCAAGTCACATCATGCACAAAACGTGCACCACCACTGTACAGATCCATATAACATGCATGGTATTGAAAACTAGAGCATCATTTAGTGTAGTTTTGGCTCTCACTCACTAAAGACGTCCGAAAGATCGCTAGCTGTCTAATATCAATTAGACCAACTTAAATGTTGATTTTTATTTTAATATCCGCTTGCTTGATCTTTCAAACAACGTTTTTGCTTAACCTACACAAATGTTCTTTGCCCTAAACTGACCAAATGGTCTGCGACTGACGATTGTAAGCATTTATCAGCTACATGAAACTATAGTATCGCTTTTTGCTATTTGATTTTATCTGTCGAACTTGATTTATATAGTCATGTTCATTTGGCCGCGTGTTATACTCTATCAATTCAGCCCTTAAACTATCAAGTTTGAAACATCGATTTCGTGTGATATTTTACACTCGTTATTTTTAATAGTAACGCCTTTTCCCAATTGCTTAATATCACAGGCAATCGGAATATTTATGTCACACCCCTCACATGGAATTTCGTAATGTGTGCTTTTTAAGAACGACGCATTCTCCATGTGAGGGTGCGTAAGGGTTTAACTTAATTATGCCGTAACATCAATGTTATATCTTTGCTAACAAAGTAAAGCGGCACGTGCCACATGATATCCAGTTGGTATAATATTCAAGCTTATCTGATTTTAACTATCACTTGAATATCTGTGTTGTTTACTTTGTGCAAGATTTCTGCCTATTGGTAACACCGATTACTGTCTGGTTATAATGATGCTACATATTTATGTAGTACACCCTACGTTATAACAACATCATAGGCTTTATTGGCATAATTATAATATCATTACGTAGACTTTACACGCGAAACAGATACACAATCTGTATAATAATAGCACTCCTTTAGGTAACCATTAAAACTTAAAAGTATCACCAATATACTTTTTAATAGTGTGTTTTAAACAATTCACAATTTTATTTACATCCAGGCAAGCCTCAATCCTACTCTGATCTTGGTGTGTGCGTCTATCATGTTGTAGTGAATATAATTTTGGTTGCCGCTTTGGTTGCCAAATGCAATATTCCTTGAGCAGTCCATATTATTATTATTTAATTTTTAAAGGCAAAAACCACGATTCACAGGATTTGCAACCAAAACCGAGAAATCCCGCGAAAATAAACCAAATGCGAGAAACCGCGACCAAAAATGTGACCGATCACCCCCAAATATCACTCTTTAACAAGTAAATAAGCTTACTTTAAAGTCTATTTTTCTTCTCTGCGAGAAAATATATTGATTTCCAAATTTATCCCTGGCAGAGGGGTTTCATAATTTGCATAATATTACAATTAATGTCCTCCGTTTTGACATTTTTTATACCGAAGAAATATTTGTTTCGAACATGCGCCGCCATCTTGAGTACATCCCCCAGTGGCTTCTAGTTGATTCTAAAAATTACTGTACGTTACATTGATAACAAAATGTAGAGGGCAGCAGAGTTTTAGTCAATCCTTTATTGAGCTTTATTTCATCAACCTAGGCGGCATTTTAATCATTATGCATTACGTCAGAACACGTGCGATCTTAAATTGCTGATACCAATTTTACGGCACGGCGTAACATGGGAAAAATAACATACGGGAACCAGACATTGTTTACATATAAAAGGTATTTTCCGGGGGTATTTTCCGGGGGTAAATATCCTCTGTTTTTCCAACATTTTCGATTTTTTTTTCTTCTTTCTTCTTTCTTTCTTTTTCTTTGAACTTTTTTTATTTTATTTTATTATTTTTTTATTTTTTCTCACTCTTTGCATTTTCCCCGCGAGAGGTATTCATTTCCCGGCAAGGAGCTTTCCGTATTGCCTACTTTTCCCCGCGGTGGCTACAATATCCCGCCCTGAACAGTCCAACCCATAAAATATTTTGATATATTTATTTACATTTAAAGGTAGATGTTCCGATTGCTGGCCCGATTTTCAACTTGATGTTTTCTATTTTACATGAAAGGTCATCCTTAAAATTGTCGCATTCCAAAGATTGAGTTGCATAACTCCAATGGTTCTATTTTTAGAAACACAAGGTCAAAAGACATTTGCCCATTGAGTAGTACACAAACTAGTTGGTGGTGAACCACCTTTGGCAGTGATTCACCACATTTTAGCCTATAATTTCCAAATCGAACATTTCTGGCCCCTAAGATTTTACAGACAGAATGAGAAAAATATGGGGATTCTTCTGATATCAAAACATCTTGATGCGAAAAAAAAATCATAGCCCCCAAAAAGTGATCGGAACATATACCTTTAATTATTCTAGGTTTTTATTAAAATACCATAACAAAGTATATGACAATGTATTTCATCAATCACAGGCACTATAATGCAAGTTTGACTTACTGGTCATGAAAGAAAAATGTACAGAAATAGATAATACTAACATATTACGTATATACGTACATGAACCTTCTCAGAGAATCATTCCAAATGGATATCCTTTGATAAGCGATTTAATTTGCTCGCAACATTTTTTATTTTAATTTTCGAACACAAGAGTCAAAATGTCACGCAGGAGTGCTATTTGAACATTCGTTGGACAATACATAGAGTAACCTGAATGTACCATCATCAAGTTAAATTTAATGACAAATCATTCTAATTGCAGCAATAATGTCTATATTCTTAAATTATGTAACGTAATCGATACATATTTTCAATACATGTTGGATGTTGGCAATATTAAGGTTTTACATATTTCATGGACAGGAATTATTATGATATATACTTTTTTTTAAATTTTGCTACCACTTGTCAACCAGAGATCATATTTTCGGACACATTTTGTGCAGCAGTAATAGCAGGATGTTCATTGTAACAGACCCAAAAATATTTACCAAGAGCAAAATTCTTACCGGCCAGCCAGGCATGTAAATAAAGGGTTCAACAAAAGAAAGTATACCACTTTGTTCAGGGCTGTCACTATGCTGGTCGGTGCCGACCGGCACCGACCAGCACCAACCTCGGCCGACCGGCACTCTAATTTTTTTTATTAATTTTTTTTTTACAATTTGTGGATAAAATCATTAAACTGCCTCATAAAACAAGAAATTATGTGGCAGGAACCCTCAAAGTGCATTAAAAAACCCTAAAAAGACATTAAGAAGGCCTCTGGATCCCATGCCATGATCCACTGCACGTTGGCGATGCATTATGACCTCCTGACCTCGTGCTTTTATCTGCTGATTTTTGCGTGTTTTTAAAAATTTAGCCGGCACTCAGATTAGTCTGGTGACAGCCCTGACTTTGTTTATGTCATTTTGAGTAAACATTCAATTTTCTTTTGACCAAACAGGCTAGCTGAATCTTTTAGGCATAATTTGATACCAAATTTGCCCCCTAACAACAAAGATAAACGAACCATGATTAGCACCATTTATAGAAAAATGTCCTATTTTCAAAAGTCTCATTTCCAATACACAGCACGAGAAAAAAGGACCGATTGTTAACACACACAATGTCGTAAGACTCAACGCATTTGCACTGTGCGATCGATAGCCCCGTCAATCCTGGCTATACACACACACCCCCACACACAGAGAGACCCCAATTGGTCCTTTTTTCTTGTGCTGTGTATTGGAAATGAGACTTTTGAAAATAAGAATTTGTTCTTTAAATGGTGCTAATCATGGTTTATCTTTGTTGTTAGGGGGGCAAATTTGGTATCAAATTATACCTAAAAGATTCATCTAAATGCCTATCTAGCCTGTTTGGTAAAAAAAAATTGAATGTTACTAAAAATGACATAAACAAAGTGGTATACTTTCTTTTGTTGAACCCTTTAATAAAAGTTATCCGCCTGACGCAAAATTAACCCGCCTCCGGCAGGCGGGCAGGTACTAAGTACATCCCTGCCTTGTGCCAATACGTTTATTAATACTTGACCCCCATGACCTTACCTCAAATTTGTCTTTCTGTAATATCAGTTCATGATCTGGTCCACTCATAACATTCTGACATATTTCATACTGCTCATCACATTTAGCTATTAAGTCGGTTATTTGTCTGCAAAGGAAAGATCAGAACCATTTTCGTCTTTTATTATAAGAAAATGCAACAATTCTACACCATTATGCTCCACTGCATAACACTTTTTAATTTCAGACCAAAGACCATGCGACCATAGAGTGTTTGTTTTCAGGCTGTTTGTCTGCTGTCCTTGTTGACTAGCAAGGCCTTGTGTATGATTTACATCAAAACAGTGCTTCAAGACATGACCACTAGCCTACCTAAGGCCAACAACAACAAAAAAGTTGACTTGCCCTTTCTGACCGACCCGAATTTTCGAAAATCTAGGGTCGCTATTTTTTATTATTTTTTTATTTAAAAAAAATAATAATAATAATTTTAATTTTTTTATACAAAATTGAAAGAAGCACACAACATAAAGAAAGATGAAAACGTGTTTTTGAGTAGTATCTGCTTGTTTAAAAATCAACAAAAATCAACAAAAATCAACAAAAAAATCTTTAAAATGTGTTTTTGTGTAGTATCTCCCTGTAAAATTTAATTTAATTTAATTTTAAAAATCCGACCGTCCGACCCAGACTCTGGCCCTGAAAGGGCAAGTCAACTTTTTTTTTGTTGCCTAATCTAGGAATTGTAGAATTTATGACCGGCCAGTAGCTAAATCGCTATGCTGGTTCCCTGCACCCTGGATCCCCGCGCCAACTCATCCATAGGTGCAGGTATAGGCAACTCCACTACTTGCACGAATCGACTCTTCACCACATTACGTTGTCACTCTGTTATCACATACGGCAAATAACTATCAACGTATCGACTATCGAATACCGAATGCATTATCGCGCTGCCATGGCTACGATGCAATGGGGAGTGCACTACACCATGCATGTGAAGTCCGACTCAGTCTGGGAGCAGATACAGTATATTTAGTGCCAATCAGCAAATTCGTTATGTTCTAAGTGTGACGCCGGGCATCGACCAAATTTATTTGTGGATTATTTTACGTCATCTCATGCATATATGCACGACTTTTATGCCAGCAAATCAATGTGATGACATGATTGTGTGGAGCCCATTGATGCAGGGAACCAGCATACTAAATCGCTTGTATAAAAGTGAATAGGCAGTGGAACGTAATGTCTAATATTCCTATCCTTTTAAAATGTTGTACAAGTTTGCTTGTTTTGTCATTGGGCAAAACAAATGTTACTGAGTTGCACGCAATCAAACAGAAATATCTCAGAAGTTCAGGAGTCAGAAAAGGTGTTTTTTTTTATTCAAATTGCCTATTTTTGTTGGGGATTTCATGATATCGTCATATTGTATTGCATATTATTGGAAAGCTGATGTGTTTATCTCTCAAATGATCACCAAGTATTTAGCAATTTCTTGTTTGTATTACAGTGCTCAGCCCCTTGCTTCAGAATGTGGGGAGATCTAAATCTGAATGTGCCAAAATGGCCACTTTTTTATCCTCAGAAGTCATTAGAGCATTCTTCGCTGTAGTTTTCAATGTAACATTCATCATCATCATCGTCACTGGTTACACGGCTACAGAACTAAAGCTCCATGACGCCGTGGGTGTAGTCGAAATTTAATTTGTGAGGGCAGCCTTGAAACTATCAAAGGACGGTCGCGTAGTAATGTCTAAGGGTAGCCTATTCCAATCACGGATGGTTCTTGGGAAGAATGAGTTCTTGTGTTTGTCTGTTCTGGATTCTATGATTTTGTATGCATCAGCTGTGAAGTGCCGGCTTGAATGATTGTTGTCTCTAAGTTGAAGTTTGTCGGATGTTACTGGAGATTCCCCCTTGTGAATAAGGTAGAACTGACATAATCTGGCATTCTGGCATCTTTTCGCCAGACAGTCCCCTTTCAGGTCTTGGATCATTTTGGAAACACTGGATTTACAGCGATAGTCGTTGACTACAAAACGTGCAGTTTTGAACAAACGAGAGTAGATCTTTTGAGCACAAAATAGCGGTGAATTTGGCACATAGAAATTGAGACCACCCAGCAAGTGGTTGAGCACTGAAACAAGTGATTGCTACAAATCTAGTATTGTTGAGCACATGCCACCAGCCTTCCATTGACAGTAACACAATATGAACACATCACGAAACATACACACAAAATTGGCAATTGAAATATAATTTCTGAACTTTCTTGTTTTGAGGAGTTTATTTTAAGTCAGGATTTCACTGTAAACTGGACAGCAAAAGAAACTGATCAAACTTTAGGGGGATGCTGATTAAAATCATAATTTTGTGACTTTGATTAGAGCTAGCATCCCTTGTGATGTTATGTTTTTGGATTTTTGTTGTTGTAAATTATCCCTTCTTCATTGATATTTGCTGGATAGCTGGAGGATCTCAATGATGAAATATTTTCAATTTTGTCACCATGGATTTTCAGTCAACATTCTAAAAGTTAAATTTAAAAAATAAGCAAGATTTTAAATGATAGGACAATATCAATTTCAGTATTAAGATATACATTTCCTCAGAAAACCATGAAACTCGGTCCTTATGAAATTGCGCATGATTTGCATCAGTTTCAAAGTGCTTTTCTTGCCCCTATCAGCATGTAAAAAGTAAAACTGCTCAACGATTATGCATAGGAAGTGTTTGTTGCTTTTTTGATAGATGTATTTTGGGCCCTTGAACATGTTTAGAGCAGACAAAAATATGGAACAGTAAACTCCCAAGAAACCTGAAAATAAAGCTGTTTACTACCACTGTTGAATCTGTTTTGACCTATGGAGCCGAGACTTGGACACTAACAGCTAAAATGAGAAAAGCGCTGGATGGTTGCTACACTCGCCTCTTAAGAAAAGCACTTAATGTATCATGACAATCTCACACCACCAACAAAGATCTATATGGGAACCTGCTACCAATATCAGAGAGGCTAAGACGGAGGAGATTAAAATTTGCCGGCCACTGTGCTAGAAGGGAAGAGGAAGCAGTCTCCAAAGTTCTCCTGTGGCAACCCAAGCATGGACACAAGGCTAGAGGACCACCACGAAAGAATTACATCAAGCTTTTATCAGAGGATACAGGGCTAACTAGGCAGGACATGAAAAACTGCATGCTTGAAAGACCAGTATGGAAGGCCATCACAGAAGTCCGTCCCTTCGGGACGCCTTAAGCAAGTAAGCAAGAGCAGACTACCTAAAGGTTATACATAGGAAGTTTTATGTTATACAAGCTGAAGGACCAGATGGACATACAAGGTTTTTACAGAACAGCAACGATATGATAAATTATGGCTTTGTTTATGACTTTTAACATTTCAAAACCCAACTTCACTCATAGGCCTATAAGTAACTTGATTTCAATGATGCAGCTGTCATGCAGGATTGACTTTTACCAAATTTGTTTGGTGAAGTGAGCCAAACATTTTCCTCTGATCTTATTTTCTTTCAACTTATATTGTTAAAAATTTTATACTGCATAAGTAAAGTTTAAAGCAAAACAAAAACTTTTCTGATAATTTTGCCTAAAAGTCTGGTAAATTCTTCACTTAAACCCACCTTTTTTGCTTGTCAAGAAGCATGACCTTAGCTGATGTTCTATTCTTCAATAGTGCTTTGAGCTGAGCTTCTCGTCGGTGAAGTTTACGTCGCAGCATCTCAAAATGATGAGTTATTTCCCGCATTATTTTCTCTTCCTGCAAGGAAAATGATCTGTGTCAGTGGCAATACTTATATTAGGCAACAACAAAAAAAAGAGTTGACTTGCCCGTTCAGAGCCAGAGTGTGGGTCGGATGGTTGGATTTTTAAAAAAAAAAATGAAAATGAAAATCTAAACAGGGAGATAGATACTACACAAAAACACGTTTTAAAGAATTTTTTTCTTCATTTTTTCTTCTTTTTTTTTCAATACTCAAAAACACGTTTTCACCTTTCTTTATATGTGCTTCTTTCAATTTTTTTTTTTTTTTTCCAATTTTTTTTCTTCAATTTTTTCAAAAAAGCGACCCTAGATTTCCGAAAATTCGGGTCGGTCGGAAAGGGCAAGTCAACTGTTTGCCTAATGCTGGTTCCCTGCACCCTGGATCCCCGCGCCAACTCATCCATGATAGGTGCAGGCATAGGCTTCTCCGTTACTTGCGAGAATCGACTCTACACCACATAACGTTGTTGCTCTGTTATCACATAGGGGAAATAACAATCAACACAAGTTGTATATAGTTGAGGTAACACATCGAATGCATTGTCGCGATGCAGTGGGGAGCGCAATACACCATGTCGTGGGCACTGTCGTGGGCGCAGTAGGGGAAATAACAATCAACACAAGTTGTATATAGTTGAGGTAACACATCGAATGCATTGTCGCGATGCAGTGGGGAGCGCAATACACCATGTCGTGGGCACTGTCGTGGGCACTGTCGTGGGCGCAGTAGGGGAAATAACAATCAACACAAGTTGTAGTTGAGGTAACACATCGAATGCATTGTCGCGATGCAGTGGGGAGCGCAATACACCATGTCGTGGGCGCTGTCGTGGGCGCAGACACAGTTTATTTTGTGCCAATCAGCGAATTTGTTATCGTTCTAAGCATGAAGCATGACTTTTATGCCAGCAAATAAATGTGATGACATGATTTGTTCATATCTATGGATGTATTGTGTGGAGCCATTGATGCAGGGAACCAGTATATACCTATATCTCTTATGGCGACATCAGATCAGGGATGTGAAACTCATAAAGCCGATCGGAAGCTATTTTATCCGTGAACAAGTGTGTTCTTATATCTTGTTGGCGCTGTGGACACTGTTTGTTTTCTGCTAAGGTATAGATTTAATTGAATTTTACAGGAGATTGCCTGAAAAATAGTGCGGTTTTCAATGTTATGATAAAACTTAAGTGCTGAATGGTTTTTACAAGACTGAAATATGATAATTCACTTTTCATTGTTAGTTTGAAACATTCTGAATTCATTTTCTCACTTAACACCATATTGTCGTTGTTTGTGTCCGCGTTGGCAGGTTTGAAATACGCGGAAAGAGTGAAGCTTACCGGATGCTAACAAAAATTGAGCATTTTCCAAAAAATAACAATATATCTCTATACACTAGGAGAATTGAAACGGCATCATTGTCGTATTTTTGGCTTCAAATGACATCAATTGACATCAAATAGCTTCCACTGGCATCCATAAGCTGCGAATTGATTCAAATGGCATCAATGATGCCATTTTTGCATCAGTGAAGTCATATTTGGCATCAGTGAAGTCTTTCTTGGCATCAGTGATGTTATTTTGGCATCAGTGAAGCTATTTTGCCATCAGTTAAGTTATTTTGGCATCAGTGAAGTTATTTTGGCATCAGTGAAATCATTTTGGCATCAGTGAAGTCATATTTGGCATCAGTGCTGCCCATTTGGCATTAATGCCTTACATTTAGTATGCCAACATGATTTCACTGATGCCAAAATGATTTCACTGATGCCAAAATGATTTCACATTATGCCAAAATGATTTCACTGATGCCAAAATGATTTCATTGATGCCAAAATAACTTCACTGATGCCAAAATAACTTCACTGATGGCAAAATAACTTCACTGATGCCAAAATAACTTCACTGATGCCAAATTGGCGTCACTGATGCCAAGAAAGACTTCACTGATGCCAAATATGACTTCACTGATGCCAAATATGACTTAAAATGGCAGCTTTTAGATGCCATTGGAAGCTATTTGATGTCAATTGATGCCATTTGAAGCCAAAAATACAACAATGACGCTGTTTCAATTCTCCTAGTGATATTTGTCCCCATGGTGGTAAAAAATGGTTATTTATAAATAGGTGGATTTATGTTACAGTACCTTAAAACACACAGCAGATGCTGTGTCGTTAACAACTGTTTTAGCACTAGTAATAGCTTCTTTCTTAGATATCAACCCTTCACACAGATTATGTAGTACCTATAACGGGGTAAAATAGCATACACACATTACACATACATTTTCAACTTATGCTGTGAGAGGCATATGAGACATGCAATGTGATGCTTATGACATGTGTTGGTGAATAAACATGACAATTAAAGAAAATAAAAAGGGAGTAAAGGGACATTTGTGGATCATGTTTGATAGGGTACTTCTAAATAACTGAGTAAATTGAACAAAAAAGGAACTTCCTAGCAGGGCTACGAAATCCGTAGGAACAGGGAACGGCGTTCCCCAGGCAGGATTCATGGGCCACAGATAATAATCATAAGATAAAAAAGTAATCGTAAGGTTAGGCCAACAAAATGAAATACTTTGTCTTAGCGCCTTTTGGATGAAAAGCTATGTGCTTTTTGTTTAATTTTTTTTTTTTTACTAAAATAAGCAATGCTCTATGCGCTCTATTGTTTTCTTCTTTTTATAAAAATAATAATATAGTCAATAGTTGTGCTTTTTTCTTTTTAATAAAAGTAATCAGACATGATCAATGCATATTGTATGCTTGTGTTCTCTTTATCTCTTAATTTCACAAAGTTAGTTGAATGTGAATTCTCAGTCACAAGGTTGCCGAGTTTCACCGAAACTGACTAGACCTAACGTGAGGAAACTGACTAGACCCAACGTGTGGAAATACGGCACAATGAGGAACATATGAATATTGAGTTATTTATATCATCAGGATATATGTATATGTTAAGAGACATTTTGGTACAAAAATCAATGTTATATCACATTCTGAACCAAAGTTACGGATTATTGAAAATCACTTTTGTCTCAAAACATCAAATACAAATTGTCAAGTTATGGACATTTAAAGTTTTGGTTTTGTTGACAAATCAATGGAGAAAATGAAAATAAATGCCTCAAAATGTAGTTTTCCTAATTATTTTCACAAATTTGAGTTTTTTGTTGGATACAAGATGTATAAGACTTTTAACCCTTTGAACCCGATAGGTCGATTTATCGACCTATCGGAGAACGTCGTATAACCCGATAGGTCGAAAAATCGACCTGAGCGACCAGGTGACAATTGATCATATGACTGAGTGGTCATGTGACTTGAAAGTCATGTGATGTTCACCCGATGTGAAATACATTGTTTCGCAAGGTTTTCTTTGTGTTTTGATGTAATTTAGCTGAAGAAAACAGTCAAAAATAGCGCGAAATTGGATGAATATGCAACCCAATATGGCGCAGATGATTCTCAGGTAGACAGGGATGCATTGTTTTACGGTCATGATTGGCAATTTTGGCGATAAAAACGGATGTTTTTATGTTATAAATAGGTTACGTTATACGTGTAGTACAATGGCATACTGCCCTCTATTATCGGTACCATATATTACCGATGATATAGGTGTACTATATTTAGCATTTTACCCCCGGAGAAGTCAGGGTGGGTGTACCGAACCCTTATAATAACTCCGGGTTCAAAGGGTTAATGAATTTGACTTATTTATGACCGTGTCCAACACTTGTGCTCTTTAATCAAATGAGCCGCAATATGCCTCATTTACTCATGTTGGGTCACATATGTGACGCGATCAAGAGGAATGAGTCGGATGTCGGGGAATCCCAAATTGAGATATGGCCAATTCAAAATGGCGGCTTACATAAGTTTTGATGGAAATTCATGTATACAATTTGACATAACTTTGGAACAAAACGTCGTATCGACATGGGGTTTTCAGTTTCTGAAAGCTCTAGGTGTCTTCTTTAAAACTGTATTAAAAACTCATTTTCGACCAGGGTCGACATCCGACTCATTCCTCTTGATCGCGTCACATGTCTTTAGCAAAAGTTTCTTAAAAAATCAAATCAAACTTACCTGCCGATACTGCTGTGCCAATTCAATTACAAGCTTACATTCATGATTCTTATGTGCGCCATAGACTTGGCAGTATATACATATGATTTCTTTGTCTGTCATACAGTAGACCTTCATGGGCTCATTCTCATGAGTATTACACAGAGGGATCTGTGAAACAAATAAAATGAAAGAAATTATCTATAAAAAAAAGACCCACTTCTACGGGCAAACGGACCTGTCAGGTCAAGGCACTAATTTTTCAATTTTTGCCAGATCTGTAAAGAAAAATGCACATTTCATGGCAAGAAGTACATCAACATATTTCTTTTTCCATTAAATTTTGTTATGTAGTACTACTTTATAATCAGAACTAGAGATTTTTCCATTAAATACTAAAAAGAATTGCAAGGAAGTTCTGAATTACAGTAGAATGGGGATACTTTTATTTTTATTCCTTACATGGAAGATACTTTTTGTTTGTAAAATAGATTAGTTGATAATATATAACTTGCATCTCACATGATTTTTTTTGTTTTGAAAATTTCAGTATTTCTAGATAGTTTTCCCCCAATCTTTGAGTGGGCCAAAGTTACCCCACATGGGTGTTCAAACTTACAAAAACTTGTTCAAACCTACTTGGATGATAAGATATTTCAAATTTTTGTACATAATTTATGTTTGTTAAGATCTATTGAATTGGTTTTTTTTTTAAAAAACACAGTAATTCTATGAATATTTTATATATTAGAATGTAATCAATTTACCAAAAATACCAAAAAAATGAACACATTGTAAAACTAGAGAAAAACATTCAAAATATACATGGTAAATCATTTAATTTGTGGTGAGGTTGCTTGTTTTGACTTTCTACAAGCAATAACAAATAAATTGGGCTGTAAATGTTGAAAAGTCATTATTTTGAATTTTCCTCATACACTTTAACATGCCCCAAAAAGTTACCCACTTAACTTTTCGCTTCTTTTTTCAGTAAATGCTGGTCTGTGTCGTAATGAAAAATGCAAATGAAAAAAAATTGGGTATTTAATTGCTTTGTGTTTAGGTCCAGTTCCAAATACACATCATTATGTAGCAGGCTAATATGTTGTTGTAATTAAATCAAATTAAAAAAAATGGCACTATAAACTTTTCTCAAAATTTGACAAATTAACTCTTTTTTTTGGTGGGCCAAAGTTACCCATCAAGGGTCAAAGTTCCCCATTCTACCAATTTGTTTTCAAGACCTGCCTTTTGCACTGTTATAGTTTAATCAGTTCCAAAATGGTGAACAATATAAGGTTTTTATCTCTAAGCGCGCAAGAAATCCAAGCGTACATGTGCGATTATGACGACATGCACATAGGTTTTGGCCGCAAGAAATCCAAGCGTACATGTGCGATTATGACGACATGCACATAGGTTTTGGCCGCACGAGCAGGGCTCAAATTGAAGGCCATCAAGGCCATCAGGCCTTGAAATAAGAACTGAAAAGGGCAGGCAATTTAAGGCAGTTTGAAAGGGGCACCAACTTTATCCAAGGCCATTAAGTACTTTTGAATGAAGTGAAAACATCCATAATTTGAGGGCATCAAGGCAACTAGGTGGGGAATCAAAGGCAAATGCCTTCGATTAATTCAAGCCCTGAAGGCCATGGCCTCCACGCCTATGACTTGGCCTTGGTGCCCTCAATTTCAAAGCATTCTTTAGCATAAAGTGGCCTCTGGTGCCCTTGGGCACTGGCCTTGAAATGAGTGCCCCCAAAGGTTTGTAATTTGAGCCCTGCGCACGAGTCATGCATATGACGCACAGCCCACCTGTATTCATTCGCTGATGTAAGGAGACTTTGCCAATTTGGAGCTGATCAAACTATAGTTATGCTGAAGCAAAAACTAAATATTCAACTTATTAATTTTTAAAACATACTGCGTTTGTGACAGACACTGCTGCCACTGCAGCATTCTCTTCATCTATTCCTTCCAGAAGATCCAGAACCCCAAAATTCTTGGCTAATTTGGTCACTTCGTTGGTCAGACCCGGCACCATTGTGTCGCCCTTACATGTCGGACAACGGATGTAGCCACGTAGTACATTGCCTATTAACCTACCCAGGCAACCTGCAATGACAGAAAACATTCACGAATTTTTAAGTGATGTAAAATACTGATGCTAAACAATAGAATTGCTGAGACCTGAGAACAAGTATAATCAAATTCAATGTCATTCACAATTGTAACGGGTCCCTTTAAGCTATAGTATAGAGGGCAGTGTTTGTATGACAGTGTGGGGACAAGCTGCGATAGGTAAAAGGTGACACACCCGCTATATCTTTGTTGTTGTTTTTCCTATTATTCTTCCATGAGGCTGATAAATGATTGAGCATGATTATAATGACCACATTAACAATAAATAAGGCATAATGAAGATTACAAATCACGACCAATGAACCATGATTACTGCTGTACACAACTGGTATTTAGTAACTTAAGTCGTAATCCATAGGAACGCCGGGAAAGTGTGTTACACAATGGAATACTATTTGAAGACCAGCTCAATTTGTCCTCCTCTGATTATCGGAGGCAAAACCATTGGCAAAGGAAATTACCACCCATTACTTTACCAGCTGAATGTAACCATGAAAGTACTATACCCTGATATTAGATCGGAGACGGGGTTCAGAATGGAGTGCTATTGTGTAGACATCTGCCATAGTTAATAAATCCATTGATTCCAATGGGCGGGGATCATTATATCTTTAGAAATATAATCGCTGTTAAGAAGTTGTAATGTAAGTGACTTAATGGACTCAGCTTCCAGGTCTAGTATTTTCATGATGTAACTAATTACACCGCATTCATTTATCAGTCAAATATTGTAGTCTTATATACATTTGGCTATGTAATCTGAGTGGCTACCTAACACCGGCTCTACTGTACTGTGGTAGACTCCCGGGAGGGGGGAGGGGCTGCACATGCAATAACTTGTTGAAGCGATTAATCACTGATGACTCTTGCAAATAAATCTGGGAATTCCCATCGTATCAATCAATCAATTGACAAAAGCCTATTATTGTTTACCGATATAGGAACCCGGGTTTAGGAACTGATCCATTTACCAGAAGTGGGAATATTTGTGACCCATATATTTACCAATGACCTTTTAAGGCCCCATTGACAAATAATGAACCCATACTTTTACCAGAAAATAGGAAATGTTCAATAGTTTAGGCTATATTAAAAGTGTGTTAGTTAATTGATGCGCGTTAGAAAAAAAGAAGACACATTTGTTTTGGGAAAAAAAAAAGAAAGAAAAAAATTGTCCGATTTTCATTGATTACATCATTTTAAATACAAAAGGTCACTTTTACAAGGATTTCAATATATTATTATATTTAAAAAAAAATTTAAAAAACGAATTTTTTAAAAAACCCCAGCATTCCGCATTAGGTTTTGAAAAACTGAAGAGCTTTGAGACAAAAGATTTTTTTTAATACAGCCTTTTTACAAGACGAGTGAAAAGGCTACCCTATTTAGTGGCACATCCCCGTAACCTCAGATTCACTGAGTATAGTCTCCACTTCTATTCTCTTCCTTTGGACAGTGACATAACTTTACAGGCGCAGCATTTACGCACACGTATGTATCGCTCATCTTTCTACGCGAGTGTGTATATATGCCAGCGGCTCGAATAGGCGCTCATTTATGTGCTGTTAATAGTAAAGGATGCAGTTACGTCACTGTCTCATGATAGATGAGAATATAATTCCATGCATACATACTGTCTGAATAAAGAACTGATTAATTCTCAGACATCAATTAGGTAGGCTATAAAGCAATATTAACAAATCAACCGAGTTTTCTCTTGGTTGATGTGCAGTATGTATCAATGCAATTGGAATAGATCAGGGACACTTTCCAGTCATTTCTTCAGACCCACTCGCATATTATGGATCTAAAGACACATTATTGAACAATTCAGCAAAGTGTAGTATTGTAAGTTATACATGTACCACCATTTTTTCCCACTAATATATTGATTATAAAACTTGAATGCGGTTGATAATTGATATCACCGTAATACTACAAAGAGTTTTCTGTCTAAACCTTCTGCTTTTTCTGTATTACATAGCACTTTTTGGACTAGAGATATGGATGTTTCAAAAGCTACAATAACTTTGTACTACATGCACTTAATCTTACCGGTACAAAAACTATGTCCGCAGCTAAGAATTCTAGGTACAGCTTTGCCATCTCTTGAAAATCGGTGGTAGCAGATGGCACAATAGCGCCCTCGATGTTCTTCAAAGGATGTGTCTGATACTGCGCTTACATTTGCACTGCTCCCTGCCATGGTGATTCATACATCAAATTGGATTCCTTTATAGTTGGAGTAAAGAATAGGAGAGAATAAGTAGTATACATCTCCCATTGATATTGCATCAAGATATTGTAAGTTGTGATACAATATTTTTACAAGCCTCAACAACACTCCTTTAAAGGGACCAACAACACTCCTTTAAAGGGACATTAAGTGTTAACAATTTTAAATGTTTAAAATTTTACTTCAGATTTCAAGATGAACATTAAAAATTGCCATTATTGTTGTTTCTACTAACAAAAACACAGCAAAACTTGATTAAAACAATGTCATCGCTATTTATTGAAAAATGCCCTCTATGCAAATATGGTTCGTGTTATGTATCTCGCGTACTGCAGGGGGATTCTGTCGGACGTCAAATGCTCGCTGCGGCTCTATGAGCATTTTTGAATCGAAGTTTTCTTTTTTTTAAAGTAAAAAAATAAAATTAAAAACAAATTGAGAGAAGCACATAACAATAATGAAAGATGAAAAATGTGCTTTTGAGTAGTATCTGCTTGTTTAAAAATCTAAAAAATAAAAAAATAAAATAAAATAAATAAATTAAAAAAACCAACAACTTTAAAACATGTTTTTGTGTAGTATCTCCCTGTTTAAATTTTTAAAAATCAAGTTGAAAAAATCCGACCGTCCAACCCATACAAGGGCAAGTCAACTTCTTTTTTTTGCCTTGTATTGGTGACAATTTAAAGGAAAATGAGGCTAATCCATTTGTAATTCTAATGAAAAGAAAGGATCATTAAAAATTGAGTAAGGCAAAATTATCCATGTTGATGTGCACAATACAAATGTCAAGCTTGGAGAAATGTCTGTGTGTAAAATAGAAATCCAAAACACAAAGATAAGTTTGCACGACCTGGTTGCCATTAGTCATGACAAGAGAGGGCACAGCCACTGAGAAACGTGTTAAAAATCATGTAGAATTTTAGAGGAGGGTCAATAACATCTGCAGAACGGTAAAATGTACAGTATTAAACATGTTTTGTGACCAAAATGTATGTCGTAAAATGTTGGAAAAATCAGGTTTTGAAAATCTGTGGTCTTCGAAATTACAGGTGTCCTAACTCATTCTTAACCTTATCAAATCATGAAATGAACCCTCGTCTACAAAAAAGTCCATGTACGTATTGCTCTATCTGCTGGGAGATAGCGAAGACCACAGAAACTTCATAGCTTCATACCACGGAATGAAATCTGCCATAGAGATTACATGACGAAAATCATACAGATTTGTACTGCAGTCCTCTGTGTAGGGAGTGTTGACAATAAGCAAGGTCGTTTGACTATTGTGTTTGTGCATGTTTGTGACGACTGACCCCGTTTAACAATCTTCATAGCTTTCATATAGGGCTTGGGTGACCTAACTATTGACTGGGCAGTTGTTACCATGAGCAGAAAAAGGTAAGAGATTGAGAGAGAGAGACTGCAAAGAAAAGAATAGTAGCAAGGAGTAAAGGAGAAGGCTAAGAGGATAACAAAATACTACATGATAAAGAGATAAGTGTATGAACTGCCATGAAAGTTAACAGGTATAATTAAGAAAAACATAAACAGACCACTTCAAGTGGTTCCACAAAAGATGTTGATATGGTCAGCTCAGGTGCCACTGCTTGACTGAGTAACAATAGCAGTGAGGAAATGACCTGAATTAAGGGCGCACAGGACTAAATCACTCCTCGTTTTGGGTAATGGTAGTATGTTTGTGGTAAATTGGGGTCCTTTGGGAATTAGTTTGGTGTGAGGGTAGCATTATATAATTAAAATGAAAGATAATCTCTTGTACTTTGCTCAGGATATTGCAAAATGATGATTTTCGATTGTACCGAAAATTTATCAGTGGATGAACACACGTGCTCGGAAGAGTCAGAAGGGGAGCGTCCGGGCTAAAAACAGGGATGGCGCTGTTTAAATGATCATATATCGTAAATCTTATTAGAAGGCGTATCTATTCTTGACAATTTTATGAAATTTTAATATTTGTTTATTAGAATGAAGCATTTGAGACATTCCAAAAAGAGTTACTAAGGCCCCAAAATTGCGACTCTTTTAGTTCTATTTTACTCGTAATCCAATGGGCGGTTTATTTAGTGCTATGCCCCCTTAAAGTAGTTGGAAGTCAAGACTAAAGAGAGCAGGCTGAATTGTAAAAACAAATAAGAAATACCAAAGAATGAGGATACTTTGACCACTTTTTTACATTTTTATTTTTATTCATTCCATGGAAGATACTTTTTGTTTGTAAACTAGTTGATAGTATAATTTGCCTCTCACATGATTTTTTTGTCGTTGAAATTTTCAGTATTTCTAGATATTCCCCCCCCCCCCCAGCCTTTGAGTGGCCCAAAGACCCCGCATGTGTGTAACTTTAGCCCACTTGTGAAAAAACTTGTTCAAACCTACTTGGATGATAAGATATTTCAAAAAAAAATTATAATTAAGGTTTATTAAGGTTCATTAAAATGTTTTAAAAAACAAGAACAATATTTGTATGAATATTTTACAGATTAGAATGTAATACCAAAAATACAAAAAATAAACACATTGTAAAACTGTATATTGAAATGTGATTGTTTTGAATTTTTCTCACATACTTAAAACATGGGCCAAAGTTACCCAAATTTTCCCTTCTTTTTCTCAGTAAATGCTGGTCTGTGTCGTAATTAGGAATGCAAATGAAAATGAATTAGGTATTGTCATAGTTAATTTGTCTATCCAACCACGACATAAAAGTTGCTGAATATAAAAATATACCCACCATGTAGCTGAGGCAGTTGCAATTTGTTGAAAAAACATTTTGTCCAAAAATACCGAAAAATAAAGAAAAAATCCTGCAGCTTAGTGTGTTTCGGTCCAGTTCCAAATACACATATCATTATGTAGCAGGGTAATATATGCCGTTGTTGTAATTACTTTCAAATTAAAAAATGTCACTATAACACTTTTTCTCAAAATTTGACAAATAAACTTATTTTTTTGGTGGGCCAAAGTTACCCATCAACTTCAAGACTCAAGTCAAGGGACAATGTTGAAAGTATCCACATGGCCATGTTTACAGTACCTAATAAAATGAAATCATGAAATGTAATGGGAAAACCTAATAAATTTAAAGAAAAGAAAACCCACTGGCTGCTACCAGAACACTCCAGAAGCCTACAGTGCAACAGAGCATACATTTCCAAATTTTGAATTATAAATATAGTGCCTCCTGATTGTTGTACAACAATGAACATTTCAATCCTACGTATACGTATGTGTATCATATATAATTAAAACAGCTTTGTTTTAAAGTACTATTTCGTGTCCTTGTATGATTATCAGTATTGTTACATTTCTTATTAAACCTGATTTCAGATTGGCCAATACTTGATTATCCATACACGCTAATCCAACCAGCTACTGCCTACTTCCTTTCATGGCCTTGACTATTTAAACATTTCTTTTTTATTTAGACATAGTGCAGGCCTTTAACACAATACCTTGTACACCCATGCATGTCAGCACACGGTCACCTAAAGTACCATACACCATTATGCTTAAAACTCTTGACTGCACACTGGCGAATTGCATTTCAAATTTCTTTCAGCGCGAATTTCAAACCACTGGTCCCTTAGCATGGGCATGTCCTTGAATATTCCTTCCATTGTTTCCGTGCATGGCTGCACAAGTATTAATAGACTTTTGCCAAGTCTGTGTACAGTTGTATGAAATAATAATGTTACATGTGGTTTTTTCTCTTTTTAAATATATTAAATGTTTGGAAGACGATATTTTAAATACTAAAAGGATATTGAATTATCTGCACAGACCATTCTTTTAAGCACATCTTTACCTTTAATTTGATACCATGCAAGTCTGGTTTGGATACACAGTATACTTAATAATTTCAACGAGTTTGGTCATTAATTAAGCTTAATTAATTAAGACAGATTTGGGGTTTTTATTTAAAAGTAAAGATAAACGTGAACTTTTTCTCAGACAGTAATCAGTATTGTTGGCAATGATGGGAACTTCATTTCCTGTAACTTTGGTGTTAATAGCATTTATAGTTTTTGCTGGAAATTCCAAAAAGCAAATTTGTAATGTATTTCTTTATAATATGCTAATCATATGCAAATAAGGTCAAACCATTTTTTTTTCTATGACATTAAATCACCAAGCTGTATTCTATAATATGATATATTGTCTCCTTGTCTTACATTAGTTAGGGATGTTCATAAAATTTTGAAAATAAAAATATCTCTTTGAAAATGGAATATATGGAAACAATGTACTTTGCAATAAAAACTGATGGTTCAACCATGTCAGCAGGCTGAATAATAACAAAGTTATAACCAAAAGTAGTTTACCTTATATTGCTAAAACTGGTCAAGTCATGCAAATTTTAAACTTTTTTAGCTTGTTAGGGCTTTAAAATCATGATGTCCAGTTGCTTGTGTGTGGTTAGTAAGACATCAGTGAATACATCCCAGCTTGTGTATACCATTATCGCTGGATTTAAATGAGGTAAACATGGAGTTTTCTACATATTTTGGCGACAAATTTTCAAAAAAATGTCGCTCTCTGTAGTCACTGATATGGACATCCCTACATTAGTCATTATGTTACTTTTTGAATTAGACTAGAGCGTAATTTCAATAAACATGCACTTTTGGAAATTTATGCTCTGTTGCACCAGGGAGGTGACACCTCCCTCCCTAGTTGCAGGTTGCACTGTAGTTTAGCCCAATCCAGGTGGGAGTGGGACCAGAGCACAGGGCTATCAAACTGTTGTGTTGTTTTATAGTAGTAGTCCCTACCTGTTTCAGTACTTTTCATTCAATCAATAATAATTATATTTTAGGGCAGGCCTTTTTTAACTTAATAATTTAATAAATACATATTTTTATTACATAATTACTCACTACATTTACAATGTATGTCCTAGCTTGCAGGAACAGGAAACACCATGACTTATTATCTAAAATACCTAATTGAAATCATGGCTCGATCCTCCGCTATTTAGCAACGTTTTAGTGGTATGGTTCGGTCTCTTTCTGGCAGAAAGGACGTTCTTAATTTTCTGACTTTTTTCTCACCAAAAACTCTGTATTTTGGAGACGAGCTGCCGATAGCTATGACGTCACTACAAATGTCGCCCTCTTGCAAGTCCAGACGATGCTGGACACGATTTTCCAAACTATCAATTAGTTCTATGGGGAATTTCCATAAAAGTTAATCATTCGCAGTTCTTTATATAAGGCTAAAAGCCTATAAATAAGACGTCCAATGTGTAGAACCAACCTTAGTTAACCATAATACAGTTGTGGAGATTTTAATATAGTGGGATCACAGCTTTCCCGCCTGGTAAGCTCTGGTATGACTATTCCGAATAAATAGGTATAAAGAATTCTATACTAAAAATAACAGCGATGCTGAATGCTGAACTACCGTCGCAAGTTGCACAGCTCAAACCGACTCATATCCCAACTTAAAAAGCAACGAAATGAGCCGGTGCTGGACTTGAACCCCGACCTTTTCGACAACACTGCATGCCTAATCGAGGCTCTTATAACCACTGAGAACCGGTATGTAGAGCAGTCAATGGTTCTAATGAACAATGCATCAACTACCGGTATATCATGCTTACCAGCAACCCTGCAGTAATAAATACATACAAATCCGAAGATGAGCCTAAGGGTTACTCATCACATCCCGGCTCGTCACAGACTCACAGTGCCTTTGAGTGGATTGGCTCCCGCGGGTGGGTTGGCTATTGGGGGGGGGGGGGGGGGGGGGGGGGGGCGGGGGGGGGGGGGTGGAGAAAATATATGGTCATTTTTAAATGGTTATATAACGCATATAAGCACTACATGCATCCGGAGAGTGGGGCGAGGGAACAAGGGGGGTGGGGGGGGGGCACAACATGAGCTACGCCACTGCAGTATCACAAAATTAAAGATCTGCATAGTATTTCATCATGTAAATCCAATAGGGATGTGGCGAAAAAGGGTGTCACGTCAACTTTCAAAACTTGTCACATTTTTCTTATTTTTCAGTCGATAAGATGAACTAGATACGCTCAGTGAAAACAAATAACAACAATTGCATGGGTCAATGCACATATTTAAGATCAAAACGCCGTTTTGCACATTTATTCATTACTCATACTGAGAAGTTAGTTGTTAGTGTATTAAAATACACTAACAAAACACCTGAGGCCTATGTCACGTCTATACATGGCAGGTAATATACCGTAGGAAGTTGTGCAAATTGTTTTTGTTAACAGTGACCTCCATACCAATACGCGCCGTCCGTTTATTAAAACACCACATGATGACGGACAGTCATATTCCCACTCCTTAAAGGCCGCTGGAATCAGTGGCGCCTGTCTCGCCGGAGCCCCCCCCCCCCCCCCCCCCCCCCCCCCCCCCGGTCGCGGAGCCCCATGGGCCATATGGGCCACATCACAAAAATGGGACCACTTCAGCTTTGGAAAATTATGAAAATAAATTGTTTCAAATCTGCTTACTTTGATTGTTTTTGATGACCCAATATGCTAAAGTTACTAGAACAATAATGTTTGCGAACACCACTGCTCACATTTTTACGCACGAAACCATGTAATTCAGGTGTTTTATATGGTTTTTTCACTCGGTGAACGGCGTTATCTAGTGTCATATTGCATTGTCAGTCATTGCATCCCTAACTAAGTCCGAATATGATATTCAAATTATTGTTTTTTTGTCGTTGAGAGGTCTCCCCATAACAATATTTGACAAGCTATGCGACAGAAGAATGAATTTCATTTTTTAGCCTCAACAAATCTCTTGCTATGAATCAACGCTTTTGACAACTATGTGCTTTCAATTTTGTACCTTTTTCCAAAACTTGTTTTGTCAATTTTACTCTAGTAGAAGAATATTCCCTTCTGTAATGTATCAATTGTCAAATTTTCTTTAAGCCCAACATTGAAATTGTATGTCATTATATAAAGATAACTTTATATGCTATTTTTAATGGTATTATTCTTGGATAACGCCGTTCACGTGTATACCAGTTATGGGATTGAAACAAAGATAAAACAATTGAAACTGACATAAATCATGTAGCTGTTGGAGAAACTTTATTTGTTATATCAATTTTAATACGAAAAAATGATTTAAACCATACATTTGGGCTGAATTTCTCAATATTGACCGTCAAACTGTGGTCAAATATTTAATTTTCACTTTAAATGTTTTATATAGCTTGCATTTTCGTTTAAAAGGGGTATGTACCATTACATTAACTATTGTATTCAATTACATGCACACTGCATCGCATATTGTGAAGTTGTTCTCTTTTTTTGATTGATATGGACATTTTAGGGTAAATTCCGTTATCCCTGTGAACAGCGTTATCCATGGTTATCCTGACATACACACGCGAAATAAGCCTGACGAAAACACATGCTCAATACTTGCTAAATAGAGCGATTTCGCTATGTGTAGCGCGGTAGTAAACATTCATGTGTGGACTATGAGCCATATATTTACACTTACAGCATATTCTAGAAGAAACCGTTTGGTTCACAAAGTGAAATGTGTTATATAGAACACAAAAGAAGAAGCAAACTCACTGTTTTCAATGTTTCGCTGCTGTATCTAGACTTCTCAAAGATTTTCCAAAGAAGAAAGATTGTGCTCTTGCAATATTTTCTTCAAATGAGGGTGATAACACTTTACAGGATAACGCCGTTCACGATAACGCCGATCACGTTTGTATTCGTTTTCGTCCCTTTCTGACCTTCTGCAAGCCGTGTAGTTGAATTTCTATTTTTTCCCGATACATTTAGTATAAGAACCAATAGACCTATAACATAATACCTTTCAAAGTTAACAGGATACCTACTTCCCAGAGAAACATCGATAACGGAAATTACAAGCTTAAAACAGTCGTTTTAAATAATGAACTTCAACATTTTTTATAAGCCAAATGATGTGCCAGAGACTTTCGAGGTGCTATAATTTCAATAGCGTGGTCGGTTTGCTACGCGATTGCTCATAAACTATTGCATATTTAGAACATTCAGTTTATAATGATATATCAGGTGTACGGATATCGGAAACTACACACATTTCGTGGAAAGTTCATTTTAATTTAAAAGTGCACATTAAATTTACTGTATGCAGAAATTAATGCCTTTATATATTTTGTTGGTACCTTTGCTTGATTTATTCGTGACAAGACCTTAGAAAAACTTGAATTGAGAGTAAAATCCAACAGTTTAAAATTGCGACATCTGGTCGAGGAAACCGTGTTACGGTGGTTTTGGGGGCCTTTCAGTGTAAATTTGAACCTGATAATGTCATTTAAAGCATGGCAAACTATGGTGTTCCGAGTAGAACTCATCAAGTTCTAGCATATTATTTAAAAAAAAGTGTGATATATACTTATAGTAAGATTTCCCGGATCAAAGAATGATAAAAAGCCAAGTGGTCCCATTTTTGTGGAATTACCCATATCCAATGACGCTATACTGAAGCAAAGACCGCAACAACCTGGTTGAAAGTTATGAAGTGAACCGTAAACGGTAAAACTAGTCAAGTCTCATGTGAACACGCCGCTATTTGTGTATGTGTTTGTGTTTTACTGAATAAACAGTATGACTATATGAGCTAGTGAACACCTAACATTTTGTAGAGAATATTTACCAACAAATCTATCTGTCCGACTGCAACTTTTATTTTATCTGCATAAAATTAATTTTACAGTTTTTAAAACGATGAAATGTTACCTTACAGTATTTATGTGCTAAAGGGAATCAGACAAGGGAATTACGTGTGCATCGCGCACGCTTAATTCGGATTCGGAAAACACATACCAAAAATTGACACGATTGAGATAAATCGTGTCCACCACCGTCTGGGTGTCACGGACCTCTGGAGGCGTAATTTAGAAATGTTGACATCTGACCTTTCTTTTGCATGTCCATGATCATCGGAAAAGGTTGGGAACGCTAAGAAATGAAACTTTAAATCCGAAATCATCCTATCAAACATAAAGTATTTAGTAATTATTTCTGTCACAGACACCTTAAGGAATATTAGTACTATCCTACAGTTGAATTAGAAAGAAGGAAGTTGACAATTTCATATAATATTTGCAAGTCTAGCGGGCTAACATTTTGATAGGCTTGATGAGAAAATTTTAGTATCGAGGTATTATAGTGTGTACACGTAAACACGTAGTAGTGGTAGGCTAAACCGAATGGCAATCCTGTAATTTGATGGGATACATTTATTTGACGAAAACAAACTGTACACATCATGAATTTGACTATTGACTGCATATATATAATACTACATGGTCATTCAACCAATGAAATTATTTATCATAGAACCTAGTCCCAATCGGTACCGTAGTGCAAGTGTATCTTCGATACACGGTACCACTACCCTCCATAGACTCACAACGTCGCGAAATTCACATTGAGTGTCAGCACTGCCGTTTTTTTACCTCAATATTTCCCCCAAAATGAGGATGCTTGATCAAAATTCATGAACTCAATGTATTCCCAAGAGTTCTAGGAACAACATGTGAGTGCATTTTGATTGATTTCAATTATATTTGATGTGAAAATCTTGATTTCAAAATGAGATTTTCGCGACGTCGTGTGTCTAATAGAGAGTGATGTGGCTATAGTATAGTGAAGCATGAACGTTAGTATAGCCACCATTGGGTCTACATAGAACCCACCCTCGCCGCTTGGCCTCTAAAAAAAATATCTCTCGCTCATTTTTACAGCCAACCTAGTGGTTGGGTATCGGGTAAAGGCACAATGGGGAATGTTGAAGGGAACCATTTAAGACTCAAATTTTAGTCGCCTGAAGCCGAAGGCTGAAAAGCTTCCGTTTTTATGTCCCACTCCGACTCGGGTAAACTTTAGAATACCCTACCATTTGTATTCCTCACTGTTAGGCATGTTCATAAAATTTTGAAAATCAATTTATATCTTTGAAAATGGATTACATGGAAACAAAGTACTTTACAATAAAAAAAGATGGTTCAACCTTGTCTGCAGGCTGAATAACAAAAAAGTTATAACCAAAAGTAGTTTAAGTCATGCACATTTTAAAACCATTTTAGGTAATTAAGGATTTACTTTCATGATGTCTCGTTGCTTGTGTGGGGTTATTTAGACATCAGTGAATACACCCTAGCCACATCGCACTAAATCGCTGTATTTAAAAGAGGTAAACATGAGTTTTCTACATATTTTGGTCAAAAATGTCACCCTCTATAGTCAATGATATGAACATCCCTATCACTGTGTAAGTGTTATTATGGGTCGTTCTTTAAAAATCCCCATTGAAGACATGCAGTGGTAGGGTATACTAAAGCCTAAAGGAACTCCTAAGACATGTAAGATCTAGTAAAAGAGAAATTTGCAAGTGGTATGCTCAAATCATTCAAAGCAGTTTTGAAAATGTGGCCTTAGCCCTTATTTCATATTTGTAAGGTGCTGTGACTGCTGCATTGCTGGAACATGCCTTATTTCAGAAATTGTAGTATATTTATTTTCAGACCCCCTCAAATATTGTAGTTCTGTTGGGTATCTGTGGTTTTACCGAAGAAATTACTCCCGATAAACGCAAAGAATAGCTAGGAATGGGGTGTTTCTATTGGCGACTGTTTTTCTGAGGGAAGGGAAGATCTGAAGTTGTGTGATGTCGTTACGTGTGTGCCTTGCCGACTAAAGGTCATCCGCCGCCAATCACTGTGGGTTGGTTTGACATCATTTTATACACAGATTACACAGAACAAGTCCTCCAATGACTATGAGTGGTTTAAATTTAATGATTTGAAATTGAAATAAATACAAAAAGAACACCCAGATATACCTATCTTCTTCAGAAAGCAAGTCGGGAGACGGTGAATTATCAGATGGCACTTGCGATCGAAGTTGTATGCTTACTAATACTTCCAGGTTCTCTACCGCTTGTGCACTGAGTCGGAACGGTTTAAGTTTCTACTAACGGCTAAATTTCTCCGTTATTAGCCGGAGAAAAGTGGAGAAGAGATTGTCAGTTGCCGCGGACAAAATCATGAAAATAATTCCACTCCCTTGCCGGATGACCATTGACCCTGTAGTCTAATACTGACAAATTTGAGAACACAAACATAAACATCAGATCTAAATCTGTACAAATCCTAAACTTTGGGACTACTTCAACATGGTTTGATCAGATTCTGAACGTAGGGTATTTTAATTGTAGCCAAACACATGACACATTGTCTTATATTGGATTACAAGAATTCCTTTAAAAGGCAATTGAAGTATTGATATAAATTACACAATTTCAAAACCTTGTGTTCTAGAATACATATCTAGGCATTTTCCTAATTAAAAAAGTTGTGAAACTCGAAGAGTGAGCAAGATTCTGGATAAATGACATATATTTTACTGTGTCAGGTTTATGAGTCCAAAGCTTTGTAGAGGGTACCCATCATTTAACAAGTTTTTATCCTCTTTTCAGATGGCGAAGAAATCCGATAAGAAGAAGCCGCGTTCTGCCTTGAATGAGGTAGTAACCAGGGAGTACACCATTCATCTCCACAAGCGCATTCATGGAATGTAAGTAGTAATTACGGCCATATACTGCACTTGAATTGAAGGCCATTTGCTCAAATCATCTTACAGGATTTCCGCAAACATAGATTTGGAATCAATCCTGTTAATATGTTTGATTCAATTGATTGGTAGGACCTATTGTACTCCCATGTGTTTGCAAATTTTGTGTATGATCATTTGAACTTACGATCTTCTATGAATGCAAAACGATGTATTCTATGATCACCTTGTTACAGAAATCTAAGTAATTGAGGGCGCTGAAGGTAGTTGCCTTTAGTATCTTTCAGTTTCAGACATTGCTAAAAGCTCACATTTTCACTAAGTGTAAACAAATCTCATATTTTCACTAAGTAGACAAGAATACCCTTTGAGGTAATTTGTTACAAATTGATTACCAATCTTTACCCACAAGAATATTACCGTGCTAACATAATAACAATTAACATTATATTTTACTATTTTCTATTCCCCATTTAGTGGTTTCAAGAGACGAGCCCCTCGTGCCATCAAGGAGGTCCGCAAGTTTGCTGTCAAGATGATGGGCACAGAGGATGTGAGGATAGAACAGAGACTCAACAAACACATCTGGTCCGCGGGAATCAGGTAAGAAATGAACACAAATTAGGATTAGAATTTGGGTTAGAATTATCGTCGCTGTTCTGTCAAAACCTTGCTGGTCTTTCAGGCCTATAGAGTAAAAATGTCAAACTGTTATGCTCAGGAAGTGTTGCTATAGATGTTCAGGGGCATGAGCACTTCCAGGTTTGGATAGATGTGATTTGTTGTGGTGTGGTGTGTTTTTTTGTTGAAAATGTAGACTGCTCAAAGGTTATAGGAAATATTACTTTATACACGCTAAAGGGCCAGATGAAGATATGAGGTTTTGACAGAACAGCGACGTTATGTGTTTTACGAGAATATCTGTATCTACATCTGCAGAACCTAACTGTCTATCAGACTCATCCATTTACCTCAACCCTATTTTTTGTAACCAAAGAAGACACTGAAACCAAGATCAAACACACACCACACCAAGATCGGACACACGCCACACGCCACACCAGGCGTCCCGTCAAGGTTTGAAAAATGTGTGTCCATCTGGACGCAAGTTTGTGTCCAAACGGAAATGTGTGCATCCATGTGCTGATTGTTAGGGTGCCATCTATTGTCAAAATTGTTTCTGACATGTTTGAACTTAAAAATTCGAAATGGCTGCTCTAAACTTCTAAACCAGGAAATGAAAATCCGCAGCGAAAATCACATTTTAGCGAGCGTAAGTGTAAGAAAATGCACAGATTTGACTAAATAATCCCATTACCAGTGAATCTCCACTAAAAATTTGCATTAATTAAAAGTGATTTAGCTGACAATTTGTTTTCTTCTAATAAGCTGCTTATTATTTTGTCGAACTTTTATTTTCGGGTTTCGGGAACTAGTGCGTCCAACTGGACGCAAAATACATGCCTAGAAGAGTTTGAAAAGACGTTAGAATTTTCAAAATCGTGTCTGGACGCAATGATGTGCGCTAAAGCCTGCACCACACACAACACCATGCTGTAAATGTGGTGTATGGTGCAGTTAGGTATGGTTAATATAGCATTTGGTCGATGCTTTAATTCTCTGATCAATTTTTTCCATCCTCTATCTTCTCTCAAACATTTTTTTGCATTTTGAGTTGAATGCAAGGCACTATGAAAACTCTCTCATTGCTTGCGTGGTAGATTTCGATCGCGACAGGAGCATGCGCAGATGCGATTTTTGTGTAAGTGGTCTGTGATTTTGTCAATATATTTTTACTGTGATTTGTCGATCTGCATTAAATGCAAAAAGTAACAACGCCCCCGGCTGGACTCGAACCACCAACCTTTCGGTTAACAGCCGAACGCGCTAACCAATTGCGCCACGGAGATGATTATTACTAGGATGTTTTGGTTTGTCATGTTCACTCGTACACTTCCCCGTACACTTTCTTGCAAAGTCGGGCATCGTTTTTTCTCAAATGTTGCTTGCATATTGCCTTTGCTGTCGCCTTTAATACATGTGCTGTTACTTGAACTTGGAACCAACGTTTAATTTGAACTGTCTATTTTCAATAAAAAAATACTCCAATACGGGAAAAAAATCAGAAAAGCTCACAGACAACAAATAAGAACATCATTTTACTCGACCTAGAATTTCAATCAACGTATTTCAATCATCGGCAAAACCCAATGATGTGAGTGACGTCATTTAATGAGCTCATTAGCATAATTTATGTCCGTGAAATATACAATAGGGTTTTCGTAGTGCAAGGTTACATAATTTGTAGGCCTGTTGCTCCCCATCATATTGCTATAAATGCAGGTGTGAGATAACAAGGCTTGATGCATTGTTTTATTGGGTGTGTACTGTATGAAACAATCACTGAATAACCTTGTTTGAAATTTACAAGGGTAATTAAATTCCAAGTGGAATGATAAAATAATGGTCCTAAATGAGTGTTTCCCCCCTTGATATACACCTTTCCGACTAGTATGTAATAAACTGTTCGTAAAGTATCATAATATCAGGTTTCCTGTTAGCGTTGGATTTTAAAAATTGGATGCATTTTCAAACTCTAGGCATGTGTATTTGCGCCCAGTTAGTCGCACAATATTTAGTGCCCTTAAAATTAATCGGACTGTCGGACATAACACATACAAAAAAACAAACACAACTTGCGAAATCGGCAAATATTGCGATCATCTTAACCAAGGAAATCATCATTATAAACCTGCATGCGTGTGACCACGGGAAAGGCAATTTTCCATTCACAAATACACTTCTGTTTTGTTTGATTTTCCGAAACCAGAGACGAATAATGTCATGCTAATAATAATATGTGATCGTCACGGATCACAAAAGGCTAGGTTCAAAACAAGTGTATTAAGTTTTCGACTGCCTAAACTGCGCTTTCTGATAACGCAGTTCTTTTTGTGAATTATGAACTTTTTTATTTATTTATTCTTTCTTTGAACATACATGTAAACTTGAACGGTTCGCATGTAAAATATGGTGTGTGGGATATATTACTTTAAATGTAATAATGTGTTGTATCATAAAGAGTTCAACAAAAGTAAGTCCCCCCTAAAATTAGATCACTCTTCTTTGCATTAAACTTCGCACACTACTTAAATTTGAATGGAGGAGAATCCATAGTTCGCAAAATTCTTTGCAAGAATCTAGCCAGTCGGGCAGGTAACTCACATAATTTAGCTGCCCGACAGAAATTCCACCAGCCAACGGTTGTTTCCATAATATTTTGCAGCAAACAATTAAGAGCAAGACTACTTTTAAATGATGATACAATTACATATTTGTCTTTATTGTACGATGTTCCACTGTAACCCTAGCCCGTAACAGCTTCTCGTATTCATCATGTTCATCAATTCAATACTCTCTTTAATCTCGTATCAACCTTTGATCTCCTCTATAATCATGACACATCTGATGATGAAATTATCCTGAACTTACTGTTACTTACACTTTGAGCTTCAAATATGTTACCCGCCAGTCAGACGGGTACCTTTGCATCTTCACCCGCCCGACACGAAAGTTACCCGCTATGGGCGGGCGGGCGGGCGGGCGGGTCTTATTTCCATCCCTGAAATGGATTCTCGCAACCTTTGATGAACTTCTGACCCTGGGATGCGCATTTTATAGTATCGTTGATAAGATTGAGGACGTGAGGATAGAACAGAGACGCGACAAACACATCTCGTCCGAAGTGTATTCAAATTCAAATCTGGTGATAATGTTAGGATGGCAATTTCTCTGCATAAATTAACCTGCTCATTGTTTTTCCATTTATGCAGGAGTGTACCATACAGAGTCCGTGTCCGATTGGCAAGGAAGCGTAACGAAGATGAGGATTCCGTACACAAACTATACACACTCGTTTCTTTTGTGGAAGTTGCTTCTTTCAAAGGTAAGGATTTTATCAGGAAGAAAGGAGTTGTTGGTGGTTGTCTGTGTGAAATTATACTTTGTTTAATCTGTTTTGAAGTATTGGCATTGTTCCATGCATGAGAATTTTCTTAAGAAACAAGGAATCACTTTTTGTATCCCATATTTCTTTTTTTAATAATTTTTATTCTCTTTCGTAATCATGAATGAGAAAAAATGACAAGATTGCTAAGCAAAAATGCCACTTTGCAGGATTGCTCTTGCTCTTAATTTCTGCATTTCTTTTGTATTAGCAATGGATTGTAGTTATTTTTACCAAAAATGTGCTCCTTTAAAACAAATGCTACCAGTTTCAGTTGGTGTTCAGTATTTTCATTGATATGCATGCAGTGGCATCTCTCTAATGCCCATTATTTATAATGTTTATTTTCCTTCTTTTCTTCTCAGGATTGCAAAACATCAACGTTGATAGCGAAGACTAGACATGTATCTAACTTGTTCTCAGCATTCTACAAGACCTCATCTTAACCAAACAAATGGACATAAGCAATCATAGGAAATGGACATGAATAAAAATAACCCATTTATTTCATGTCAAATTTGAAAACTGCTGGATGCTGGAAATAAATATATAGCAAAAAAGAATAATAATGCTCAAAGTTTTATGGTGTTATATTTTGTAGTTTTGAAGACTAAAAGTTGGTTCCTATTTGTTGACGTAGTGCACTTAGTAACTTGTGGTTTCTGGTGTAAGTTTAGGCCCATATCTCTTCTGAATTATGATACTGCCTGCCATAAGGCTTTATGATCAATGTGATCAGTGGTTTAAAGCAAAGTTTAAGGCCAAAAAAAATAAATTGTTATGTTGTCCTCGACCGCCCGCTCCGGATTTAGGGCCGCTCCGATTTTTCTTCTTCAATTTTGTAAAAAATCTGATTTTTTTTTAAACAGTTTAAATGGCATTGAATATTAAATAAAGTGTTTATAACATATATGTGCGACTCTCAGAGTGATTTCAACTGGCTGAACTTTGAGCTTCCGCTGGTAAAAGAAAATTTAAAAAAAAGGGGAAAAAAAAAAAAAAAAAATCCGCCCGCCCGCCCCTCCTCTCTGAAAGCTGTGGAGGACAACATAACAATTTTTTTTGTTGGCCTTAGCGTGAGCTAGTTGTGACCTGGCAAGGGTTATTTTCTAATGTGCACTACACCAGCGAATGGACACCAAATTCTGGGTTTCACTCAAATGGATGTACCCTCATTGTATGATGATCTTCAAAAAACATGGAGGGGTTTTGTTGTTCAAATGAAGACCACTGTGTGTTTATAAGTAAAATGCTTCGAGCATAAACCTCATTAACATTTGGTTTCAATGTGAGATTCGACATGTTGTAAAACCTAGAGTTGCTAGTGGCCCGTAGTCTCAAAGAATTAAGTCCTGGTCGAAGTTCTCTTTGAAGAAGGACCTTTTGTTAAATTCATTTTAAGATAATTCAAAATTAAAAGGTCAACTTCTTGAAGTCTCTTGAGTTTCTTGGATGTTTTCACATTTGAGCAGTAGAAAATTGGGAACAAATTTTGACGTAAGACTTGAGTTAGAGGACTAAATGGTTCGTGAATACTGGCTACTGTAGATTGCTACCAAATGTGTATTGATGGTAACAATACAACCTGTCAAGGTTGTCACTGTAGATGGGTGACAGCAATGTTGATCAACAAACGCAATAGTCGAAGGGACTGGACTGTCGATACATGCTTTGAGGGAACAGCATATTGACCATTATGCCCTATTGCCCTTTATAATGCTTTGGCGCAAGTTTTAAAAGCACAGGTCCTAAGGGAGTGTTCATAAATACCTTGGTGGGCGGTTGGAAAAAATGGAAGGGGGATCTTTTGGCGCTTCGCGCATACAAAAAAGGCTCCACATTGTTTCCGCTCTTTGCATGCCCTGTCAAATTTTATAATGCCCGATAAATTGGACATAATGGGGGGTCAAGAAAAAAATTACGGTGTTTGGAAAAAAAATGTCCAAGGCTCAATAATGTCCAACCCCTCCACCAAAGTATTTATGAACACTCCCTAAACAAAACGGGATGCGCGCGCAAACCACCGGGCAAAGAACAATGGCAACTGCCGACCAAATGCCCAGTGTGACATCACCTGTCGCCCAATCTATAGTGCAATATAGTGCAATCAGTTCCCCATTGGCGTTCGATGTACACCCGCTCTTGTTGAACTATAGACTAATATCAGCACCAGCTAAATACTTAATCATTTTTACACAATTGTATCGGCCAGGTTTTAGAATCGCAAGAATCAGTTTCTGTTATGGAATTTGTCTCCAAGTTCAGCATCCAAATTTAATTGGTTGAAAAATCTTTCATGGAAGAATTTCAGAAACGGCTTATTGGTCAGTGAGATGTCCTGCAAGCACGACATTGTGCAATATATGTTAGAAAAATAAATTTCAAGCCCAAATCGCGTAGTTATATGGACCAAAACATCATTACTTGTCATAAAAACGAATAAAAACTACCATCACTAAACAAATTGCATGTTGAGAGATGGCACTGTATTTTTTGTGATCATTATGGTGTTTTCTATATAATTACGCAATATGGGCTCGATAATTATTTTCCTAACATAATTATGCACAATGTTGTGCTTGTGAGACACCTGTAAATGTAAACAATAATTGTTGATGTAACAAGTAAGGCTATATTTAAAAAATCTTGTCTCAAAACATAATGCGGGTTTTAATAAAAGTCAGTACACTCTGACGTTGCGGCTTCTAGCTAAAAATCTACCTGATGACCCGGGGTTAAGTTTCAGATATGTTATAAAATACCGTTTGTGTCAAAACATCAAAATTTCATAGACAAATTTGCGAGCTAACTCAATTTACAGCTGTTCCAATCAAATAAACTTACCCCCTCTGAAATGGCTATTCCACCAAATAAACTTACCCCCTGAAATGGCTATTCCATCAAATAAACTTACTCCCTCTGAAATAAAAGGCTGTTCCATCAAATAAACTTACCCCCTCTGAAATGGCTATTCCATCAAATAAACTTACTCCCTCTGAAATAAAAGGCTGTTCCATCAAATAAACTTACCCCCTCTGAAATGGCTATTCCATCAAATAAACTTACTCCCTCTGAAATAAAAGGCTGTTCCATCAAATAAACTTACTCCTCTGAAATGGATATTCCATCAAATAAACTTACACCCTCTGAAATAAAAGGCTGTTTCATCAAATAAACTTACCCCCTCTGAAATGGCTATTCAATTAAATAAACTTACTCCCTCTGAAATAAAGGCTGTTCCATGAAATAAACTTACCCCCTCTGAAATGGCTATTCCATAAAATAAACTTACTCCCTCTGAAATATAAGAGGGATTAAGTAACTAAAGTTCAAGGTATAATCTCTATCTTGGGGCCTAAGTTGGAAAATTGACTTGGAACTCATTTGTTAGGAATATTTTGGCATGACCCAGATATCTCAATATTAACACTTGCGACTTCCGACGGGTTTCCAATACCACCACACATATAATGCACAATGTCGTGCCTGCGGGACACCTCCTTTAAACAATGGACGTAACAAGTAACACAATAAGAAACACCACACAGTAGTTTCATTTACCAAAAATTAAAGTTATTTTATTTTGGTCAAGTACAACAAATAACCAGTTATGTGCAAGCAAGAATTGGAAAGTCCATTACAGTCGAGTTGGAAAGAATAGGCACTTTTAGTGAAAGCGCCACAGAAATTTCAGGCTTTCATAAACACAAAACCAAAAGTAAGCCCCCCTCTCAAAATGTCGTCATAACATCGTAAGGTAAAACATTTTACCAATAAATCTTAGTTAGAAATAATCCTATGACTGTTTCCTAAGTGTTTTTTGAAAATGAAAGATGTCCATGACTTCATGGCTGAATGAGCTCAAAAGGTACACAAAAACTGCCCTTCTCAAAAGTCACAAAAGTTTATAAATTGCTTCTTACTAACTAATGGAAAAACACCCGTGGTTGAGCAAATATTACTGTAATGCATAATCAATTCATGATCATTCAGCCATGTAAATCCCCTTCTTGGTTCAGATATTAGCACAGTGAGTTGTGACTTTTGAGAAAGGCAGTTTTTGTCTTCCGTTCGAGCTCATTCAGCCATGGACATCTTTCATTTTCAAACAACAAAAGTGCCAAAGTTCTCTGCCGACGACTATAATGAGGACAATTTTAGTATTAAAGCAGCAATAAGTTGTGCATCACTTGACAATGTCTCTAGACCATATCACCCTGCTTTTGCATGCAATCTATAGATTAATCAGTTCCAAATTGCCATTAATTGCGAGGCTTGTATTCATCACTGCCATTGTGTGTTTGCGCATCATAAGTATGTTTCGGCGCAGTGAGCAAGCGCATATGATTTGCGTGGTGCACACTCACACCAATAGGGATTCTATTTGTGCCCACAGATACATATTAACCTCACAATTTTGGTCAATTTGGAACTGATTTAAACTATAGACGATATCAACAGTAACGTCACAGCAGCTTTTGTTGCCGGCTGATGTGCGCGTGAATTTCCTGCCAAACAAAAGCTTGCCTGGGGTGTCCATTATAAACCATACACTAAACCAAACCAGCCATCTATATTCAATAGCAGTCAATACAACAGTCAATGCGTGTTCTCCCTTGCATGGAATGGAACCGGGCACTTTATTGTTGATCAACAAGAGGTGACATGGTCTATAGACCAATGACAATACTTGGTTGCAGTGGAGATGGATCATCAGAAAGGTGTTTTTTTTTACTGTGGTCAACCCAAATAGTGGAAGAGTAGGCTTTCCTACATGTTGGTTGGTTGGTACATTTTTCTGTCATGACTGACAGCTCGCGACTTTGGTGATGACACGCCACCTTCGTCGGTCAGCAGCCAATCGATAAATGACTGAAGTAGGATGCCCAACCAGAGTTTTTATTCTGTCAAACCATCTTGACCTTGGCCGGCCTGGTCCGCGTGCACCCTCGATCTTGCCCTCCATGATCACCAACATGTACATTGTACATGTACATGTAATCCTACATGTAGGATTACTTATTAAACACACATTTAACATTTTATAATATTGAATACCATAATTCACTTGGTACTGACACATTTTACATTTTATAATATTGAATACCATAATTCACTTGGTACTGACACATTTTACATTTTATAATATTGAATACCATAATTCACTAAATACTATTGTTCTCACAAAATAGTTCGCTTTTATTTTCTAAATAATGTTTGATCATTTCTAAACATCCCCATACCAACTTTGCAGCTGGTGGGTGAGAACGTAACGGTTGCATAGACAAAGGAGACATGCCATGCGCTTCTTTGTTGATATGAAATGCAATGCAGGTCCTAGTGCATCATCCGACTTGAGTTCAATTTACAGGCAAATGCTGGGCATAACACAGGAATCTTGAAATGATTGATTCAATTGTAGGTGAAACCTCGTGTGTTTCTCTTTGCTGAGGATAGGTTGAGTATCGGTAGAATACATTTGATTCATATTATAGTTTGATGGAAGCAAAAATGGCTATTTAGTTTGACTAATATAGATGTTAATTCTCGACCATTATTATCAGTTCTGTTAATAATGCAGACTACATTGAATTCTTGCGCTAAAATATCAGCTAATTTTGAAAGTGTTCAAATATTTGGCATAATTGCAGTATACCATTTGCATACAATGAATGTGTACGGTACAATTTTGATACAGCCCAGCCTTTATAATATGCTAAAGACACACAATGCAGTCATACATATCAACCAAATATAATCCTTTTAGGATCAAACTGGTACAATTAAACAAATCCTATTATATGTGTGGTGGCATGGGAAAACCCTTCACATGGTCAATTTCTAGTAACTTGGTTTTTTTTTATAGCAAAGAGCTTCATACTCTACACAACCGTTCGTGACTTCTGGTAGCCCACTAGAAGTGAGCCTTTCCGGTAGCCCACTGGTTGCACTTCTAGTAGCCCACTAGAAGTGGCTCCTAGGGATGGGCAACTAATATATTCACTTCTAGTAGGCAACCGGTTGCAGCTTTCTAGTAGGCAACCGGTTGCAGCTTTCTAGTAGGCAACCGGTTGCAGCTTTCTAGTAGGCAACCGGTTGCAGCTTTCTCGTTGCCCAATGGTTGCAGCTTTCTAGTAGGCATCCGGTTGCAGCTTTCTCGTTGCATGAGCTGGATGTTGTCAATGTTAGCTGGGGATCCAAGAATGATTTTTTTTGGGAACCATGCATGGAATACGCCCCAAAATTTGAACAGTGTTTATAGACTAAAATGTTGTGCTGATTTCAAATCTGGTGAATGTAAAATCCGAACCTGTGAGGAAAGTTGTCAAATTAAAGGGATACTACCCGAATTATGTGTTTTTAATGAAATTCACCTATAAATTATTTTCTTGTGATTCTTTTAATATTTCACATTTCTTTCTCATTACTTGTCCCAAATATGATGCTCTGTAATGTTGAGAACTGATATAAAGCAATTTCGGCTCACATTAAAGGGATATTACCCAATTTTATGGTCCACAATCCTGAAATTTGGTCAAAAATCTAGGAACATGCCTTTAATAATTACTCTATTCTTTGATGGAATAATATACCACAAAATCAAAAACATGTTTCTGAACTGAAATTTTGTGCTGATTCCAGATCTGATAAGTTTGTAAACCATTTGTGAGGGGACAATGGTCAACTTAAAGGGATACTACCCGATTTTTTTTATTTTAATGAAATTCACCTAAAGCATTTTCTTGTGATTCTTTGAATGTTTCACATATCTTTCTCATCACTTGTCCTAAATATGATGCTCTGTAATGTTGAGAACTGATATAAAGCAATTTCGGCTCACATTAAAGGGGCATTGCCCGCTTTAATGGTCCGCGATCCTGAAATTTGGTCAAGAATCTAGGAATATGCCTTTAATAATTACTCTATTATTTGATGGAATAATATACCACAAAATCAAAAACATGATTCTGAACTGAAATTTTGTGCTGATTCCAGATCTGATAAGTTTGTAAACCATTTGTGAGGGGACAATGGTCAAATTAAAGGGATACTACCCGAATTTTGTTTTTTAATGAAATTCACCTATAAAACATTTTCTTGTGATTTTTTAAAAATATAATTCACATTTCTTTCTCATTACTTGTCCCAAATATGATGCTCTGTAATGTTGAGAACTGATATGAAGCAATTTCGGCTCACATTACCCGATTTTATGGTCCGCAATCGGAATCCTGAAATGTTGTCAAAAATCTAGGAATATGCCGTTTATAATTTCTATTCTCTACTTAAGGGTATTATTTGAAAATGAAACGTAACTCAATATTCGATAGTGAATATACATTTTGCGCAAACAGGAACGCATGAAAGCGTAATTATTACATGGATGTTCCAACTAATTATGGCCGCGATTGTAGGTTACAGGGATACTCCTGTTACAACTTCCTTGCAGAGTATTATGGAGGAAACCAAACCAAGTACCAAGAAACCAAGAACAAGTTAGAACATTTTGAGCAGAAACGTATAATCTAGTGAAACGTTCTAATTTTGTGAGCATTGGTGCAAAGCTGAGACGAGGTGAAAAACATGCAATAAATCACATTTTTTAAATCATGAAACTGGATTTTGTAACATTATACACTCTATGGCTCTACAGGGTGAGTCAAAAAGACTGCAATAGTGGAAAGAAGCCATTTTGTTTTCAAAACCAAAATGAAATTTAAAACTCTTTAAACGTTGCAAGAATGATGTATTTAATCCTAAGTTTGTGTGAAAAAATGAAGTCGATCGCATTTTTCGTTTGTCTTTGGTGACCCTCTTTGCTGCACAACCAAATTTACCTGTTTGTCCACGAGCACAGTGATTTTCATTCAAAATGGCACACATTGCAATTTCATATTTGGATATCCCGCCAACAACAAAAAATAGAAAATGTCAGTTTTATATTAAAATTTAGAACATTATACGCTTTCATAGCATGGTATGATTATAATTCATTATGCTAACTCACATGTAAACAAGAAAGGATGCATCAAATTCCAATAACATCACAAATGAACTCAAGTTTCCAAATTAGAATGAGAGGCACATTTTGTGATCTGATGCATATTTTTGGTATCTCGTGGACAAACGTGTGAAATGGGTGCACTGGTCAAAAGGTTCACAAAAGGCAAACGGATATGACATTGACTTCATTTTTTCACGCAAAGTTAGGATTAAATACATCATTCTTGCAACATTTAAAAAGTTTTAAAATTCATTTTGGTTTTAAAAACAAAATGGCTTCTTTCCACTATTGCAGTATTTTTGACTCACCCTGTATAATGTCTTGACCGTTGATGATTATATTTTCCACTATATCGTCCGAGGCACAGAAAAGATTTGTTGTCCAGCAGCGGCACCAGCAATTTACCTTTTTTTTTGGGGGGGGGGGGGGGGGGGTGGCAAAAGGGAGGGCAAGAAAAATGTTAGGGGGGGGGCAAGAATTATAAAATGGGCGCACCAAATGTGGTGTAATTGTATATAATCTGGTAAGCAAAATTGCAAAATTTGGTCTAATTATACCTAATAGTAATAATTATACCTAATAGTAATATGGTTATAAAATGTGCGCGCAGCGTGCCAAAATTTGATATGTTATGCTAAAAGTAAAATGGTCAAATTTGGTTACATTTTATTATTTTTGATTTTTTTTTGGGAGGGGGGGGGGGGGGGGGGGGGGGGGGCAAACTGGGGGGGGGGGGGGAGGAGGAAATATGTTGAACATACCTTGAACATACCTTGAAGGCCACACCGTCACCTACAGTAGTAGTGTTAAAGTGTGGCAGGGTTAAGGAGGCTTTCTTGCCCATTAAAAACCCAAGTTTGTGAGGTTTTGTTTGAAGCAGAGGAGTGTGGGGGCTTTGACGGCACTCTCTGGTAGTTGGTTCCATTTGTTCACCACTCTCTGGCTGAAGAAGTATTTGCGAATGTCCAATCTTGATCTGTGATGGGTCAAGTTTATCCAACTTTTCTTGCACATAGTCAGTGGTGAATATGGTGAAATCGGTTAGTTTCTCGTCCTCAGGGCCTTTGTAGATGGGTTCTGTGTAGGGTACTCCTTGTTTCTCTTCCGTGAAGACTGAGGCGAAGAATTCATTTTTAACACATCAGCTGTTTGTTGACTTGGTGGTATCTCCTTCTTCTGATTTAAGTGGTCCAATGGCATCCTTGACTTTTTGTTTCGATCTTACATACGCATAGAAACTCTTGGAATCTTCTTTAATGTTCTGTGCTAATTTTTTCTCGAAGTCTCGTTTTGCCTTTCTTACTTCATGTTTTGCTTCTTTCTGACACTTTGCATAATGCTCCAGGGTCTTTGTTGTCTTTCTGTTTTGGTATTTCTTCCATGCTCTTTGTTTCTTGCGAACTGCTCGCTGGGCTTTCTTCGTTAACCAGAGTGCCTTCTTTTTGTTGTTACTCGAAGTGTGGTACAGAGATAACTATGTAGATAACTATCTAGACAACTTTATAGATAACTATAGGCCTATATATAACTTTATAGATAACTTCAACTAAATTCACTGTACATCTATCTTATATCTAAATGCTTACAATGCACATTGTCACTAGTTCACATTCACAGGAACATACTGACTTCCTGTGGTGACTTATTTTGCTCCACGCATCTTGACCAATCACATCTCTCAATGTGATGTAATTCTAAGAAGTTCAACTACCATAAATTCCAGGAAATGCTAAGATGGATTATCCACTCCACGAAAGTAGGAGATGAGTAAAACAATACAGAACAAAGCCTGTACACACACAAGGTGAACATAACATTAATGTTTACATTCTATCAGGTCATTTCTATGAAATCTTTGCCTCCATATGTCATAACATTCCTTCTTTAACTTAATCCTATTTGGCCTTCTCTGGGGATAATCCCTTCTAGTAACATGTTTTGTATTGAAGTCATCCTTACAACTTGGAAATAGTCACATTTATAATAATAGGGTTAATTAATATACTTTCATAATAGGCGTGTTCATATATAATTAGTCAATTGTCTTTAAGTCAGCTTGGTGATAGGAGCAAAAATAAATGTGTAAAGTTAAAATCATGTCGCGAAAGCCAAAATCCGTGTGTAACACGAAAGGAGGCGAGCTTCGAATCAAACGTGTGACCATATACATTATACATATTTATAAAGTGGTTGTATTTGTACAGGTGCAGTGAAAGGGTATAGTTGTTGTGAGAAGGCAAGGTAAAGAAGTATAGCACTGACTTAATGATGGTTTTTGAATGCTTGAAAATTACTTTTGTGTCAGCATGTACTGTGCTGTCTGACAAGCTTATGCAAAAGTGTTACAAAAATATTTTGTTTGTATTGTTTTTACCATGTGAATAACATTAATAAAAAATACATACATTAAAGTACTTCTGAACTGATGATATATACATTGTATTCCTCAAATTCATCATGCTTGCTCTTCTCTTTTGGCGGTCCACTTCAGCACAACCAGCACCAGCAGAAAACAAAATGAACTGATATACGAGGGTCGTTCAATAAATAATGAAAGTGATCATGGTATGGGATGCATGAGTGATTCTATTGAGGGATAATGTGATCAATACAAAGTATGAACCTTTTTCTTTCAAACAATACACTTTGGATTGTTATATACCTTTGGTTATGTAATGTCATTAACATAAACACAATAGGTTTCAGACACTGACTGAAATCTGTCAATTATTTGGCTGGATATGTACTATGTTGAAAATGGGTTGATTGATATTTTTGCGTATATCTCGGCAATGCCAGCATAAAAACAGATAACACTTGGCACATAGTTAGAACACATACTTATCTCCGCTTGACACTATTTTTTAGATCTGAATTCCTTAACACAAACAAGAAGGGACCATCTCAAATGCGCTCTTATTTAGAAAAATCCGCAATAACATACCTTTGAAAACAACAAAGGATAAAGAACAATGGACGGATTATAATTTAGTAAATTTTTGTGGGATATAAAGCAATAATAGTGGGGATTTCAAGAGGAGCTGTTCATAAAATTTCCTCAAACCATTGAAATTATGTGATGATTACTTTAACAATACATGTATAGTAGCTCTGAAGATAACAGTAATAAGAGAGGCTGTGGTAGCCATCTTTGATTGATACATTCATGTATATCTTTATTTTGACTATCACAATATTTAAACACATTTATTTAAGCATTTTTTTAATATTATTTCTGATTAGAATTTGAAGGCACAGTAAGCTTTTATATGGCCAATTGTGGCCCTGTTCAAAATGATCAGCCGTCTGCGCATGCGCACATTTTCTGCATGTTTCATGCGAATAAGTTCAGAAAATTAGTTAACTATCTTATGGAATCTCCCAAACTGGTTAATTGCTTGGATTTTTCATAAATTGTTTGATTTTCCGCAATATTAGTGATTCGCTGACTGGGCATTTTTCAATGAAAATTGGCTATTTGAAATACTGATATTTGTATACTTTTTATTCGATTGCCTCTCCTTACTTTTTCCTCCTATACTACATACATCAAATTACACAGGGATTAAAGTTATTGTCTTTTTATCATACGCGAAAAAAGGGGTTTACCTGCTTCTGGTGTCATGTTATGCAATCTTCTTATCACATGTTTCATACAAATAATTCAAATTTCCCGCCAAATAACTGATTTAGTAGTGTCCCAAGTGTACTTACTTTGAGACAATGCTATGACGTCTTAGTTCACACTTATAAATCCAAAACTGTACTGTTTGAAAGATAAAGGTTCATAATTTGTATTGATCACATTATCCCTCAATAGAATCACTCATGCATCCCATACCATGATCACTTTTATTATTTACTGAATGCCCCTCGTACATTATATTACTCAAATTTAAAAAAAAAATGTAATAAATATCCCCTCATCATGTGCTTTAATGGGTCCACTTAAAAAAAAGCAGTCAAACTTTTTGAGTAAGGTGTTTCATAGTATCAAATGTTTGTAATAATTCCAACTCCAAGTCGTTTCCGAATCTTGACCCTTGTTTGGATGGCACCCCACACGCCCCTATAGTGGTGGTGGTGGGGGGGGGGGGGGGGGGGGGGGGGGGGGGTGGGGGTGTAACTTGTCATATGAGAGGTTTGGTTCAGTTTCTTCTAAAAGCACCACATTTGGCTCATATGTTGCTCATACTCTTATGATTTATGATGGATGCCAACATTTGGGCCCTCTGGGACAGCCATATTGGCCAATTCCAATATGGCCGCCATACTGGGGAGGATTCTAAAAATATAGTTTGCCCCACTTCCGATGTGTGGTTACTGAGGTATTGAGCAAAACGTGAAAAGGTCGTTAAAAACGTGAAAATGTAAGTTGTTACCACCAGGAGTCGTTTTTGTGCCTTATACAGGATCATGGAAGGGAATGAGAGCATACGCTTTCCCTCCTCTCCCTCCCATCGTCAGAGTCATCCAGAAGACGCAGGAGGACAGTTACGAACTACTCATGATAGCTCCCTTCTGGCCCTAACGACAATGGTTTCGGACTCTCCTAATGCTGTCAGTCCAGAACCCCATCCACCTTCCTCCGAGCGCGGACATCCTCAGAATGCCGGGATCGAAGGCGAGATACCATGCGACGGAGGGACTGAGAGTGACTGTTCGGTTCTTTTCAAGCTATTGTCTTTTATATTTATTATATTTGAATTTTGTATGTTTTAATGTGCAACGTTGATTTGGCTAAATAAATATGAAATGAATGTTACAACGGGAGGGGAGAGTGTGCACTACTTTGCAGATGTGGAGCTAAGCCGGACACCTGCCATTTAGCATTTCTCAATCAATCAGAAGTTGAGTGAGCCAGAGACACCTGACCAGTAAATATAAGAGAATAGAAATATAAACGGCATATTCCTAGATTTTTGACCAAATTTCAGGATTGCGGACCATAAAATCGGGTAATGCCCCTTTAATAAATGTGAGCCGAAATTGCTTTATATCAGTTCTCAACATTACAGAGCATCATATTTGGGACAAGTAATGAGAAAGAAATGTGAATTATATAAAAAAAATCACAAGAAAATGCTTTATAGGTGAATTTCATTTAAAAAGCATAATTCGGGTAGTATCCCTTTAATTTGACCATTTCCCCCTCATATATGGTTTACAAAATTAGCACAACATTTCGTTTAAAAAAATATGTTTTTGATTTTGTGGTATATCATTCCATCAAAGAAAAAGAGTAATTATTAAAGGCATATTCCTAAATTGTTGACTACATTTCAGGATTGGGGACCATACAATCGGGTAATGCCCCTTTATTGTGAGCCAAAATTGCAATTATTCAACATTACAGAGCATCATATTTAGGAAAAGTGATGAGAAAGAGATGTGAAACATTAAAAGAATCACCAGAAAATGCTTTATACATGTAGGTGAATTGCATTAAAAAATCATAATTTGGGTAGTATTCTTTTAATTTGACCATTTTCCCCTCGCATATGGTTTACAAACTTTAGAATCAGCACTAAATTTCAGTCCAGAAAAATGTTTTTGATTTTGTGTTATATCATTCCATCAAGAATAGAGTAATTATTAAAGGCATATTCCTAGATTTTTGACCAAATTTCAGGATTGCGGACCATAAAATCGGGTAATACCCCTTTAATGTGAGCTTCATATCTGGGACAAGTAATGAGAAAGAAATGTGAAATATATAAAAAAAGAATCACAAGAAAATGCTTTAGGTGAATTTCATTAAAAAAAAACGAAATTCGGGTAGTATCCCTTTAATTTGACCATTTTCCCCTCACAAATGATTTACAAACTTATCAGATCTGGAATCAGCACAAAATTTCAGTTGAGAAACATGTTTTCGATTTTGTGGTACGGTATATTATTCCATCAAAGAATAGAGTAATTAATTATTAAAGGCATATTCCTAGATTTTGGACCAAATTTCAGGATTGCGGACCATAAAATCGGGTAATACCCCTTTAATGTGAGCTTCATATTTGAGACAAGCAATGAGAAAGAAATGTGAAATATTAAAAGAATCACAAGAAAATGCTTTAGGTGATTTTCGTTATGAAAAAAATCGGGTAGTATCCCTTTAAATTGACCATTTTCCCCACACAAATGATTTACAAACTTATCACATCTGGAATCAGCACAAAATTTCAGTTCAGAAACATGTTTTGATTTTGTGGTATATTATTCCATCAAAGAAAAGAGTAATTATTAAAGGCATATTCCTGGATTTTTGACCAAATTTCAGGATTGCGGACCATAAAATCGGGTAATACCCCTTTAATGTGAGCTTCATATTTGGGACAAGTAATGAGAAAGAAATGTGAAATATTAAAAGAATCACAAGAAAATGCTTTAGGTGATTTTCATTTTTAAAAAAATCGGGTAGTATCCCTTTAAATTGACCATTTTCCCCACACAAATGATTTACAAACTTCTCACATCTGGAATCAGCACAAAATTTCAGTTCAGAAACATGTTTTGATTTTGTGGTATATTATTCCATCAAAGAAAAGAGTAATTATTAAAGGCATATTCCTGGATCTTTGACCAAATTTCAGGATTGCGGAACATAAAATTGGGTAATACCCCTTTAATGTGAGCATCATATTTGGGACAAGTAATGAGAAAGAAATGTGAAATATTAAATGAATCATAAGAAAATGATTTATAGGTGAAATTCATTAAAAACCTAATACGGGTAGCATTCCTTTAATTTGACAACGTTCGTCACAGGTTCGGATTTTACCTTCACCAGATTTAAAATCAGCACAAAATTTCAGTCTAGAAACACTGTTCAAATTTTGTGGGGTATTCCATGATGCATGGTTGCAAAAAAAAATCATTCTTGGATCCCCAGCTAAAAAAACAATGCCAAATGTAGAAATTTACCTTTGATTCATTAAAAGCCCCGTTTCAACTTCAAAATCCGTCAGCCTTGAATTCTCACGTGTTATTTCAATGCTACTTCTAGTAGCCCACTTGCCACTTCTAGTAGCCTACTAGAAGTACACTTCTCGTAGCCCATCACTAGCGCACAATCGGTGGCCCACTGGAAGGGACCTTCCGCGTGGCAACCGGTTACGCACAATCGGTGGCCCACTGGTTAGGACCAACCCCGTGCCCAGTGGTTGGTCCCAACCGGTTGCCCACTCAGTGCTACTGGTGGGCTACCAACATGCGAGTCCACTGTGTACTGAGTATAGGACTGTTTAAATTTTTCAGAAATTCCATCTAGAACTACAGTTATAGTATTTTTAAGTCGGCAAGTTTAAACGCAACACTAAAATTGAAACTGGCAATTCAAAGGTGTACACAAAATCGTTTAAATGCTCTAATAATAATAAAACTACATTGTTATATCACACAGAATAGCTTGTCATATGAAAAGGACTTTTGATATGAACCTAGTTTTTTGCGATATTATTAACAATTGTAAGTTCTTCACTTTCAAAATCTTTACAATGCATTGCCGGAATTCACAAGTGGTTACCATGGAAACAATGTCATTTTACGTAAACATAGCATTTTACACATAAAATTTGATAAACAAGCGTCATAAAAGTACTAAAATAAACTTAACATCTGGAATTTTGCATACAAAACTCCTGGAGACTAAAGTTCAAGGTATAATCTCTATCTTAGGACCAAAGTTCGAAAATTGACTTAGAACTCATTTGTTAGAAATATTTTGGTATGACCCAGATATCTCAATATTAACACTAGCGACTTCCGACGGGTTTTCCCATACCACCACACATATAACACAGTAGGCATTTATGTTTTTGTTACAGGTCACAAATTAAATAAACCAACATTAAATACACCAAGCTCTAAGAGCTTTTGAGACAATGACTAGAGGTCATCTGGCTTTCTCACGCGTAACTAATAATAAAACTGTTTGTACCATGATTTGAATCAGAATAATTTGCATACACCTTCCAAGTTATATTAGACACCAGCATACTAATGGGACCAACCTAAGGATTGCTGGTGATTTCAGTTGTAGTCCATGTCCTGACAATTTGGAACATAGTTTACTTAGGCCGTAAAGATGGCCGTTGTGACGTCAGCCCGATGACCTCTATTGGACATACAAAAGATGGAAACAATACATACAAAGAGGCAAGTTTGCTATAAAAAATACATGTTCTTTGTTTTATAATAGGAACAGTTAGACCAACAATTTATTTAGCGTATTTGGAACTGATTGAACTATACATTAGTTATTTCAGTCAAGATGGAAGAATGAAGATGAAGCAAAAATAAATAGTGTTACTTTATCACTTTCCACGCGGCAGACGACATTCCAAAATTTCACAAAATGCTTTAAATATGTCAAAACTATTGAATTTCATCACCATATTTGGAATCGCCATAAGAAATGCATTGAAATAAGTATAAACATGCCTAATATTGGTTCAGTAATCCTTGAGATAGACCTTGGAAGTTGAGGTTTGTGAAAAATCAGGTTTTGTATATGTGACCATCCATCACAAAGGGGCTGTAAAGTCGGCAGAGCATGTACTGAGATATGGCTCAATAAACATTTCATTGAACAATAAGAAAAACAAAGGAACTTTCAATGGATTTATTGATTTGTACTGCCTATTTAACATGCAATATGGACATGTAATACATTTTTAGAAGAATTCCCCTGTTCAATATCTCATAACAAATTCTGGCCGACTTTACATCCCATTTGTGGTGGATGGTCACATATGGTAAAACAAATAGCCGCATGGAAAGTGTTAAGATTAGACCTTTCCCACATAATATACACATTATAAAACCCTGTGTATTCCATACACAACAATACTAGATTGTTATAACTGATGATATTATAAATTCTTATGACACCAAATAGCTGCATTCTGGAACATTCGTTTCCATGGTGATACTTTGACAGTCTCCTTCCAGTCGCTTGGCATCCATGGCCACTGCCAAACCTAAAGAGCAAAAACAAAATAAATTAATAAAAAACAAAAGAGCTATTAGGCAATAATTATATTATTATTATTATATTTAATCTTTCTTTATTGAGGGTAAACAGCTTCAGTGTCAAGCACTGCTTTCCAAGCAGGCCCTCATTTCACAGAGAAAAATACATAATTATTTACAATATATATACATGGAATATAACAACTATTTACATAAATATATATATACAGAACCATCAGATAAATTCAGCAAGGAAATGCAGAATTGTAATATACTTTAGAACACAAAATTTAAATTCCATGGATCTTTGTTTTAAATTGTTGCACTGACATATTCTCAAGCTCGGTTCTGATTGTTGATGGCAAGTTGTTCCAGGCATATGCTGCCCTAACATGAAACGTTCGCATACCTGAGTTCGACTTAAATTTCGGTACAACCAAAGTATTACTTGTGTGATTTCTTGTTACATGACAATGGTTATTATGAACAAATTCAAACTGCATCGATAAGTATGATGGACTTACATTTCTTAAACATTTATACACAATTAGTAAAAGGTGATTATGCCATCTTTTATCAAGTTTAACCCATTGAAGTGCATCCATCAAATCATTTGTTGGTGTTCTTATATCAGCTGAAAGTATTATCCTGGCTAAATTATTATGAAGAACCTGTAATTTTCTATGACATTCGGCAGAAAAGTTTGACCATCTCTTTTCTAAGGGTCTGGTTGATTGTTGCATTGTTGAAAATTTCTGATTAAAATAAATAAATCTCCATCAAATTTATGATCGGTATTTGGAACGTTTTAAGGTAAATTTAGAATTAGAATCTGGTTTTTGTTGTTGCCATATAACACATTTTCAATTAAGTGCCAAATATTTAACTGTGGTGATTTCTTTAAATTTATGCACATTCAAATAATACAGGAAAATAAAGATTTGTAATTTACCATGTTGCCTCATGAACCTTAATTTTTAGGGCATTATTATGTCCACCTATACTCCCATTATAAAAACGTGAAAATATGTGGTGGGTATATATATATATTTATTGATTTTTACGTAAAAAATGCAAGAAACGCTTGTAATGAAAAATTCTTTGAGAACTTCTTAACAATGTCAAAGAGAAAGTTGTATGACCTAAAAAGCTAGGTGCTGGTGCATTTCAAGCTAATTTGCTCAAATTATACAGTTAGGAGCAGGTAAGTTCTGACCACACTATTTTTTAGGGTTTTCCCCTGGACTCCTTTATTTTTGATACCACAGTCTCCAAATTTGTTCTTTTACATCCACTGATACTTCCTGAACACTATTGTATTGCTCTTTTAACATTTAGAAAATGAAAACAAGTAGTGTATATCAAATACAAAAATTTGAGATTTCAAAAACTTTCCTATTTTTGTCCCTATTCACCCCATTTTGCGGTACTTGGAAAATCCAGTTGCTTTTCAGATGGGATAAACAGCTTATATGATAAGAATGTCCAGTAATATACAAAAGGGAAATGAATAGTTGACATCAAATCACAGAATTGTTGTATCAAGTATTTCAAAGGGTAGAGTGCACCAATTACACTTTATCCCCTATAAAAGCAAATACAAATTTGTTTGTGTAGAATCTGCAAGGCGTATACTAGACTGGGTCCTCACGTCCCTCTATTTGACAGCTATCTTTAAAATGGCGGACCTAATCAACCAAAGCTCCTGATTGTTCAAATTTGAACTGTAGAGTTTTCACGATCGTCAATCTGCGCCATGGGAGGTCATTCTGAGCCCTGGGAGGTCAATCAGTTTGCCCAAACGCGTCAAGCGATGCACAAACCTGCGTGAAACCACCGACGTAGTGTGGCGTGACCGACGTAGTGTGGTGTGATAGTGCATGAATAATTCATGTTTATTCACAATGTATATCAGCGCACACTTTGGAACTGTATTTTTTCAGTCTTCACTTTTGAGCACCCTTGCAGAGGCCGTGTGTAAAGTGTGAAGACCAGAAGGATTCAGCCTAGGCGTATACCGCCTATTACTCACCTGTGTGCATCTCTCTGGGTGTGGCATCATGGCAAGATGGCGACCGTCCGGTGAACATAGCGCCGCTATTCCATCGGCTGATCCATTGGGATTCAATGGATACTCCATGGTCGGGTTACCCTGGTCATCAACGTACTGTATCGGGGCAAGGTGATTGGACTGAACATTCTCAAGGATGGACTCAGATGCAAATGACATTTGACCTATGGAGATGAATTGATTTGAATGGTCACATTACGATAATATTGAGGGGTCAGGGGTGGACACCGATAAAACAGTGCTACAATAAGTGTGCATATTATAAACTGCTCACAAAAAGTTAGGAAACTTTTTTTAATCAAGTATATTATTTATTATTTATTACCCTCTTTGTTTATGTTATATATCAATGGAAAGCTGAAGTGTTTCTCTTTAAAATTATACCACATTTGCAATGATTGCATGTTGCTGAACTTGGCCACATGAATGAGAATGAGGCAAAGTCACAAATCAAATGTGCCAAAATTACCGTTATCTGTGCTAAATAGTCAATAGGTAATGATCAATAATCAAACCAGTCATGCTTGAGAACCATGAATGGTTTACACAAAGATTTGCACCAGTGAGCACAACACATACAAGTTAACCCTCATCTCTTTAGAAAAACATTGTTTGGGTATTTGCAAGATTGGGTTAACAGGTGGAAGGTCATGAAGTGCCAGACTGTCATCAACGCCTTCGGATCATCCACTCGTTACTGAACTCAGAACTCAGTTCTTGTATCAATAAAGTAAGTTATCTTGCTTGTTTTCATTACCACCATGTTCACAAAGTAACACAAAATTGCTCATTTTGGCACATTTGATTTGTGACTTTGTCTCATTCTCATTAATGTGGCCAAGTCCAGCAACATGTCATCATTGCACATTTGGTATCATTTTAAAGAAGAACACTTCAGCTTTCCATTGATAGGCAACTTGATACAAGAGGGTAATAAATAATAAAGATATACGTGATTAAAAAAAGTTTCCTAACTTTTTGTGAGCAGTTTATATTACATATAGTTTAAAGATAAATATAAAAAAGCCAAAAATAAGGCCAAACAAAATAAAAGGTTCGTCTCAAAGCTTGCGCGCGCATTGGTTTTGAAATGCCAAAATACCGCGTCTGAAATGCAGAAAATTGTTAAATCAATTTTATTTTTCCTTACAAATTTTTATTTCGAGTTTTTATTAAAAATATCGGCAGATTTTCCTTTTCTCAAACTTTTACATGACTCAGGTCTTCAAAAAACGCTGCACAATTGTTCTTATACACAACTACATCACAATATTCATTTCAAATAGAAAAAACAAATATCAGAAAGTGTCAACGGTTGCAAATAGTAAGAGTAAAAATTGCCACACAAATAAAAAAAAAGTAAAAATAAATAAATGGAAGACAAAAAACAGCGCGCGTCGCCCGATTTTGAAGCCTTCGCAAGCTTTGAGACAAACTTTTTTTTGTTTGGCCTAAGGAAGATATTCTTGCAATTTTATGAAAATCAGAATGGATTGGCAGTGAACCAATTGATTGGCCTATCAGAGCTTTTTGTAGAGAGTTATTGGTTTGATTTCTAATCACTCACTTCATTTACTTTGTTAACGTCTGTTGGGCTATTGGTTCACATTTGCTCTTTATATACAAAAGCCACAAAAAACCCAACCATGAATCTAATCACCCTTTACTTAAGTAATATACATACATCGGGAATTTTGTAAACTACATTTCGATACCATGTTTGCTTCCAAAGACTAAATTGTCCAAGATTGATAAAACTGTTCATGGAAAATGAAGCAGTTTTAAAATTGCAAATTTATCAGTGTGATGATGCAACTCTATGGGAATGACCACCTGGCAGCGCTAAAAATACACGGGCGCGAAGGGTGATCACCTGGCAGCGCTCAAAATATGAAGGGTGATTAGCCCCCAGTTTTCACAAAATAGCCCTCTGAGAAAATTTTGGCTTATGGTGAATGTACTAAGGTGCAATTTTTGGCAGAATTTGCTCAAAATAGCCCTCATAGCCAAAAAAGTACTTTAACCCCTGCCACCTGGGAATACCAATAGTACAGTGTCGATGCATGGGAGCACAAGCGCTATTTGATACGGTCTACGCCTGCATACACAGATCTATGTGAGGTTGGATCTGATAAATGTACAACTGTAATCTTTCTCTTTGTAGTGGTGTGAGAGCATATAGTAGTGATTGCAACTGTATATTTGGGTGAGAGTGGAGCCACATTACATTCTTGATAGTACATGAGCTATGCATTAGGCAAAAAAAAAGAAGAAGTTGACTTGCCCTTTCCGATCGACCTGAATTTTCGGAAATCTAAGGTCGCTATTTTTTTTTTTCAAAGTAAAAAAAAAAAAAGAAAAAAAAAAGTTGAAGAAGCACATAACAGTAAAGAAAGATGAAAATGTGTTTTTGAGTAGTATCTGCTTGTTTAAAAAAAAAAATCAAAAAAAATCAACAACAACAAAAAATCTTTAAAACGTGTTTTTGTATAGTATCTCCGTTTAAATAATTTTTAAAAAATCCGACCGTCCGTCCCAGACTCTGAAAGGGCAAGTTAAGGGTTTTTTTTGCCTTACAGTTTACATTTCCACTATAAGACTACAATCACTTGAATGCAGACTAAAATCACTGCAAAAAAGGGGGTAAACGAAGTAGAGACATCAGAAATTCCTGTTGAATTACTTACCCTCGCCGTGCGCCACCCAGATTCCCATGACCGACTCCTCCATACCCTGAAGCATGATGGCAGGACTGGATTGAATCTTAACGGAAACAAAACGGGACTCAAATCTCTCAGATTGGTTGCGAGACAATGCCACCCCTTGGCTAGACAGTGTGGAATCTGTGTAAAGTAAAATAGATTTCAATAGACATTGATAATTTAAAACTCTATGTTGACTCCAAAAAGAAAATAACTAATACTTTAAGCTTTGTATTTTAAAGCCTAGACATTAATGAAATAATTGTAAGATCTGAAAAATGAACCAATATTGAAAAAGATCTGCATACATTCTCCGTCACAGGCAGCTACAGTTTTTTGGTAATATAAGCTATTATTAGTCAAACAATTCCCTCTTCTGAATTCTAGAACACCATACATTTAAGAAATGATAAAAATTCAGTTAATAAATAAGTCAATTTTAAACATTTTGAAGCTCAAACACAAAAATGTGTCAATGACTTACCCCCATTTTGATTGCCTACTTTTTGCTGGTCACCGGGTGCCACCCACCCTAGCAACGCCATCAGCTGGCAGCCATTGCACACTCCAAGAGAGAAGGTATCCTTCCGCGCCCTGAAAGCGTCAAACTGGGCTCTCACGACGGGGTTAAATAGGATGCCAGCTGCCCAACCTGTTAAAAAGGTAAATGAGAAAATTGATGGTGAGAATTTGTTTGTTAGTGGGTATAAACATAGTATAAACATAGATGTGTTTACAGGAACCTGAACAAATTATGTATATTTTGTTGCTTTCACCATCAAAACAACATTTCATGATGGCCAATTTTTACCTATACAAAGGCACACCAACCCTTAAAACCCTGAAAAACACAAAACCCAATTTGAAAACTATGCTGGCAATGACATAATACACCAGAAAATCAGGGCATCGGACCACTACAAACCTTTGGCCGAGTCACAGACATCCCCATAGCTGAAGCCTCCTACAAACACCACCCCTCTGAAGTCATCCAGTGTGATCTTGCTAGAAGCCAGATCCTGCATGTTGATATCCCACACCTCAAAGCCACCGTCCACGAGGGATGCCACCATCTCACGGTCTCCATTGCTGCCTTCTTCTCTTAGCACAGCGACTTTGGGGAATGGATGTCCTGTATTTGGAACCAAAGGGAGTTATGGAATGACATTTCAATTTCAGAGTTTCTTTATACATTTCATATTCATGTTTTAGTTGTAGAGGGTAAAATATCAGCTGTTTCATATGATAATGGTGTGGGATTGGGGAGAGAAAGGTTAACAATTTGTATAGGTATATGCTGATCTAAAAATAACTAATACCACCCTTCTGTTTTAAGGGGGGACTTACGGAATTTTTTTTGGATTTTGTGAGTGCTGTAATTATTGAACTGTGACTCAAATGTATAATAAAAGTATACATTTTTCAAAAGGAATTGGATTAGAGAATCCAAATTTGGCATCAATTTTGACCAAAAATGTTGATTTTTTGAGAAAATCACACACACAAAAAAAATCACTTTTTTGACCCAAGTATTTAGAACAAAGCTAACAAAAATAATTTTGAGTAAAAAATGCTAAAAAATTATTTTTGCTAGCTTTGTTCAACAACAAAAAAATGTTTCGAGTATAAAATGTTGCGAATCAGTAATACTGGCCTAATTCATGAATGCAATCCTTGCAATGCACTTCTACAAGGTAGATTGGAAATATTCCTGGCATGACATTTTTTTTGAGTAAGTGCTCCTCGCGAAATTTAAATGCACACAAACATTTCTGGTTTTACAGTATGGCCAACGCACGGCAGATTCTGATTTACCAAAAGATCACTGGAGCTGTGGACCCTGGTCCCAAGACCACTCTGGCTATACTGCATTTTCTAAATATATTCTATAGAAACCCACGCACACAGTCGTCGAAATGTTAGCATGTATGGAAATCTAATTTCTGCTCATTATTAAAACTGATGCATCAAGTAGAAACTGTGATATTATTCAATCAAAATCTTGTTTCTGGGTCAATGGATTATACAGTAGTTAATACCTTGAGTAAGAGTCTGATCTGCAAGACCTTCATGTGCATTAGGGTCAAAGGTCAATTTGTAGGCCGGTGCAACCCGATGGGTCAAACCGGATTCTTCTTTGGCGACGCATTCTGGGTTGGCTTGAAGACGTTCCAACCTGAAGCTAGTCTCTTCCCAGATGTCACGCATGACGCTCATCTTTTCATTCAGGACTTGTTGGCCGCAGGCTGAGACTTTGATCTAGAGGGACACAAATCAAGATTATTGTTAGCCAAGTTTTTTTAATTTTCAAAAAATTGCTGAAAAAGCACCAAAATTGCCTGACAGGGTGTGTACTGTTAGTTATTTTCGTTGGTTTGGAAAACGCCACCCTCTCCTGTAAAGCTTTTTTTGCAGGGAAAAGGGAGTGTGATACAAGAATACTTTATATCAAGTGTAATATATTCTTGTACCACACAAAAATAATGCATTCAATGTATTAGTATTTATAACAAGACTGATCAGATAAATTGCAAAAACTGACCTCAATCTCTGCGTTGAGTGAAACGCTGGTTACCAAAACGCACCTGTGCGCATCATCTGCGTATGCATACAATCGCTGGGCAAGTTGATTGAATAAAGTTTTTTGAATACTGTTCGCATCCGGGCTCTTTGGCTGAATAATATTTTATACAGTTTTATTGTACTGTTCAGACGCCTGATATAAATAATAATGTTAACTAATGCTCAATGTCTTATTACCAATTAATGTCATATGACCCATGCCATATCTCAAATAATTTATGACAAAATAATGTTTACGGCTGTGATACCAACTTTGAATATAAATGCCCCAGACTCCCTGGAGTTAAATCAGTTCCAAATTTGAAGAGAAATATTTTATCTCTCCGCGTGCGCGACTGTGGTCACACACGTAATTTTGGTTGCACAGTGCACTTGTTGTCTTCATGCACGCCCACATCCTTCTGTTTTCATTTGCTGTTGTAAGGAGGCTCCACCAATTTGGAGCTGATCAAACTATAGTGAAACAAAACTTACCATGGCGTCTACACCGTATCCCACTGATTGACCTATGACATGGCAAGGCACCCCTTGGTCTCTATATGTTTTACAGACTTGATCTACATTGGATGCAGACACTTCCAGTATAAGACCTAACTCCTCAGCAAACATTAGCTCAATAGGGGAACCTATAATGTGTGGATGAGAAAAGGTGAAGGGTTTGGATGAACAACTGATCGATGAAATCTTTTTTTGTTTAAATAAATCAAAGAAGACCATGCAGATGGTATGCAATTAAAAGAGCATGTAATTTACAATTTGCCCTACTTCCCCCTCTACCAAAAGAGCGATGTTTTTGCTGGTTACACACAACTCTACTACTCAGTTTATCTCCTCTGTACAGTGATGTTGACTTACTGTTGCACATGTGATTCGCATGGACAGGCATATAGTGTACCTATGTGATTATAGAGAATTCACAGCGACTTTCTTGTGCCTAGCATCACGGTTACTCTGCTGACAGTACCTGTGCGGTACAACCAAAGTAGCCGCACAGTACTGTTATTACTAGTACTGTGTGGCTACTTTGGTAGTACTTCACTGGTACCGGCAGCATATAGTAATCACGATGTCAGACATAAGAAAATGACTGTGTAGTTACAGTATGACCAGAGTATATAGTCAGCGTCATAACACTATGGATGAAATTAAAGCTATTTCATGCGAGCGTGTTTTGTTGTTGTTCACGGAGCTGCATCCAGATACATGAAATGCACGTACAGCTATGCCTGCATGCGCGTGATGATTTCACGATTGACCAATCAGGACGCGCAGTCATTTTTTAAAACAGCATCTGGTACGCACTTCCAGGTTTTACGCATGCGCGCTCGTACACATTATTGGAATTATGTCCATAGCATTATAATGCTGACTATAGTTATCCATGATACAGTAAATCTATAAATATCTAACTTTAAACAATAAAAAGTCAATATTTTCGCGATAAGATATTTTCACGAAAATGGTCATAACAGGCATTTCGCGATTTTTTATTTTCGCGATTTTCAACATTTGTGAACAAAAGTCAATGGAAGTCAATAATTTTCGCGAGTTTATAATTTCGCGGATGAGGATTGATTCGCAAAATTTCTACTTTTACAGTAACTGAAACAGATACAGTTGTTTTGTTCAAACAAGTATTTTCTTTTATGCCAAATGGATTTTTGTTTTACACTGCTTCTTATTGCAATGCGATTAAAAAAGTCTGAATATAAAATGAGTAATAATATTTTTTTTTTTTTTCAAAGTTCCTACCTTTGGTCTCTTCTGGTATCTTCACTTCAATACCAACATTGCCAGCGAATGCCATTTCCAACACACATGTTATCAAGCCACCATCGCTGATGTCATGTCCGGCAGTCACCAGACCATCTAGGTGAAAGAAGAGGGTATATAAAACATGTGCACATCAAATATTCTTAATCCACAGGACTGAATTGACATCCAGTGACAAATTCACTGACCATCCAGGAATTGAACCCGGGATGTCAGGCTACTAAACTGCTCTGTCAAGTGAGCATATGAGTCGGATGGGGAAGAACATGATTTTGTCATCTATAGGCCTTTCGTTTAACACTTCTCCGCAAACATCTTCAAATTCATCCAAGAAGGTAAGACAGAGGTTTGGAAAATCAATCAACAATCACAAACCATGTAACTTCTTATGAGGGTAAATTAACTCGTTTTACTCACACACCATAACTGAGAGCCCCTGAAAATTCAAAGAACATCCAGGTATTGAAACTGGGACCTTCCGAGTTATTAGACCTGTGCTCTTCCTACTGAGTCAGATAAGGAAGAACACACTTTTATTATCAATAGGCCTTCACTATGTAAAACATAGCATGCTAATTAGTTGAATCAAAAGGAAACATCCATGAGCTAAACTAACAAATAAAACCTCAAACTCAAAACACAACAAGCTACTGGAAAGACATGACATACTAGCTTCTTCATAAACACCTTGACTCGTGTTGAATCCTATAGTTTTGCCCTAAGGCAATGACCGCCCCCCTTTTTCTATGGACCATGACTGACCTTTGTTAGAAAAAAAATCTTTTTCACATGCAAATGAATGCCGCCCCATTTTTTAAAGTTGGAAATGGCAACATTTTTTTCTGATTTTTTTGTTATTTTGAAGGAGAAAAAAAAGCACAACCGACCAACCCTATCTAAGATGTCCTTTCTCCCGTAGAACAGTTTTGGTTTTTTTCACCTTAGTTAAAATATAATTTATCAAGTTCTTATTGCACAATATTTCCATCTCTTACCTGCTAGCAGTTGTTGCATTGCTTCAAACGCTGATACCAACAAAGCAGGTTTATCAAGGTCTGGTACAGAGTCTCCTAGCTGCTTGTAACACTGTGCAAGGGCAGACCCACCTAACCTGTGGTTCCCACAGCTCAGATCAATATGTAATAATGTACCTGTAAAAAGGGGAGAAGTTATCAGAGTACAAAGTTTAAATTACTAATTTTCCTGTTTAAAATTTGTTTAATACCCGTCGTATATGCCTATTATTTCTATTTATTTTCCCTCTACAGGGAGGACGGCACTTGATTATTACACTTGTATAGGCCCTAGCTACTATGGGTAATACTTGTGGCAGGTGACTGGGAAACGTGATCGCTTAGGTTTGAATTTCAGATGCTTTACCATGCCAGGTCTTGTGGCCCAATGGATAAGGCACTTGCCAAGTAAGCAAGAGGTCCTGGGTTCGATTCCCGGGCAAGATCGTTATCCCATAATTGTCTCTTTTCTATCCACGACGGCAAACCTGTTTAAAATATTTATAATTTGTTTAATACCCGTCATATATGCCTATTATTTCTATACTCATTTTCCTGTTGCTTTTGTAGCAACCCTATGGCCCCAAGTGCTATAAAATACTACTACTCTTCTAGGTGCTGGTATCTTGTGTGTGATCAGGTGGGCTAACATATGCTGAGGAAAATCTGTAAAGATTTCCTAAGCGGACTCTGTGGCTTGCTTATGCAGGAGCGGGACTTCCACGCAAGCGACCCGAGTTTGATTCCCGAGGCCATCAGAACCGGTCTTTCCCTCCTCCTTTGACCCATGTTTGTCAAATCACACTTTGAGGGTTAGGCTTAAAGGAGGGGTCCCACAAGCACAACATTGTGCATTATATGTTAGAAAAATAACTATCGAGCCCAACTTTTGTAATTATGTAGAACAAAACGCCACACTTATGACAAAAATGAATAAAAACCACTATCTCTCAACATGCACTTTTTTAAATTCGCGGCAATCGAAAGTCCTGGTGTCGATGAAGTCATAGTTATACAATGCACATGCGCAAATTTGAGCACCGATAATAATAATAATAATAATAATAATAATGGCATTTATAATGCGCCGTCAATCTAGGTAAAACTATTCCGAGCCGCAACATATAAAACAAAAATACAAATTAACATGAAAAATACATAAACAAGGATGATTTGCATATACATGTATATAATACAAAGAAATCAATTATAAACTGAGTCAAATAATCTTGTTTTTAACAAGTTCTTAAAAGAGTCAAGTGAATCACAGCATCTTAAATTATAAGGTAGTGAGTTCCAGAGAGTTGGTGCAGCAACCGAAAATGCGCGATCTCCAAATGAAGAAGTAGTCCGTGGAACAACAAGTAAAAGTTTATCAGATGACCGGAGAGTACGTTTTGGATGATATGGAACAAGAAGATTAGCAATATAAGTTGGTGAAGTGCCATGCAAAGCTTTCCAAGTTAAAAGAAGAAGTTTGAAATGAATCCTTTCGCGAACAGGAAGCCAGTGGAGATCTTTCAAAATTGGAGTGATATGATCAAATTTCCTGGTCTTAGTGAGAATGCGAGCAGCTGCATTTTGAGCGAGTTGTAGTTTCTGAAGTAATTGATCAGTGATGCCAAAAAGAAGAGAATTGCCATTGTCAATACGAGAAGTTATAAGAGCATGGACGATAGTAGCTGCGGTTTCAAATGTTAACATTTTCCTTATGCATTCCGTATATGATAATACACTGATTGGCATATCCGTCGAACTTGAACATCCATACATAGATTATTATCAAACACAATTCCTAAGTTCCGAGCAGATTTTGAAGCAAGAACAGAAGAAGTGTCAATATTGATATGATGATCACATATTTTACGTTGATTGAATCAACCATGACATCATCAACACCGGGACTTTCGATCGCCGCGAATTTTAAAATTTGCATGTTGAGAGATGGCTTTTTATTCATTTTTGTGACTAGTATGATGTTTTGTTCTATATAATTACGCAATTTCGGCTCGATAATTATTTTTCTAACAAATAATGCTCAATGTTTTGCTTGCTTCAAGAGGATTTGGATTACATTCTGACTGGTAAATACAGGGTCAGAAGTTCGTCAATGGGTGCGAGAATTCATTTAGATTCTTGCAAAGGATTTGGCGAGAATATATGGATTCTCCTCCATTTAAATAGTATGTTGCACATTATCCAAGAGAATCAACTTGGATTCTCGCAACTTTACCGGCGGGAATCTCTGTGAGAATGGATTCTTGGATTCTTCTTGAAATTTCTGACCCTGAAAAATGAAACATTGGAGTGACTGCTGAATGCATACCCATGGCAAATCATCACCTACCTGACCTTCATGTGTCAGGACCAAGGCTCAAGATAACAGTTTTTTTACCGGGAGCTTTTTCTTCTTCAAAAGTAGCTCCGGATCTTGGGATTTAATGAGAACCAGGAGCTACTTTCAGTCTACCGGGAGCTAATTTGTTATTAAATCGTATTGTCAAATCGAAATTCGATGTCTTAGGCAAGCTTACCGATCATCAACGGGCGCACCAGAGCACCTACATGACCTTCATGTGTCAGGGTGCTATTGACAGAGAGATGACCTCTATTACAGGTCACTGTACTTACCTGACCCATTTGGACATTTGAGATCTGGAGTAACCGTCGCTGTGATATCTGGACAGCAAGCATAGGCTGAAATCACCAGAGCACCTACATGACCTTCATGTGTCAGGGTGCTATTGACAGAGAGATGACCTCTATTACAGGTCACTGTACTTACCTGACCCATTCGGACACTTGAGATCTGGAGTAACCGTCGCTGTGATATCTGGACAGCAAGCATAGGCTTAAATCACCAGAGCACCTACATGACCTTCATGTGTCAGGGTGCTATTGACAGAGAGATGACCTTTATTACAGGTCAATGTACTTACCTGACCCATTCGGACACTTAAGATCTGGAGTAACCGTTGCTGTGATATCGGGACAGCAAGCATAGGCTGAAATCACCAGAGCACCTACAAGTAGAGATACAGTTAAAAAGAAGCTTGAGTTTATTTGAAGAAAAACCCCCCAACAACAATAAAAAAAAGTCAGAAATTGATTTGTAGTGGGGTTCATGATATAATAAGCTTATCATCAGCCTGCTTCGATAATTGCCTAACTAATTTTTCCTAGTTTTGAGAAAACAACAATAGGGAAAAGTGAGTTAGGCAGCTATCGAAGCAGGCTGACGATATGTTGAATAGCACCATGAATAGTACAGGTGAATTCCAACAGGAGCAGTACCTGTTGGATAGAATTAGGTTGGGGATATACCTGTAAGTGAAATGTGGCTTGTTATAGGCCTAATACGAGTTAATATGAACCATTTTAAACATTTTACATAATTATTACAATCTGCCTAACTCACAAGGCTGACTTAGGCAGAATTGCAATTGTGCATTTATCAACACTTTTAATTGGTCAATGACTTAGATATTTTTACAGCATGTGCATAATGTAATGAAGTCATGATTTATGCAAAAAACTCAATTTCGCTGAAAAGTGAGTTAGGCAATTATCGAAGCAGGCTGACGATATGTGTGCCCTCTGTGGTTTATTTGAAATGATGTATAACAGCATGCAGTACAACAACTGGCACTTGGTCCACAGGCTCCAGAATTGTAGTACTCCATATGATTGTTTCCCTAACCAGTAATTAAAAGTGGCCCGATTGGCAAGTGGAGTTTCAGGCCTGGTAGTAGCTCTACATTGAGAAAATTTATCAACAGAAAGATAAGATTTACTAGATCAAGTTCTCTATGTCAGAGCGTATTCAAATGATTGCACCTCATTATCATGCCCATGGTTGTAATGCTCTAGCATTAGTACCCACACAATCAAAGACGTATCCCGGCATTCGTGCGTAAATGCTGAGTCGATCACTAGAATATGCTCCTATGTCACTGAACAGATTTCGATGAACGAAGTACATGAGCGTGGTTCTCTCTGCAAAAGCAAGGCTCATTCCAGTACGAGTTAACTTCAAACATTAAGTCATAACCTAATAGACTCACCTGGAGCTTTCACAGTCTCCCCATGTACCCTAGCTGCCATGCTGAGTGAGTCCTTGCCTCCATCTGCTGCCACACCTAGCTCCTTCATCACGTCGCACATGGCCTGGCACGCATCTACTAGCATAGCGCCCTCTCCAGGCAGCTTGGCTGGCCACATCCAGTTACCGCTGCACTTCACATCCTAGTAGTAAAGAATACAACAAAGTCGGTTTCACGCATAACTCAACATTTCGTTTGTAAATTTCAAATTACTCGAAGAAAACCGCATTTTAGACCAGTATATGCACACTGGTGGTGGGTAAATACAGGCCTCACTTTTTGATCCAGAACAAATTATAGAGACAGCCAAGTACAAAGATTTAGCTTGTGGCGTCAAAATGACTTTGTAAAGTAGATTTCTGTGATCTAATGGCATTAATAAGGTAACTTAACTTTAGATTTAACACATCAACTTGAAAAGCCCTCATATTAGCTAGCAAGTACTTGTGCTTGGTATAAGCAGGGGAAATTCCTACCTTTAGTGCAGTGACCCTGGCAAAGACAAGATTTGTCAAAGCCTCTGCCACAGACATCCTCGCTCCGCATGCAGCGTCAATTAATCCTTTGATTGGCTGTTCACCAATGGCTGTAGCTGATCCCACCATCTCAAAGTGTGAGAGGGCGGTTACCGCTACATCTGCTAATGGAGTGTGTAACGGCCCTACACACTGTTGCTGGGCAACCAGACCATTCACTGACCTGTCAACCTGTCGATAGGGATGCAAGTTTGGTCATGAACGTGGGTAAATATCATAAGCTTTCTGTTCTAAATTGGTTTACACTTTAATATGACATAGAGGTATGCATTATTACTGAAATTAGATGGGCTTCATAAAAACATTCCTCTGAAGAATAAATCGGTAAGCTCACAGGATAGGGTTGAAGAGAGTTAAAGTAATAAATTCGTCGCTGTTCTGACATAACGACACATCACAACAGAATTAAGTAAAGTGATGTGTCATTATGTCAGTACAGCGACTAATTATGTGACCTTTTTCAAACTTGTACACACATTCCTGGACTCATAAATCGATCTTGACTGTATTTTCCGTAAAAAACATCATATAACTTTACTAAATCACAATGGAAATCTGCTTTCAATTTACAGATTAAAAAAAAAAGTAAACAAAGCTTTCCATACTGTAATGTTCACTTGTGTACAGTGTGTCCATCATAGCTGGAAACACTGTCAACAGTGTTAACATGGTGTTAAACCATCGCTTTTATGACTAAAAAACACTCAGAAAATAAGTTGTCAGAGTTAACTGACAGTTCATCTTAACCGTCATATGTGACCAGTTTACGCTAATGCTATGAAATCAAAAAGGACATGTTGTTGGCAAACACAGTTTTGAGATAGAGGCCAATATATTTGGTGAAATTTAAAGAAAATAATAGAAACAAATATGCCCGGGCAAATATGCTTCTTTAAGGGAAGTGTCAACCCTATTATTTTGATGATCAACTTTTGCTTCTAAGTTTGAGAATATTGAATAAAAGTACATAAAAGTATACATTTTTAGAAAGGAAATTTGATAAGGAAGCCGATGGTGATATCAATGTGATACCAAATAAACTAAATTTTGAGAAATGAACCAAAAAGCCATTTTTTTTACCCCACATTTTTCAGACAGCATAACTATAAAATAAAAAATGGTAATTTGTTCTAATATACGTTTTTGTAAACAAAACAATTTTGTCTAGGAGGCAATTTTTTATTTTTCCAAAATAAAGCTTGGTTTTGGAAATATTGCTAAAAACATCGGAAAAGTGTAAAAGTGTTTTTTTGCGCACATTTCGCTAGAAATGGATGCATATCTCGAGTTTAAAATCCATAATCGAAAAAATAAAAAATTGCCTCCTAGCGCTGAAAGTCCTCTACACAATGGTAGTAAAAGCTTACCTGATAGTTTGATATATTTTTAGTTATGTTGTCTGAAAATTCGTAAAATTCCTTTAAATTTGAACTTCTAGAAAACATCGATTTAGTAAAAATATTGACATTTTCCACCATTTGAAGCTAAATTTTCACGGAACACACGGGCGTGTGACCTAAAAAGCGAGTATACTATTATGAACAATCATAATAAACTATCAGATTCAATTTATATTGTCACAATGTGAAGAAATTGGAAGAAAACTGAAATTTAAATGATCGTAAGATTGGCCTTTGTTTACATTTTAGACATTGTTTTGCGCTCTTTTGTTTTTCGCGTCTACGTCGCGGATATTAAGCGGCGCGTCTAGTGTTACGCGCGGGAAGTTTCAGCGCGCGACGCAATGATCAAACAGCTGTCGCAGCATTTGAAAAGCGCGGAACTCCGCTTAAATTCCCGCCAAATAACCGTGCGCCTTTTCCTGACTCAAACTTACCAAAACAACAATTTAAAATCACCCAAAAGAACGGGAAATAATCGCTTCCGATTAGTTACTTATGATGGTAATGATAGAATACATATAAAAGTATTAAATAATAGAGAAATATGAAATTCAATTTTTGAAACAAGTGCCGGGTTGACACTGCCCTTAACTCATATCTTGTGATTAAAAAGTCCAATCACCTTCAACATGGTATCATTTTCAAGCTTAAAATGTGTTCTTTTAAGTCATGACAATAACTCAGAATTGGCTCATGCCACCAACATGTCCATTTTGACGTGACGGGTCACATATATGGTCACTGCACAGAGTTTGATAGAAGGGTCATGTTCTGGAGATTGTATTTGGTGAAATGTTGGAGTACCTAGAACCAAGAGGAACCACAGCATCGGTTACTAAAATGTAACAATCTGCATCTGTATTCCCATATGTTTTGTACATCTGATCAAGAAATCTGTCTATCTCCTGTTATTGCCCAAACTGTACACAGATCAAATACTAAACTCACCTTATTTGTGAGGTATCTCTTGCTAGCTACAGATGGCAACCTGAGTACTCTGTCAAGTGCATCCCTGACTGTCAGATCAGATGGTAAACGGAGAGGCTTCAGACTGGATTTGATGTGGTCTAGCTTAAATTCCTGTAAAGATTAGAAAAAACACAATCCGTTAGGCTAAATTAAAAAAATCATTTGTCTCAAAGCTCCCGCGCGCGTTAGTTTATTGATGCACATTACAAAAACAAAAATCTGAAAAAATATTCTTTTTTTTCTTTTTCTTTTTTTTTCCAAAAAAAAAAAAAAAATCCCAACATTTCACTGATTTTTCAGATTTTCATTGATCACGTCATCTTAAATACAAAAGTTCACTTTTACAAGGATTTCAATATTTTATATTTAAAAAAAAAAAAAACCCTTGAAAAAAACCGCATTCCGCATTAGTTTTACAACAGGAGAGGAGCTCTGAGACAAACAATCTTACTATAATTTGTCTTATGGTGTATGTGTGTATCCATAAAGGCTCCCTCATTTTACGTCTAAACGCCGCCAACCTTGCACAGATAAAAGATGATTATAATGTGAGTGTTATAAGCTATAAATGGCTGAAAACCGTACAGAATTGACTGAGATATGAGTAAAAAACCATGAAAATCCATGGATACGGGCCGTGTTTGTTTTGTTTATCTTCATGCGTATTGCAACCATGCATTCGGCGCCTAACACATAACGCGTCGTTGTGCGCCGTGCAAAATAAACGCTCACACGCACTACACCCACGCACGCCTACACCCGCGAGCGGGCAAATATTGGAGAAATACGCTGCGCTACGTGAGTTAGTTAATTTAGGCCTTGAATGTTTATAAGCACAGGGTGGGCGGTAGGGGCGGGACGGCGGGCAAGAGACGGCAGGTAAGAGACGGCAGGGGAAGGCCCCTGGGAGGGGGGGGGGGGGGGGGGGGCGAGGGGAGGCCATGAAGTAATGAGGTTTGGGATGCAAGGGGTACTGAAGAACGCTACGGGAGTTGGTTAATTTAGGCCTTGACGGTTTAGATCGCACAGTACGGGGCGAGCGGGCGAGGGGAGGCCACGAAGTAATGAGGTTTGGGAGGCAGGGAGTTAATGAAGAAATGTGATACTAAAGTGCGTAACACTAACAGGGAGAGTCACGAAGTGGAAGGAAATAGTGTGGTTAAAAGTATAAACCAGGGGATACAGCTTGGGGAGATGGTTAAGGTTTAGGCCTTGGGTGTTGAGATAACCACGGTGCGGAGCGTCAATTTCAGGTAAGGAAATAGGCCTATGCATTATATGTATTCTTACCAATTTCGAGACAAATTTTCGTATAGCTACTTATGTGTTATTTCACCGGGGTTCTGTCTGTCTGATAGGCGCTACTTCCTAGCAGGAGCCCGTTCGAAGAACGGGCGTCCCGCTAGTTAATTTAATTTGGCCTTAGCATAATAAAATAAAATGCAAAATTCATTGAAGACAACAAACTCTTCCAGATTATCATATATGAAAAGGTGGGTCGGTCGAGTCTATAAAACAGGGTGTTTTTTCATTTGCCTTAAATTGTTTTGTAATGTTTAGGTTCTGATTGTGGATAAAAAAAATAAATCCAATTTTCATACAATTTTATTTTTGTACTAGGTCTCCAGATACTCCGACAGAATAGGATATCTGCATTGTGTATTGACGTCAGAGTCTATGGCTATTTAAGCATGAATTCATATACATTGTGATACTGATGTCAGAGGCCAAGGTTATATATGCATGAATTAATATACACAGTAACTGATATTGTTACTATTATAGTCAACTTTCCCCATTCTAATCTTAACCTGTTACTCATACCGCCCACGGTAATTATTCCAAAAGTGGTATTTTGACCTTACCCTTTGCAGTTGCTGTCTATCAAACGTGCACGTGCCTTAAATTGTTTTGCAATGTTTATGTTCTGATTGTGGAATAATAAATAAAAAAAATCCCATTTTGAGGCAATTCTATTTTTGTACATAGAGGCCTCCAGGCACTCAGACACAATAGGATAGCTGCATTGTGCATTGATGTCAGAGTCTATGGCTATTTAAGCATGAATTCATATACATTGTGATACTGATGTCAGAGGCCAAGGTTATTTTAATCATGAATTGTTATACATAATTCTGCAATTGGTAGTGTAAATTCCCAGTTATGTCCTCATTCCAATCTTTACTTATTACTCATACCGCCCACGGTAACTTATTTCACTATTAACAAGGAGCGGTTGGATTACAAAAACTATATACCATAATGTCATTACAGTTGCTCTCTATCAAACGTGTGTTGAGTCTGCCCTGAAATGCTTTGTTTTCTCACAAAATGAGTAATTTCATATCCAATATGTATCTCCTTGTATCAATCTGTGTACTAGTCACCATCTGCACTATTCAACCTGTACTGTGTGTGTCCGATGGCAACTGGAATATGGCAGACAATCAGACCGATGACTTTCAACCTACACACGATAGAATTGTGCATGCAAATGACTCCAGATATTTAGAATCTTTTCAAAATGGAACCAATACTAGAGCGGCTAACATGACCGACTCGCGATATTTGGACTCTTTGCAAAATGGAACCAACGCCACAGCAGCTAATGGGACAGACTTGCAATATTTAGACTCTTTGCAAAATGAAACCAGCACTACAGCAGCTAATGTGATGGACTTGCGATATACCCAATCTTTGCAAAATGGGGACTCGCACAATGGAACTAACACTACAGCAGCTAATGGGACAGACTCACAATATTTGGACTTTTTGCAAAATGGAACCAACACCACAGCGGCTAATGTGACCGACTCGCAATATACCAAATCTTTTAAAAATGAAACCAACACCACAGCCACTAATGTGACTGACTCGCAGTCTTCGCAAAATGGAACCTACTCGAGAGCAGCTAATGTACCTGACTCACCACATTTGAACTTTGGTAACAAACCTGAAGTGGTTGCGCTTGAATCACTATATGTGGATTCTTCAGAAAATGCAACCAATGTTACAGTGGCTAATATATCCAACCCCAATCTACGACCTCTTCCTACAATGGAATCAACACCACAGTGATGACTGACACTTTGAATACTGAGTCTACATACAATCTAGCAGATAATGTGACTGACTCTCAACATTTGTATTTGGACACTGGTGTCACACACAATGTAACCCTGGACAATGCCACTGAATGTCCCAACCAATACATAACTCTGGAGAGCAATCAATCAAATCTCACGCTACATACATCTTCAATGAAACAATGTGATATCTTCATATCTTCCCCATTAGGCAGTGGTATTTATATTACAATTTCAGAAGTACAATCACAATGGTCTATATATAATTATTTCATACTACAGTTCAACTCATCTGATGACTGTTTCAACACCATTCTTGCTTTAACCGATCCAAATCAAGGCTCCTGTAGTATGACTTCTAGCAGCGATACCCTGACAATAAATACCAATGTGGCATCAACAATACAACTATTGACGGTCTTAATTCCTGATGATGTGAGTAAGTCTCAAAGAGGACTTGATCAAACAAAATGTTCGGCATTTCAGAATGGTACCCATGATTCTGGACTTGAGATCTGTGCACACTTCAAAAGATATACAAACCTATACACCATCCCCTACACATATATTAAAGACTATCAAGAGTTGACTATCCGCCACCCATCCCTGAAGCTAAGATTTCTTGATACAAGTCTGGATATGGTAGAAATACCAGAGTTTAGTCAGTCATATGGGGATGTTATATATGTTGCTGAGTTCCCTATATGCCCTGCTCAATGTTCCTGTAGCCTGGAGTATAATCAATTTACTATGCCCTGCTTCGATGGCAGACACCAAGAAGAAACACTTCTCATCTATGAAACACTAAATTTCAACATATCAGCGATTGACGGCAGTACAAGACAGCTGGTTGGTATCACTCCAGGAAGTTTTAGAAATCTTACCAACATCAGTATTCTTCTTTTGGGTCACAACATAATCTCCACTCTCCATCGTGGTAACTTTGAAGGATTAGTGCAACTGCAGGTACTAGATCTCTCCTATAATGAACTGTTTAACATAAACTCTAGTGTATTTTGGGGACTTAGTAATCTAAAACAGCTCTTTCTTAATAACAACAAGTTACTTAGGTTAACTGTTAATATGTTTGTAGGGTTACATGATGTCGAGGTACTGTATTTGTCAAGAAATGCGATCTCAACTGTGGAGTCAAAAACCTTTTCACATCTAAAGAAAATACGGGTCTTATCATTATCATATAAATTAATTGATCGGCTAAGCCCAACTTCATTTCAAAGTGTGAATAAACTACTCTATCTTGACCTCAACGACAACCTTCTCACTAATATTGACATCAATACATTCTCAAACCTAAAAAATATGACGCATTTATCATTGAAAGGAAACGGAATATCCCTATTTCACAGTATAACCAATTTGAGTGTGTTCAGGGATCTTGCTGCTTTGACACATCTCAACTTGGCTGAAAACAAAATATCTCATCTCAATGAAGATATTTTTAAAGGGCTATCCAATTTAATCAGTGTACAGGGTGACCCAGAAAATGTTGAACCCAAAAATCACAAATTTAAAAAAAATAATTAAAAATGAAAATAAATAAATATGGCATTTCGTTTTCAACAGTTATGTAAACAATTTATTCAGCTTTCTGGAGAACTTCAGATCATGTAAATTGGCGTTACCAAACTAAAGATACACTTGATTGTGTGACAGGGGGTATTTTATGTAACTTGGTTCAGATATGAAACTTAATCCTGTTCTAAGTACGGTGAGTTAAGTAATCTTTTCTTTTGATCTGTATTTATCAAATTAACATTTTCAAATGAAGTCAAAGGGGACTTCAGTTTTTATTTTCAAAGTCTCTTATATAATAATAATATTAATTTACATAATAAATGAATATTAATGAGATACTGTGCAGAAATGGTTTTAATCAGGCACTTGTTCTGCTCATGTAGCATGAAACCATTTTTTTGCACTTCACTTACACTACAAAACAACACCTCTTACAAAATTACACGTATTTTAGGTTTCGTGTGGCCTATTTTTATGATCTAAAATGTTTCAGAAAGTTTAATGTATGGTGCACATAGCTGGTGACCGAGTTAGGCAATATTTTTATTTTAATGGTAAAAAAAAATATTGAATTTTGTGATTTTTGGGTTCAACATTTTCTGGGTCACCCTGTAGGGGTGAATGGGAATATGTTGGTGACAGTGGCACCAAATGTATTTAGAAATCTTGTTTATTTGCAAAACCTGTATTTATTCAGCAACAAATTATCCAGTCTCCATGTAGATACTTTTCAAGGGTTGATTAACCTCTCTGACTTACTGTTGCATGACAACAACCTGACAGTATTAGATCAAAGTATATTTCGGGATTTGGGGAAACTAACACGACTAGTCTTGTACGGTAATCAATTATCCTTTCTACATGTGAACCTATTTCATGGATTGAGTGATTTGTCTGACTTGCGGCTGAATAATAACAACCTGACAATATTAGATGCACGTGTGTTCATGGATCTAGGTGAATTAACAACGCTTTCCTTGCATGGTAACCAGTTATCTATCCTACATGTAGACCTATTTCAAGGGTTGAGTGATTTGTCTGACTTGCGGCTGAATAATAACAACCTGACAATATTAGATGCACGTGTGTTCATGGATCTAGGTGAATTAACAACGCTTTCCTTGCATGGTAACCAGTTATCTATCCTACATGTAGACCTATTTCAAGGGTTGAGCAATTTGTCTATATTGGGGCTGTATAATAACAATCTGGCAACATTAGAATCAGGTGTATTCAGGGATCTAGGTGAACTAACAATACTTTCCTTGGCTGATAACCAATTATCCAATCTACATGTAGATCTATTTCAAGGGTTGGGTAGTTTGTCTGAGTTGTGGCTGAATAATAACAACCTGACAACATTAGAGTCGGGTGTGTTCAGGGATCTAGGTGAACTAAAAATACTTTACTTAATTCGTAACCAATTATCCAATCTACATGTAGACCTATTTCAAGGATTGGGTAGTTTGTCAGAGTTGTGGCTGAACAATAACAACCTGACAACATTAGAGCCAGGTGTGTTCAGGGATCTAGGTGAACTAACAATACTTTACTTAATTGGTAACCAATTACCCAATCTACACGTCGACTTATTTCAAGGGTTGAGTAATTTGTCTGATCTGCGACTGCAAGATAACAAATTAACAACATTAAAACTAGGTTTATTTAGAGACCTAGTCAATTTGTTCAATCTTTTCTTAGGAGGAAACAGATTGAAGTCTTTTGATCTAATTAAGGTTAACAATTGCTGTGCCAAGTTGCAAATTGTGTCCTTGAGAAACAACAATCTATCCAATATTGATGCCAATGTATTCTCCCAATTGCATAATCTTGTTTTACTTGAGCTTGCATTTAATCAAATAACATTAATTCATGCACATGCATTTGATAACCTAACCAATATGAAGTTTGTCAACATACAGGGTAACCCTCTTTCAAGAATAACACCCACATCATTTGCAGGATTTCTTGACAACACTACTATATTTGTGGACACCCCTGGAATATGCTGCCTTATAGATTCATTATTAGAAGGACCTCAATGTATACCAAATGAACCAAAATCAGAATATATGACCTGCAATAAGCTCTTACCAAATACAATAATCAGGTATTCCATGTGGATTGTTGGTGTTTTTGCACTACTTGCAAATGGCTATGTTCTTCTAACAGGTTGCCTTACATTAGTGAAAGGGAAAGATCAAACAGATTACACAAAGCAAGTGCTATTTATAACCAACCTTGCTGCTGCTGATTTCCTTATGGGAGTGTATATGCTAATTATTGTATCTGCTGATCAGTATTATGGGCAATATTTCCCCATAGAAGCTGAACATTGGAAGAACCATGCATTATGTAAATTGGCAAGTTTTCTATCGGTCCTTTCCAGTGAAGCCTCACTCTTTCTCATTGTTTTAATAGGTGTTGACAGGCTTTGGGCATTTAGAAATACTGTTGTGAGTCGGAAGCTGTTTTTAAGAACCAGGTCAAAAATACTTGTAACAATATTAGTATGGATGCTTGGTCTTGTTATAACTTCCTTGGGGGTAGGGTTAGAAAAAGATCCACATTTTTACCAATTTTCTGAGGTATGTATAGGGTTGCCATTAGCCAGAAGATCAATAAACCGGATAAAACAAGAAACGTTAACAATATCATACAACATTAATAGAGCTGATGACATTATAAAAATGTCTTCATATGAAAAGGTAGGTAGCCAAATAAGCCCTGTGTATTCAATTGTCATTTTTCTTGGAGTCAATTTTGTCTGCTGCGTAACCGTTGCAGTGTGTTACGTCGGTCTATTCATTCAAATTCAAAGATCACACATGTCCCGATTGAAAACTGATCTACGAATGGCTTTCAAGATGGCGCTTATCACATTAACTGATATGCTATGCTGGCTGCCAATTGTGGTTATAGGTATTATGGTACAAGCTAAGGTGGTGGAGGTATCCCCTGAAGTCTTTGCATGGATAATTGGTTTTGTACTCCCCATAAATTCTGCTCTTAATCCATTCTTGTATACTATTATAGGCAATTCTTTGTTTAGTTGTTTAGATCGTAAAGGGAGCATTAGTGGGAACACCTATGTCATGATCGATAATGAAACTGCATTATAGGGATAAGCCAAGCTTAACATGCACAAATTATGCGCTGGTTGACAGTTGACACAGAAAAAGTACTAATTCATGAAAATTGTACTGATATGACATAGCCCAACTGCCCAAGTATAAAACCAGCAAAATAGAAATGCTCTCATAAACCCAAAAGAAGTTGTTTAGTTGTCCTATAATGAATGTATTATCAATAGTGCACAGGTTTACTCCCCAATCATTTATTGCATATAGCCGCCATCTTGGATTTTTCAACTTTTTACCTTTTCTCACCAAGGACCTATTTTTTCTTCAATTTTTGAAGTCTATAAGTAAATAGTATACAATAATCTTTCATATAAAACATTATTTGCTTGGCTTCGACTTAGTTACCTCTTTCTGACCATTTACACCTCACGGCCGCCATCTTGGATTTTCAGCCAAATTTCCATAATTTCACTAATTTTCGGCATTTTGAAACCAAGAATCATTTTTTTCTTCAAGTTTCTAAGTAAAGCTTACACAATTATCTTTCATATAAGACACGTTAATTGCTTGGCTTCGACTTAGTTCTCTTTTTATGACCCTAATGGAATAAATGATCGAGATGTCTATGTAAAGCAACACCTGTGAGTGCAACTCATTTATAAGATTATCATAATTACCATACTGTTATAAATATTACTATTGTTTTTATTAGTGCTATAAGTTGAGAGCATGTGTGGTCCAGTGGAACATTGCGCAGGGTTTCTTAATCATGAGGTTGCGGGTTCTAGCCCGCCGTGGCCAACATGTTTGTATCCTTGGGCAAGGTACTTAGTCTCAATTGCCTCGTTGACCCAAGCGAGATTGAGAAGTTGCTATCATCTGAGTGTGCGCCTAGCCGGCTGCCATGAAGATGATGTGAATGGCAGCGATAATAATTAGCCAATGTAAAGTGCTTTGAGACGTGATGTAAAGCACTATATAAAAACTGACTATTATTATTATTATTATTATTATTATTATTTAAGTTGGCAAACAAAACCTGAAGACTTGCCTTTAGCCTGATTCAGCAGACACTGTCATATTGACCCACATTATAATCAGGGTTTTTTTTCTTCACAGATGTATACTCTCATTTCTACTCTAGTCAAAGGGTGCTTTTGAGCAGCCATATTATCACAACCTACAGAATGTCATGTTTAAACTCACCCTATCCTCAGCACTTATGACCTCAAACCAAGTTATCTATGTGTACCACTGTAATACAATATCCAACCTAAAATTCTTTCCTAGCAATGTCAATGATTGGTTCTGTGACTGGTATAAAAACATGACTTGTTACGCTGGGCTGCATTCTCGATATGCATATACTGTAACTCAACTCTACATGTATAGCTAATATAATCAGTGACGATGCAGTCTCAACTCAATATACATGTATATTGCACAGATACATTTGGAACCAGGGACATTGTATAGATTGAAATTCTCTTTCACATTATGTTGAATAATGGTATAAAATGTTTCTTACAAACACTTTCTGTGCAGCAGGTGTCTGCAGACGACAGTTCCAAAATTTCACAAAATGTTTCAAAAATGTCAAAATTATTGAATTGCATCACTATTTTTAAATTACCATGATAAATGCATTACAATAAGTACAAATATGCCTTGTATTGGTTCACTAATCCTCAAGATAGACCTCGAAAGTTGGGAAAGGTTTTTGAAAAATCTTGTTATGTTTAAGGTAAAACTATAGTCTGTGTCAATTATTTTTTCGTTTTTGTCTCCGTTTTACACTCACTAGTCATCAAAATGTGATAGGCGAAAAAAATAGTAGACTTTATTTTGTCTACAATATTGCCTGTTTTGGTTACAGTCAGGGTTCGAATTCAATCATTTTTTTTGCATAGCAGTTTGTGCTATGCAAATATATTTTTGTATAGCAGTTTCCAAATTTTGCATAGCAGGTATTTTGCTATGCAAAATTTGTTTTGTATAGCAAGTACACAATTTTGGATAGCAGGTTTTTTTTGTGTGTGTACGAGCACATGCTCTGGTGGTAAGTGCAAACTTACAGATTGAAGGTAAACCCTAAAACATAATGCGCATTTCAACTTCACCACCTTTTCATTGTTCCCCTGCCAACTCGTGAAACTATAATGTGCCCGCCATGGGTTTTGGCACTTTTGAGAAGCTTTTTTCAATTACCCTTACTTTGATGGTCAAGAAAAAATATTTATATTAAACAAGTTACGAGCATTTAAACATTTGAGACCTGTCATCACAAAATGAGAGTTAAGTCGGAAAATTTAATTTTCAGGTTTGTCCAGATTCAAAATGCTCAGAAAACAAGCTTTAAAATGATATGCAACATGTCATATTTGCTCAATGTTTTCCCTATCGAAATTCAAATTGAAGTTGCAAAATGCCTTTGTTTTCTATTGATTTTTGGCATGTTTATTGGACCATATCTCCTAATGCACACTAGCGACTTAACGCTCATTTTGTGGTGACAGGTCTCATTTCCTTTAACATAGGCTTTCAATTGAAATAGTCACGACTTGCGAATCCTCCTGGCTGGGAGATCAACTAAATGAGGTCAAAGGTCACATAGGGGTCATGTTCCCCAGTGTTCATGTTACTTGTCTCCAAGTTTGAGGTCAATCAGGCAACTTTTACGATTTGACCTCTGGATGACCTTTGACCTCAGATGACCTCTAATTTATTTAGACATGTTCAACTGGTGTTCATATTTCTTTTCTCCAAGTTTTGAGTCAATCGGGCAACTTTTACGATTTGACCCCTGGATGACCTTTGACCTCAGATGACCTATGAAAATTAGACCCAAAAAAATGTTCACCCGGTATTCATGTTTCTTTTCTCCAAGTTTGAAGTCAATTGGGCAATTTTTACGATTTGACCTCTGGATGACCTTTGACCTCGGATGACCTCTTATTTATTTTAGACATGTTCACCCGGTGTTCATGTTTCTTTTCTCCAAGTTTGAAGTCAATCGGGCAACTTTTACGATTTGACCTCTGGATGACCTTTGACCTCAGATGACCTCTTATTTATTTTAGACATGTTCACCCGGTGTTCATGTTTCTTTTCTCCAAGTTTGAAGTCAATCGGGCAACTTTTACGATTTGACCCCTGGATGACCTTTGACCTCAGATGACCTATGCAAATTAGACCCCCCACCCCCAAAAAGCTAGTTTTTTACCATGGTCTACCTATCGCTGAAGGTTTGAAGTCAATCCGTCCATCCGTTCAAAAGATACAGCATTCAGGGAAAAGGCTAACCAAAAGGCACATACGAACACCACCCCCCCCTGACATGACAAAATCCCCTTTTGGTTTTACAAACCAGGGAAGTAAAAAAGAAACTTTAAATCCAAATATATCCCTTACCCTTAATAAGTTTGTAACCACATAATTGATACGCCCTGAACGTATAATTAATAAGAGACATTTCAGTTTTTAAAAGAACTCACCCCCCCCCCCCCCTGTCCCCGTTTGACCATGTGACCCCACCCATGACGTCAACAGGGGATTCCCTTGTTTTTATGAATGAAAAAACGTTGTGTACATTTACCAAATATGGTTCATTATGTTGATGACATCGGGTTATCCAATTACTGTCAAGAATTGTGTTGCCATATAAGGAATGATTGACCTCACTCACTAAACTCAGGTATTAAAATGGACCGAATTCTTTGCAGTACCGCTTGCGGTACTGCAAAACTCCGCTTGCGTTCCCGCGAAGCGGGAATGTAAGCTCCGCTTGGTATCTCCGCTTGCGGATATGCACACATTTATTGGCATTGCCGCAAGCGGGGGATAAAGTCCTCAAGCGGAGGTACCACTTCCTGTTTGTAATTCCTCTTCGCGGAATTGTCGCTTTGGCTTTGCTTTCCCGCTTACGGACATGCACGTATTTGTTTACATTTCCCAACGCGGCACAAACTTACCGCTTGTAGTTATTCTAAAATTACATCTCCGCTTCGCGGGATTGTCGCTTCGGGATTGCTTAGCCGCGCACGGAAAAGCAAAACAAAATTCACATCTCCGCTTCGCGGGATTGTTGCTTTCGGATTGCTTTGCCGCTCACGGAAAAGCAAAACAAAATTCACATCTCCGCTTCGCGGGATTGTTGCTTTCGGATTGGTTTGCCGCGCGCAGAAAAGCAATAATATTTCAGCATTTCCACAAGCGGGGTCATCAAAATGCCCGCTAGCGGTATTACCATAAGTCTGGAATTCCAAGAACATGAGCCAAAAAGGTATGGAATTCCATTGAAAAATTGGTGGGGAAAAAAGTCTAGAATTCCGATGTCATTATTATCTGATGTCATTATCTGAAATAGCCCATTAAGACACGTACATTATGTAAGGATACAAGAAAGAAAAAAAGAAGAAAAAACCTAATGTAATCATAGGCATATGTTGATCCCGGATGTTGATGATATGCGGTATTTAAACAGAAGGGGTAAAAAATATAGAATCACTAGTACCTTTAGAGTAGAGTTGACTTCTAAAATATTTAGTGGGGGTCCGCCCAAAACAACATGATATATCGAGGCTAAAAGATACAATGCATTATCAATAACAGGCATGGATCATACACAGTGAAATAAATGTAATCATAGGCATATGTTGATGATATGCGGTATTTCAACAGAAGGGGTAAGGGTAGGACCGGTTTCGAATCTCAGTTAGAGATTCTCATCAGCTACGCCGTTTAATGGCAATATGGGGGAAGGGGGAGCAATAACTTTAAGATGATTCATGGTATAGTTTTTGGCATAATTCTGTAATGCGTCGTTCTTAAAAGATCACGCAAGTTGACAAAATTACTCCATTTTTATGTTATTAAATCATGTCTTTATTCCGTACAAGTTCATAATGTTTGATTTTAGATCTTAGTGAGGCTGTTGTGTATGCTTTTGGTATAGCTACAAGCGTATCACTGATATCTAGGCCGGGGCAAGTTCGCCATCGGATCATAATCAGACTTCATAAAGTAGTATTTATCAAATAGATATACACATGTTATGCAATGTGATAGAAATGTAACTCTGCAAGAAAATATACTTTCTAAAAACAAATCATGGACAGAGGGCGCCCCCTGGAAAAGATCGCATAATATTCATTTAATAGAAGATTACAATCCCCGAACTTCCCTATCTTTGAATAATTGTGATACATAAATAATACCTATTCTTTATCTTATCCATTCCTTAAAGTAATGTATTATACCTTTGCTCAAACTACACTCAATATTCCATATCATATCTCCCAGTTTTCTATTTCGTTAATAGTTTCTGTATTTTGGGGTTTCAAAATTGCGGTATTCTAAAAACTCGGCATTTGAAAATATTTAACTTCAACCATGTCTTTTTTTTTCAATAAAGAAATAGGAATATTTGTTCGTGTGTTATATTCTGAATCCGCGAGCTTTTTAATCCATGTCAACTTAAACTTTGCCAAAATTGTGATAGGGCGACGAAAAAAAGAAACCCAGTTTCTACAGGCCCGACCCATTTTTTTTTGAAATCGTGAAAAAAATGTCACATGCAAATATGAATACCGACACAAATATTGTTGTTGGCATATCTAATTACGGCGACATACGTTCATTTTGATGCGGGAAAAAGAAAAAAGGAAAGAAAAAACCCGACCGACTGACCCAACCTGAGCGGTCCCGTAGAACAGGATTTATTTTGTTCGTGGCCTATAAGTGAAGCATTTTTAGTCCACCTTTTAATTTATTAACAAATTGACACATTATATCACGATCTTTACAAAGTTTTCTTAATCATAAATCCATGCATTGATACTTTTTTCGGCCTGTAACATCTATTGACAGACTAATCATAATCCAAGTACAAATAAACAAATTGACACTGCGATTTAAAGTGTCTCTTAATCATAATCCACGTACTGATATCCTAAATTTTCGGCGCGTGTCATGTCTATAATCTGTTCATAATACGAAATAATAATCCAAGTTTAAATAAACAAATTGACATTTGTGATCTTTGCAATGTGTCTCCTAATCCTAATCCATGTATTGATATCCTAAATTGTGTCATGTATATTGATAACCTGTCATGATTAATAATATCCACGGACTGATCTATTCTTTGCAAAGAACAGGGTGTCCCAAAAGTTGTTTCAATACATTTTTAAAACGTTGTATATACATACACGTATGTTGAAAGAATTTGCAGTTCAAAGCTAAAAACATATTATACTTGGATAGAGAAAACTAATACTTGACCCATAACTGAGGCTTTACATGGTCACATAACTCACAAAAAAAAAGTTTTTTGTTCGTGTTCCGGCGTGCGACGGACTTCCGTTACTTGATGAATCGCCGTGTAAAAAATGACGGCAGTGCGTCACTATTAGAGCGCCCTCAATTGAAACGGTGCCCCGTTCTACAGCTGACTGTTAATAACATCACTGGGACTAATATATTTTAGATATATTAGTCCCAGATAATCATTCAGTACTCTCTGTAACTTACTTTTCATTACTCCCCTAATCTAAAAGCGTATCAGAGTTCATTTCATAAACCAATGCCGTAACACTTTCCACGCGATAGTATAGGACTGGTTTTACCAATATTATGTTTATTTTTCAGATACCTTTCCTAACTCATTGTCTATCGCAAGGATTACTTAACAAATACTAGGCATGTTTGTACTTATTTTAATGCATCTCTCATGTGTGGACTTAACACGCTTTGCATATACAAACTCTTCATTGGTTTAAATATTTTTAAATGTATACTACTTTAAATACAGTAGGGGTTATTATGATGTTGGTTGACAAATAATACGATGTTATATAAATACAAAAGCCGATTTTTTTGGTGATAATTATCGGTCCCTGGGAAATTTAAGGGTAGCATGATATAATAAAAAAAGATAATCCCTCTTCTTTTACTTTGGTCAGGAGAAAATAACAACATGTCTATCGATTTATCAGAACAAAATTATCACGTGGTTGTATTGATTGTAATTACACGGTCAAGTTGTATTTCAATACACGACAGGATGTGTTTTTACAACACAGTCAAATTTTATTTCAATAGGCTGAATAGACATAAAAGACAGTGTTTCACAGCTTCCATAGTAATCCACAACTTAAGGGGTTAAGTGGTCATTTATTCAGGTGTATAGTCACCACTCACCATTGTCACATAATAGAAATGTTGTCTCCTGTAGGCCTATTGATTGTAATTACGCAGCCAAGTACTTGTATTTCAATAGACGACAGGATGTGTTCTTACAACACAGTCAAATTTTATTTCAATAGGTTGAATAGACAATAGTGTTTCACAGCTTCCATAGTAATCCACAGCTTAAGAGGAGGCTAAGTGGTCATGCAGGTGAATAGTCACCATGGTCACAGAATAGAAATGTTGTCTCCCGCACAAAAACTATATACCCCCGGGTATATACCCAATGGAATACAGATATTTAAATATTATAGGCCTACTATTAATATTATTATTTAAATTGTTCAAGTTCCCTATTGAATCGCCTATGCGATCCTCTATAATATGTTGGTATGTGATGCGTAACCCTTAGTTTCATCTTCGGATGTGGTGTTTGTATGTATTATGAAGTAGGCCTATCAGTTTTGTAATATTGGAGAACGCTTGGTAAAATGAATGCAAACATGAATACCGAGGAGCATTATAATGAATCAATATCGCGGAAATGTGAACAAATAATTGTATCCCCGCAAGCGGACATTGGATGATTATTTCGATGACTCCGCGCGCGGAAGAGCAATCTAAAAGCGACAATTCCGCAAAGCGGAATTGTGAACAAATAATGGTAACCCCTCAAGAGGAGGTACAATCAAATATGGACATTTCCACGCACGGAAAAGCAATCCAAAAGCGACAATCCCGCGAAGCGGAGATGTGAACAAATAATGGTAACCCCGCAAGAGGAGGTACAATCAAATATGGACATTTCCGCGCACGGAAAAGCAATCTAAAAGCGACAATTCCGCGAAGCGGAGATGTGAACAAATAATGGTAACCCCGCAAGCGGGTAGTTGGCTCCGCTTACGGAAGTTCCAATAAATGTGTGCATTGCCGCGTGCGGAAAAGCGATCCAAAAGCGACAAGTCCGCGAAGCGGCGATGTGAACAAATAAGTGTATCCCCGCAAGCGGGTGTTTGGTCCGCTTGCGGCAATGCCAATAAATGTGTGCATATCCGCAAGCGGAGACACCAAGCGGGCCTTGCATTCCCGCGAAGCGGGAATGCAAGCGGAGTTGTGCAGTACCGCAAGCGGTACTGCACAAAAAACTGTTCAGAAAAATAGTTCCTAAACTGGGAAACCCGTTAGGGAATCCCCATGCGGTGGCCAACATTAACACATTACATGCTAGATATGCTTATCTCACAATAGCGGCAGGGCCTGAGCTACACTATTTATTAACAATTTAAAAGAGGTATTTAATCCACAATAAAAAAAACTGAGAACCTTCAATGAATGATTAAAGATGAAAGATTAATTGTATGGAAAATAAAATGAGTAAAAACACTTGGAAGAATTTATTTGAGGTGTTCAGTTAGATCAATATTCAATACAGCTATAGCATTCGAATGGCTATTATATTAAATATTATTTTTTGCGACCGCGCGAGAGTTTATAATGTTGGAATTTAAATCAGACGGTGAAATGAATGGCAAAAACTGATGTCAATCAATTAAAATCTCAAACTGTATTATTATAATGTTCCATTATTGGGCTTAAACACTTGTTTATGATGTTTTAATTGTAAAAAGTTGGTCCGTCGGACAACAAACTTGGTAAAATGGGTTGTCCGATTATTAAATTAATTCACAGAAAATAATGCATCGCACTGTTAGCGATGCATTTTGGACAATTGCGTAGCAGTTTGTGGAAATTGTGTAGCATTTAGCGATGCGATACCGTCGAATTCGAACACTGGTTACAGTCCACCTTTCCCATTAATTAGAACTTTTACAATCAACACACACGCACATCTCATTCATGTCAGATTCGCTACACGGAGGCCTGAGTCAAACAAGAGTATTGAATTTTCTGTATTTATATAAACAACCTCGCCGCCGGTTGGTTTTTATTGACATCAATCTTTATAGTCAACAATTTACAATGAAAGTGGGATTAGTTTCTTGACGAATGTCATATTTTAGGATCCACAAGTAGAAAAATGATGACGCAGTCCTACGTGCATGGTTCTGACATGTTACAGCAGCGAATGAATACAGAAGGATGCAGGCACGAATGAAGGCAACAAGCCCGATATGCATCAATATGAAATTCATATTCGTGAGGCGTGTGTGCAGCCAAAACCACATGCGTATGGTCATAATCATGCACGTACCGTACGCTTGGATGACTTTTGTGCGCGGAGAGATAAAAACCCAATATTTCTCGCCAACTTGGAACTGATTAAAATATAACATGTAATCGATGCATATCTGGGAAACTACAGTACAACATTTCCTTTGACATCTATAATAATTGGTGAATATTGTTCTATCACAAAATTGTGAACTCTTCAGAATTTCAAGTAATCAAGGCAAGGTACTTAATACAATCATCAATTTTTTTCTCTACCCTCAAACAAATGACACATTAAATTATAATTGCTAATGCCTGAAAAACTTCTCAGGAAGATGACACACAATTTTTCTTTCAACCACATTTTACATGACTTTGATCATATTTCATGACTTGGTCGTCCCATTATGTCCCACTCCATAACACCTTTGTATTACAGACCAAAGATCCTGAGGCCATAAAGTATCTGATTTCAGGCTGTTTGTCTGCTGTCATTGTTGACTAAGCAAGGCCATGAGTGATATTTACATCAAAACAGTGCTTTAGGGCATGACCACTGGCCTGCCTAATCTGGGAGTTGGAGAATTTATGACCGGCCCATAGTATAAAGTGTTTAGGCAGTGGAACTTGCCATATATTGGACAGTTACCTTTTGAGGCATAGAGCCAAGTACCCATTCCAGCTGGAGATCAACAGGATAAGACAAGGAGCGAGACTTCTTGGGGGCGCTTTCACCAGAACCGTTGACAGCTGCATCGGTGGACTCAGTTTCAACCTCGAGACGAATCTGCAAAAGAACGGATCAGATGATGTGGCTTCGTTAAAACGGGATACTGTGCAAAGTAAATGATGCTAAAAAGTAATTGCTCTGAAATGTAAATATTTGATGTAACAACACCAAGAATTTATCTATTGTTCAATTATTTATCTTTCCCCAGTGATATCACCAACAAATAACATTGGGGTACCTATTCCAGTCACAAATCTGTTGTACAGGGTGGTTCAATAAAACGTTGACAGTTTTTTGAAGCCATTTTTTTTTGAAATTCTGTTTATTTAAAAAAAGAAATTCTCAATATTTCTCAACTATATCATTTATGCTGAAAATATCATTACAAATAATATAACCTTACGGTTGCAAAATAACAGCTAATTGAACAAAGTCTCTCCCATTTCACTCTGTCCACAGGTACTGATTTTGCGACGTTACATTGAATACTGAAAGTGAATGATGAATTGCATGCAAGTAATCTAAGATTTGAAGATCCCGCCAGGTGAAACCATTGTAATTGTTAACATCTTAACTATCTATTCAGGTGTGAAATCAATACGTAATAATAATACCACGAGTGACCCTAATTAGAATTATTGATTTTCATTTTGCAGCCATAGCATTATTAACATTGAGATTTTCAGTATAGATGGCCAAGATGATATTTTTGAGGAATATGTAAAAAGAAATTAAACCAAATCCCACAATTTTGAAAAATATGGCTTTGAAAAACTGTCAACGTTTTATTGAACCACACTGTAGTTGTCAATCCATACAGAATCATACTTACTGAATCTTTATGAAATGTTTAATTCCTGAAAGCCCCCTTTCCATCCCCAATGATACACAAGTAATCCACAAAGAACCACACTGAATCTTGATTGAATGTCTAAATCTCCCAACCCACCTTTCCATCCCCAGTGATGTCACCAATATATAACACCGGACACTTCTCTCTGTCACCGATCTGTCGCAGTAAAGCGACATCCTTCTCCTTAACCAGGATGGCGTTAGTTTCCTGGTACTCAGCGCCCCACAGCTCCATAGTGTTGATGGTGGGATCTCCCAGTTGAAATTCTTTAGCACGGATCAGGGCACCGGTGGGCTCACTTATCTCTTTAAGTACATTACCTAAATATGAAACAAAAAATCAGGATAAGTTTACAAGGAGTGGCTGAATGGAAACCAATAATTGCTATAAATCAAGAAATGTGATGTGATGGAGCAAAATCAGTTGGAAGTTGGAAATAATGAATTTGAGATATAACCAAACACACGATAGAATTTCTTTTCTTTTCTATTGTTTTGAAAACCCTACAATAGCTAATATCTTTGGGATTAAGTGTCCATTTGAGATGGGGTTTTCTGCAAAATGAAGCTGCGCATGTAATCTATACATTTAAGTAGAGAACTGAATATTATATATTTTTGATTTCAGACTGATTTGGCTTGATCACATCACAAATGATGAATATGGTTGAAATGAGGTTTCTGGTTCCAGATCCAAATGAAGAAAGTATGAATTACTCATTATAAACTGCTCACAAAAAGTATCGAAACACTTAGAAATGATCCAATACATAACGGCTCGAAAGGGTATGCATTAATCGAAGCCAATAACCAAGTGCATAATTTTGTTCTGCGTATTTTGACACCTCGATCGTTGAGATACGATGTTGCGGAGCGGAGTTATTGTCATTTCAATGATCATGGGTCCAGTTTCAAAAGTGACACTCATCCCTATTGAAAATCACGAATCTGATCATTCTAAACAGTAATGCAAACCTCTTTCTATAGGATGATTGTCACTTTTGAAACTTGACCCACGACCATTGAAATGACAATAACTCCACTCCGCAACATCGTATCTCATCGATCGAGGTGTCAAAATACGCAAACGCGAACAAAATTATGCACTTGGTCATTTGCTTCGATTAATGCATACCCTTTCGAGCCGTTATATATTGAATCATTTCTAAGTGTTTCAATACTTTTTGTGAGCAGTTTAGTTTGATCAGCTCCAAATTGGTGAAGCCACATTACAGCAGCGAATGAATACAGAATGATGTGGGCGCGCATGAAGGCAACGAGCGCACTGTGAATCATATGCGTGACGTGTGCGTATACGGCCAAAACCATGTGCATGCAGCAATAATAGTCTGTGTACACTTAAGATTACTTTTGCGCGCAGAGAGATAACAACCGAATATTTCTCGCCAATTTGGAACTGATTAAACACTCGAAATATTTCAACTCCTGTCAGAAGCCTTGTTCACTCTTGTGCGGCTGTTTTCTTTTTCCTTTGAATTCATCATCACCGGAATCATTCTGACACAGCCTACTTTTGGTTTACCTGAAACACAATTATATCCATATAACGCCCTCTATGCCTACCGTTTCCTCCAACTCCTTGGTCATGTATACTGCATATAGGATTGCAGTTTCCCATCTCAATACACGCCCTGATCACACGGTTAAGTTTCCAAATAAACCCGTCTATGCCTACCGTTTCCTCCAGCTCCTTGGTCATGTATACTGCATATAGGATTGGAGTCTCCCATCTCAATACATGCCCTGATCACACGGTTAAGTTTTCCAAATAAACCCCTCTATGCCTACCGTTTCCTCCAGCTCCTTGGTCATGTATACTGCATATAGGATTGGAGTCTCCCATCTCAATACATGCCCTGATCACACGGTTAAGTTTCACGGTTAAGTTTTCCAAATAAACCCCCCTATGCCTACCGTTTCCTCCAGCTCCCTGGTCATGTATACTGCATATAGGATTGCAGTTTCCCATCTCAATACATGCCCTGATCACTGATCACACGGTTACGTTTCCAAATAAACCCCTCTATGCCTACCGTTTCCTCCAGCTCCTTGGTCATGTATACTGCATATAGGATTGGAGCCTCCCATCTCAATACATGCCCTGATCACACGGTTAAGTTTTCCAAATAAACCCCTCTATGCCTACCGTTTCCTCCAGCTCCTTGGTCATGTATACTGCATATAGGATTGGAGTCTCCCATCTCAATACACGCCCTGATCTCATGGTTAAAGTTTTTCCAAATAAACCCCTCTTTGCCTACCATTTCCTTCAGCTCCCTAGTCATGTATACTGCATAAAGGATTGGAGTCTCCCATCTCAATAAACGCACTGATTACAGAATTAAGTTTTCCAAATAAACCCCTCTATGCCTACCGTTTCCTCCAGCTCCCTGGTCATGTATACTGCATATAGGATTGGAGTCTCCCATCTCAATACATGCCCTGATCACACGATTAAGTTTTTGCTCCATCTCTGGATCGCCTCTCTGCACGGCTCCAAAATCCAGATCCTCTGCGTTATCTCCCTGCACCTCGATGGAAGATGCAGCGCCACCGCCAACACCGATGCGGTAGACAGGGCCACCAATTTTGAGGACTTTCATGTCTGATGAAAAGAAAAAAAATTGGGTATGAATGGTTTAATAAAAGTTGCTTTATTTGATATCAGTAGAGACTATTCACATTATTGGAGAATGAATGAATGCTGTCATCAATATGTCTCATGTTGACGTTACTCACATCCCAGCCTGTTAACATACTTTTAATGATCTTGAGAAAATGACAATACAGGCTTACTGAAAACCGGGACTGAACAATGCCAAACCTGTTACGTTGGGGAATAGCATATTTCATTTCAAATGTAAAAGACCATACTTCCAAAATATGACTTGTATAGGAGGAACCCCCCGCCCCCCCTTACCACCTTCTTTGTCACCTTTGTTTTTTCTGAAATATAACACATTATAATTATGCTATTAGGCCCCCTAAAATGTCTGTATGTCCATAAATTTCCGACCTACCCTAATTTTGAAGACTGACAAAAAAGTGTCTTTTCCCCAATTTTTTAAAACAGTTTCTTTACTCTTCTCAACTGTTTTTAAAACAAGAATGAAGTGACCTTTGAATGTGATTTATAACAAATTTAAATAAAAATCTGACCTACCGACGACCCTACACATCTATGGACAAACAAACATATTTCTTTTGACTTATTGGTAGATATTGTACAGAGGATATAGGGGAATTGAAGTTTTCAAAGCATCATGTCACACTATTTGTAATCTTTACTCATTTTCATTCAAGTCACAAAGATAGGCACATAGTGTGAGGGTTTGTTTGAAAACAACTCGCCCACAACACATTGAGGGTATTTGATGAAATTTAACATTCTTCACCTTTTGTGCTCAATTATAGAAACAAGATACTTCGATACTTTAAATGTTCACACAATTTTTGGGCAATGTCGATCTTGAAATTTTGATCTTTTAAATTAGTGATTTGTAGCTTTATCACATAGACCTGTACGCAAAAGAAACATATTCAAATTTGTGTGTTAATTATTTTCGCGGTAGATGTGTCGAGCGCGAAAAGCGTAACAATTTCCACTTTTCAGAGGTGTCCGAGGCCACAAATAAAAAAAGACAAAAACATGGAAAAAACATCCAAATTGGGGTTGAAAATAAAATAAAATGTCGACATTTTGGCACAAGAAAAATGTAAAAAATGAGGAAATCAGTTAAAAAGAGGAACTCTCACACCCCTGACTTTTACAGTATTGCTTATTGCTAGTGTTTAGGGTTATCACATTCACAAGAAATCAATACTTATTCTCTAATTCTTCTCACCCGTATCTGCAGCATCTTTCTTGACATGTCCTGCTTCCAGCGATCCCATCCCGCCACTAAACATGATTGGTTTCACCCACTCTCTTCTCTCGGTCTCGTTGACCATCATGCCAAACGAACGGGCAAATCCGGTCAGCACCGGTTCACCAAACTTGTTGCCGTAGTCTGACGCACCGTTGCTGGCCTCTATGGCCACCTCCAGTCCAGACACCATGTTGCTTGGGTATTGGAAGGATTTGTCTTCCCAGGGTAAATCGTAGTCTAGATGGGGGTAGAGATTTTGAAGAAAATCAAAATTAATTCTGTAATTGTTTGAACATTGAAGATCTCGGGTAAGATATCATTAATGCAGGCGTCAATGTGCATCTTATTGAACCAACCTTCCCTCCCTAAGGTTAGTTTGTACGCCTAATCTTTTTATATTTAATTTTTTGAAGTGGTAAATCTTGAACTAATTTACATTTTGGAAAGGTGAATCTATGGCAAATCTCCACCTATATGTCAACTTCTCCCATATTTTAATATAGAACAAACATAGTGCACAATTTTCACCCCAAAAATTGGAGGGAAGACCTTATCTTGACCTCTTTTTCCTGAAGGAAGTTGAATACAGGTGAAGTCTTGAGAAGAGTAGGTTCAAGATTCATATTGGCACCTGCACAGGCATATTCCGTATAAACAATTGGTAGTTGAGTGGACAAGCCTACGGTATAATTTGAAGAGTGCCAAAAGTCTAGAAATTGATAGTAAAGTCCAGGTTCTAGATTCAATACACACTTTACCTCTACTGGAAAACTGAGAATCTTTATACACTGAGGTGATCAACGTAGGATCTACCCTGGCAGGTATTTCACCGTAACAATTTTCTACCAATAACATTCAAATATATATATATATATATAATATAATATTATATATCAATTATACAGTCATTTTTGCAACCGTAGGTTTCACGCCGTTACGTGCGGCGATCATCAGGCGATGTTATGTTTTGCTGTGCGAGAAGATAGTTAGAAGATAGTTACTTTTTCTTTGTCCGGTTAAGTGGTTTTCTTTTGTTGTGGCGACATTTGGAGAGGATTTCAGTGCGACGGTTGATGATTTTGGTTTTGTGCGTTGCGATTGCCAGTTTTTCCTCCATACATAAGTTACAGTGTCCGCAATCATACAAAATCATTCAAACACAACAAATACGAAAAGGAAACCGAACTCTCTAAGTACATCTGGCGCCTCAAGAAACACAACACCACGTACCAAATAACATGGGCAATCATCAAACAATCCAACAAATTTAGGCGCAACACCGGACACTGTAACTTATGTATGGAGGAAAAACTGGCAATCGCAACGCACAAAACCAAAATCATCAACCGTCGCACTGAAATCCTCTCCAAATGTCGCCACAACAAAAGAAAACCACTTAACCGGACAAAGAAAAAGTAACTATCTTCTAACTATCTTCTCGCACAGCAAAACATAACATCGCCTGATGATCGCCGCACGTAACGGCGTGAAACCTACGGTTGCAAAAATGACTGTATAATTGATATATAATATTATATTATATTTTGGCTCTGCATTTAATTGTATTAATTGCATTGAGCACTCTGCCTGACGGCTTATCTAACTTTATGTTGTTATATATATATATATATATTTGTAGTAAAAAAATCCCTTCTACCCTATATCTACATTTACAGTAGTGAAGGACAATGTTTATGGCCCTGTCAGCTTATATTGTTGTGAATGGATATCGTCAGCCTGCTTCGATAATTGCCTAACTCACTTTTCAGCAAAATTTGAGTTTTTTGCATAAATCATGACTTCATTACATTATGCACATGCTGTAATAATATCTAAGTCATTGACAAAACCAAAAGTGTTGATTGTGCACAATTGCAATTCTGCCTAAGTCAGCATTGTGAGTTAGGCAGATTTTAATAATTATGTAAAATGTTTAAAATGGGTCATATTAACTCGTATCAGGCCTATAACAAAATCCACATTTCACTTAAAGATATATCCACAACCTAATTCTATCCAACAGGTACTGCTCCTGTTGGAATTCACCTGTACTATTCATTGTGCTATTCAACATATCATCAGCCTGCTTCGATAACTGCCTAACTCACTTTTCCTATTTTTTTCTTCTTTTCGACACTACAAAAAATGAGTTAGGCAATTATCGAAGCAGGCTGACGATAGGTATACGTCCACATTGCAACAGATGTCGTTTGATTCAGCAGTTCTTTACAGAAAACAGCAACTTCTTGTGTGTGGACTTATCTTTACAGATAAGTTCTTATCTTTACAGATAAGTTGAGACTTCTGCGAACTTTGCTTGTACAAATGTCTGTAAAGATCACTGTCATTCTGTCGACATTGTGTTTGATGATTTGGTATATCAATGGATAATTTCTCACAAGAAGTTGCTGATTAACCATTAAGAAAATGAGGAAAGTGTACTTTAGGTCCCAGATTCTGGCATAATTCTGTTATACCCTACACACCAACATCGGTAGAATGCGTCGTTCTTTAAAATCATGCACTATGAATACCTCTGTGAAGGGTATAACAGAATTACTCCGAGATTCTGGACTGTACTATATTTCAATCAGTTCCAAATTGGCGAGAAATATTTGTTTTTTATCTAAAAGGGCAATTTTGGCATACGCAAGCGCCACACATACAATGGCATTGCGCAATCGCGCCATGTCAGTGTTTTGTGCGCAACGCTCTTCTAAATTCATTCGCTGCTGTAAACAGGTTTTGCCAATTTGGAACACCAGTATCAGCTGATGCTGGCACATATAAAATATTCCAGTATCAGCTGATACTGGAACATAATTATGTACCAGTATCATTCAATATTATGCAGTTCGAATCTTCTGTCCTATACTTGCAATGCATTAGTGAAGACCTATTATTCTGCACATTGTGTCACTGGAGTGATATTGGTTGACCAATATCCTTCCAACTTGGTCAGTTGGTTACCTGCATGAATACACTTTAAGTGTGTATTAATATGCCAATTGTATATGTAGCAGCCACAAAATGCAGTAGAAACTTTTTTGTTTTGAATTTTGTCTTTTTTGAAATATTTGTAATTTTTTTTAGGAATATTTTTTTTGGATTTTTTTTTGGATTTTTTTAAATCTTTTATTTTTGGATTTTTTGAGAAATTGTTGGGATTTAAAAAAACACAAAAATAACAACAACAACAACAAAAATTAGGATTGTTTTTTTTTTGTTTTGATTGTTTGTTTGTTTGTTTGTTTGTTTTGTCAAGTCAGATTCTCACTGCATAATAATGATAAAACTGGATGGATTTTTTTGCACGATACACAAATATATGAGTTTTTAAAAAATATTTTTAACGCTCAATCCATCCAATTTTATATCAATTCTGGGACAAATCTCACTGGTATCACATGTACCAGTATCGCCCCATACTGGAACATTCTGGATACTGGAACATTTATCGGTCGTCGATACTGATGAAACAAAATTTGGTGTTCCAGTATCGACCAGTAAAATCGCACTAGTATCGACCGATACTGGCAATTTTTATGTTCCAGTATTGTTCACAATTATACCAGTATCTGGGACCTATAGTAAGTTTCCGAAAATGAAATTAATGTAGCTATATTTTTGGTTGACAATATGCAAATTTGCAATAGGTAGGGGAGGGGGCTTTTGATCACGAGTATGCTAAAAAGGCCATAAACTTACCAGGTATATGCAGATTACCGAAGCAGTACCCAGCTGTGCCAGCTACCACATGGGCTCCTCTCCCTGCTGCCTGAACATCTCTTATCCGTCCCCCGGTCCCTGTGGTGGCGCCACTAAAAGGTGCGACACCAGTGGGAAAGTTATGCGTCTCGGCTGTGTATATCACATGACGGTGTAGTTCTTTTTTGAGGAAGCTGTGGGGTCCTGAGCCTGGAGTCTGTGGACACAGTGCCTTGACCTTGTAGCCCTCTATTGCGCTGGAATGTAATGAAAATGTGAAACGGCATAATTATCATGCATAAAGTAACAGAAAAAGAGTCATAACTGGTTCCATAATATAAACTGAAAAAATAAAAATAAAAATAGATCAGTGTTTTACTTCTGTAAAACCACTTAATTTCGTGAGGTATTTAAATTCGCGAAGACCTTTTTTTATTTGTTAAATTCACAAATTAAATCCCTGCGGAATAAACAATGGTAAAAGCTTAAAATCAGAATTTTAGAATCGTAAAATTAAATTAAATCCTCTCGAAAATGTTGGCGATCGGTAATTCGTGAAATAGTACCGGCAAATGTAAGTATTTTACAATATATTATGCCATGCACCAGCATCATCCGCCCTCCATCTTCAAGCAATGCAGACACTCTTCAGTATGCTGTACAGCAAACACAAATAGCGCCATCTATAATACAGCTTTATATTTTTCTGGCAATCAATGCGTACAAGGCTGTAACAAAACCAGGGATTTTGTGATGACTGATCAAGGTTATCATTTTAAGTAAATCTTCCAAAAAAACAAAACAACCAAGAGCTTCATACATACATAATCCTGATTTATTCACGATACACAGGTCAACATAAAATAGCTGTTTTTCACAGAGGCTGTGATAAAGTCAATATAACATTTTACATAATACACCTAAAATTACAGAATGAAAACATATTTCTTGAATCCAATCTAATACAGCATATAATAGGACAAAATTACAAACATTGAATATTTAGATATTTGGATAATTACAAACTGACAGATTTGTTTAAGACGGTTGATGAATATACTTAGATTGGGGGATGGACTTTAATATTTTGGTCAAGTTTGTTCCTATAAGAAAAACGGTGTTTTTTATAATTGGATTTAGGTTAGGAATAATAACATTATGGAAGTGCAGGTCAATTCCACACTTTGGGTTTAAACTTAAAGGCTCCTGGTTTGCACTATTCCAGTTAAATTCCAGTTTTTATCAAAATACAGCATAAAAAATCAACCACAATTATAACTTCCAAGTCTCTTATGAATAAATATACAGGGTGGTTATAGAAAGATTAACCCATTTTTGCCAGCTATTTTTAGCTACTTTTATCAAAGCAGAGGCTATTAAGCATTATTGGGCCAAAAATCTATGCGCTCATTTATGTTATGAATATGGAACGTTAAAGATAACATGTGCACAATCGGTTTGTCCACATTAGCCTTCTCATCTTAGTCTATTTGTCTAAAAGATTGTGAACAGGAATCAAAGACATGGAAAATATCACTTTTAGACAACATTTTTGTCTTTAATTAATAATCAATAAGCAAAAAAAATAGGAGTTGGTAAAGATGGCAATAGCCTATAAATGAAGTATTTTGACCAGGTAAGACTTCTTTGAGAGAAACTTTGGAGGCATCTGTGGTCAAGTCAATTTTGCACATATCTTGAAACCTACCATATTTCATAAACGAAAATAATCCAGATATTAAGATTTTTTGCCCAGTGATGCTCAATAACTACTGCTTTAATAAAACGTAAAGACACTTATATACATGAATTAGTAAAATAGAAGAAAATGGCTGTCAGATGTGGGTCAACATTTTTTTAACAACCCTGTATACATGTAGCAACTGTCTCCTCTTGCTCTCAAACTGAACACCAATTCACCTTCAATGTTCTTAATTTTTAAAATCAACCAATTCTATTCACCATTTCAAAAAGCAATAAGACTTTATTATGAGTGATTAATATTTTCATCACTTGATTAAACTTGCCCCGAGAACTTCCGTGATTTTAGGGGCTATGAATTTTTCATTACGTTTTTATGTACTTGAATGCTTCCTATTTGCCTGATTACATTGAATATTGCCTCAAGATCTTTCACATATTTAGGTTCTATGAATGTTTTAGCTTCATTACTTTTATTACAATGTTTTGAAAAGCATAACGGTACTGACTTTCCCACAGCAAATTTCACATTTTATATCAGAATCTAGGTCAGTTATTTTGCCAAGATAATAGAAATACCTGAAGATATTATTGCTTTCCACATGGCTACTAGTTTTACCATTTATGCATAACAGATTTTTTAGAAACCTTTCTCAAATTTCAAAGGCTATCTCAAGAATTACTGAACCAATACTAGGAATGTTTGTACTTATATTTCAATGCATTTAACATGAGGATTCCAAATTTAGTGATGAAATTCAATAATTTTGACATTTTTGAAACATTTTGTGAATTTTTGGAATGTCATCTGCAGCTGCCTGCCGCGTGGAAAGTGTTAACATCCTTTCAACCATTTCATGTGTTACTAACTTTTATATTGTAGCCCACCTAATTACACATATTGCAACGCACTGAGTATGCCACAAATGAAAATAAAATTGTTGTTTGCCTTGGAGCAACTTTACATTTGTCACGATGACATAACCTACATTGGTTCAGCCATATATCTAATAATGGGATATTTATGTAAACTTTGGTCTCATTTCCAAAGTACTATTCAAAGTACTATGCCATCCAAGGGGGGGGGGGGAGTACTCACACACAAGTATGTTTAATGGGTCGCTTTTTTCAAAAATCTCCTAAACATGGGGCATGATTTGTGCTGGAAAACCCTAAACATTATGTTCCTAGTCCCTTAACACTTTTGGACCGGTGATTTGACATTTCGCCGGTTATAAATCATCTAAGGATGTGTCTATTTCCCACTATGTGGTCCAATTAATAGACGGCAAAGGACATAATTATGCCCCAAGGGCATTAACTAACCTTCATAACCCTGGAAATGGACCACATATATAGTCAGCGGTTGACAAAATCTTCCATGATAATATCGGGGAAATGTCAAAATCACAGGTCCAAAAGTGATAGGAACATAATGAACATGTGAAAAGGATAGTCAAATCAGTCATTTGTTTGAAATAACAAAAGCCCTAAAAAGAGGATCAGAATTTCAAAACTCAAGTGGCACACCCATCAACAAATAATTTGAGTACCCCCCCCCCCCCCCCCCCCAGTATTTCACAAACCAGGCACCAAGCCACACCAGGCACTAAAACAAAAGAAAGAAGAAAAAAATAGAAAAAAGGTCCCTGCATAAAATAGTAGTCAGCGTTTGTGTTACCACACACATGTTGTAAGATGCCGTGCAGGAGTTAAAGAGGCTAAATTTGTACTCCCAACCATTGGATTCAATGGGACTAACACTGCAACAATGATTTGAACAAATTAGTCGTTCAGACTTTAAGTTTATCTCTTAAGCACGTAAAGTATAGGGAGATTATTTTGTGGCGTGACAACTGTAAGGCAGGCAGGGATGGCACTTGACTACCCTCCCTCCTAAATGCCTGAAATGTCTCTATCGAAAGGTTATAAAAGGATGCTAAATAGACAGGTCAACTGCACTGTTGGGAATATTGATAGTAGGCTTTAAATAGCTTGCATAACTGGTCAGTGTCAGTAGCAGACCTCGCTTGGCTTTATTTAAGCAATTATCTATGGCCAATTAACAAATATATTGTGGTCTATGGTATTTTGTTTCACAAATCAAAAAGGAGCTAAATATTTAAAATATTTAAATTGATAGTTCAGCATATCAACTTGTAATTATGATACCACGTCAAGATGTTTAAGTACCATTTATTTCAATGGGCATCTCCCACAGATTTGTTAATATAAATCAAAAGTTTGCAACTGTTAATATTAAAGACAGGATCTGGATTTGTTATACTCCAGCAAAATGGTTGTCCGCATCATGTTAGAGTTTCTGGTGACATGACCAAATGATTGTTGTGGCTGGGTGGTCGGTTGTGAGTTGTAGAAGTAGGGTATTCGTTTAGATGATTCCAGAGCTTAGTTTGAATGCGTTGTGGTATACGGTGTCCGGGATTGTGTGAGGGAGATTGTTCCAATGAATGGTCGTCCAAGGGAAAAAAAGTGTTGGTGTATGTCGTACTCTTGGTCCGGAGTCTTTGATCGGATAAGTCATGGGGAAAAAAGTCAAGTAATTTAGGTAATTTTGTTTAAGCAAAGTATCAAAGGGGAGCGTGTTGGCGCAGCGGATTGTTCCCTCGCCTTGCACCAATGAAACCCGGGTCAATTCTGTACAAGACCGAGGGCTTTATGTGCATTTGGTTTATCACGATCCATGCACGCTTTAGCAGGTTTTCTTCTGCTTTCAAAATCAGTGATCAGTTGTTTCGGTTATCAAAAACTTCCTTGACCCAATGGTATTTGGGGAGCTGCATTGAAAAATGGTGGATGTTACAATCTAAGTGCGGATAGGTTTGCGCCTGAATTGGCTGCACCCTAGTTGATGCGATCTGATTCTGATGATTCACCAGCAGCGAAATTACAGCGCTTTGAACCCTTTGGAAAAGGCGCTATATAAATCCAGTTATTATTATTATCAAACACGAAACAAACCGTTCTTTATATATGGCCAAATAACACTGGTACAGAGTGACACTGTCAACTACCCTTAAGTGCTATCCTACATAACCCTCTCACGTATGATAAGTGTTTCTTGCTAATTGTATAATGGAATTCCATTCTCTATCGTTATACAGTCATTAATAATATACTTAAGTGAGATGATCCTCTGGGCCTAGCCTTGATATTTCTAAAAAAATCAATTGCATGAAAAGTAAAATAAACAAAAAAATCTCAACCCTCTCTCTCTCTGTGCTAAAAAGGCTTTTTTGTAAGTAACAATGCCGCGTGTGACAACAAACATACCCTTAAGAATGAAGAATATTCCCTCAAAATATTAAAAGATGTCATATTTATTGAAAAATATTTTTGGATGGAACTAATAAACTATAGAAAATGTTAAATTACTGTAAGGTGTAAAAAAAAGGGGGGCAGGGGTTAGGAGGACCCTGGAAAGTTCACAAGTTTGGTATCATAATAATTCTTTGTTTTCACCATCCAATTATGTATTTAGTTTTAATACTGCAAATGATTTCACCGGAAATAGGGAGCTTTCGAAGGGTATCAACACTTTTGCATGTATAACTGCTGAAGTCATTGACATATCTAACTATTGCATGGAAGAAATAGGTAGTACTTTTCTGTTGATTATCTGAACCAAGTCATTCTAAAACTGTGGATGTAAATGATAGTAAATATCTAAGTTATTATGTTTTGAAGTTGGATTTATTTACAAACATTACAACATGTGTGCATGAAGTCCAAAAATGAAAATAAATGCAATACAAAAATAGCACATGGCACATACTTTTTATTCTTGTGTATACTTATGCAGTTCATATATTTAATTATACACCTAAGATAATTGAAGTGTGTTCAAAGACGCAATAAGAGGTCTTTAATCTCTTTAAGGCATACTGATTTGTTTGCTTAATTTGTGAAGGGTTAAACACTTGATTTGATTTTTTTGAATTTTGCAAGTGCTGTAATTATTGAACTATAGTATTAATCAAATGTACACCTAGCACATAAAGTCCCTGACCAGGTGCTTTGAGGTTGGCTAATTCAAAATATATGATAGGTACCAAAAATCTGAGATATACATTAAATGAACAAATTTCTTCTCCGCAGTTTGATACCTCATTCAACAAAATCGAATGGATACTTTTAAAGTTATGTCGATTTCAATGACCGAGCATGCAACAGAAAACTTGCACTAGGTATAGGAAATCATTGATTTGTGTGTGATTTACCATAGACGGTAAAAATCAATGTTTTACCCGTCTATGGATTTACGCACTGAAAAACTCACAGCTTATCAGCTAAGACTTGTATTCTTCACAGCCAGATACACCCTTTGTCCCGCACATTGCGGTTATCACTAAAGACCCATTCATCTGTCTCGTTCAGAGCACACAGTAATGACAGTAATCACACACAAATAAATGATTCCTATACCTAGTGCAAGTTTTCTGTTGTATGCGCGGTCATTGAAATCGCCATAACTTTAAAAGTATCCATTCGATTTTGTTGAATGAGGTATCAAACTGCGGAGAAGAAATTTGCTCATTTAATGTATATCTCAGATTTTTGGTACCGATCATATATTTTGAATTAGCCAACCTCAAAGCACCTGGGCAGGGACTTTATGTGCTAGGTGTATATAAAATTATACATTTTTGGAAAGGAAATGGTTTAGGTTTTTAAGTGGTCATCAATGGGGTCAACTTTGGTATCAAAATAATTCAAAAGATTGCTCTATATCTAAATATTCTACCATTGTAGCCATGCTATTTACATAATAAGAGATATAAAGCATTTAAATGGTAGCGCAACTTTTGGTACACCCTGTAAATTTCATCAATACATTTGTATTGTGCAACATTCATGTTAGATATTGGATTCTGCTTCAGTAGTTGTATCAGGGGTGTGTGACTTAAATTGCCGATCAGAAACTTCTTAACTTTTGCATGAGCATAATCTTGGTGGCACTGTAGCGCTGTCTGTCGTCTGCCTATGTATAGACTTGCATCAAGTCTGCCAGACACGAGCAACAATGGTATGGTGAAATATTTACAGGGAAGTGACAAACTGAGCTAAAAATGTATTAAACAAACAATTACATATGATTTAATCATATTCAGGAGGTAAAAACCCTGCAGCACGTAGGTTTTTATGATAATTTTCATAAAACTGCACAATTTTTCAGGATTTTCCCCAACAATTCTGTGCAAACTTTAATTAAGGCTATACCTTAGCAGACGACACACAGTGCCATCAAGATAATGCTCACTCAAAAGTTAATGAGCTCAATAGCCTAGAAAACGTGACCTGTTATTTACGTGTGCGCAGTATAGGACTATCCTATCCCAATTTTAATAGAATCCCTGGTTGTATACTCTTATACATTTCATACATCCTTTGTTAGTTTGGCCTGTATAAATTGTGAAACCGAGATGAAACCTATATCTTCTATAGTGTTATGAAATGTATAGAATTCTGAACTATCTTTTGACAATGGCTGACATACATTTCTTTCAACATGACCCAATTTACAAAATCTAATACTGAAACTGATATTTACAGTTTCATTTCGATCTTGTTATCATTGTTATAAGAGTAAAATGTTTGCGTCTATAATACCTACATATCCGACTTGCATTAAGACATTTTCAGAAATCCAAATTTTGAATCACTTATTATGGAAATGATATGAGGCAGAATTACTTTAACATACATACTGTCTGTATAAACAAATTTAGTCATATCAAGTCATTTCCACTCTATTTACCCTAGTACCCCCCCCCCCCCCCCAGGCATGTTTTGTGAATTAAACAGGTCAAATTTGAGGTGAAAATCAGTCTCCCATGCGTTGGGGATCGAACCCAGGCTGTGTGCATGCAAGGGTGAGACTCTACCGACTGAGATCTGCGGGTCAGCTTAAAACATCATGTTTATTGAGCAAGTTCATCAACCAGCAGGTTAATGTTAGTTTAACCTAAATATCGACTTACAATATTGAATCAAATATCAATATGTGCTATTCTTTACAAATGCTTTGGATTATCTTTGTCTTTTTAACATATTTCTTGCAGGCATATAATGTTGAATCATTGGGATGAGCACAACTTAACAGATTGAAAAATCCTGGAAAAAAAAATGGGCAAAATGCTATTTTTAGACCACCATATTTGAACTTCATTAAAATAACCAAAATCATGACTGTACAATTTTTTAAAAAGCTATCAAATTGACTTTTGGTGGTTGTTTTCACTATCAATATAGATGGCTTAAAGCAGATTTTTGCTAAAATTAAAATAAGAAAATAAATGAATGAAAAAAACCCTGCATTTCGCATTTAGGTTTTCAGGTCAGCTACAGGAAACAGAGGTGTTTTTTTAGCCTTACAATCTCATGTAGTTCAGTGAAGATAAATCAAGGTTCCTTAGTTGTTAGTAACTAAATCAAGTCAATGTACATGACACAATTACTTAATCAATTTACAATATTTTTTAGAGGAATCTCATTTGGTTCAATGAAAGACTAATTAAGCTGAGCTTGCTTCATTAAATGAAGGGAAAAGTGTGCTGTATTAGGCTCTTTCCTGTATTTATCACATCTTTATTAACTCTATATTAACTGTTTACTACAGTGTATAGTGTGTACGCTTTTAAAAGTGGCTGACCTGATTTTTGGCCTGATTTTGTGCATTGTGTTTTCTATTTGACATGGAGCTGAAAATGTGAGTCGTGGATCTGAAGATTGAACCACAAATTCACTTCAAATGTTCTCGTCACAAATTAGCATTCGCATGTAGCATCTGTATAAACCAGATAACAGGATGTTTCCAATAGTATACAATATCTCTAATTTCTAGTTGAATTGGGGGACAAGGTTGTATTACAGTATCATGCAACCAATATAAACTTATATAACAAAGCACCACCTTAACATTGTGCAAGAAATAAATATGAACTTGGCTTTGCCATATCTAATATTATGATGCCACCATGGTGTAACTGTACACACCAGCGTCTGAACAAGTAGAGGAGATATATTTACAGATGTATATCCTTCTAAACAACTCCAACTTTTACAAATTGTCATCAAAATAGACAACAAATGTCAATACTATTGAATTTCATTACCATATTTGGAATCACAATGAGAAATGCATTGAAGTACAAACATGCCTAGTATTAGTTCAGTAATCCTTAAGATAGACTTTGACAATTGTGAATGGTTTTTGATAAATCTGTTTTGTATATTGGTTAAACTGATAGCCGCATTGAGAGTGTTAACATAGTGCAAGATATAAATATGAACTTGGCTTTGCCATATCTCATATTATGATGCCACCATGATGTAACTGTACACACCAGCATCTGAACGATAATGCACTTCAAGTAGAGGAGATATATTTACGAGTGAGATGTATATCCTTCTAAACAACTCCAACTTTTATCACAAATTGTCATCAAAATAGACAACAAACTCCTTGAGAGATTCTTGCCGATCGCTCCTGAAGGCACGGTTGACGGAAATCGACACTAAGTGTTACCTCGGGCCACTGACATTAACTCGGAAGAGCACTAGTAGTCATAAGGGTGTTTTCGAGTGTGATGATGTCGTCAGTGATAACATTATTCTGTATATACAATAACGTTATCATTTCCCATTTAGCCTCATATTTGTTGATGTTTTGGTATATCTCAAAACGCTAGAGGGTTATAAATAATCGCTAGCTTGAACTAGATCAACTCATTTGGTGAGGAATACTGCGCATTATAGAGTGTGGTGAAATGGGTCATCCATCTCTTGGGGCTATTTCTCATTGGGTATTGCATTACAATGAAGAGATTGGGCGAGATTAACTTAATGATGCCAAATGTGTGAATTCAAAAGAAATCATGCCACCCTCATTCTAACATACTTTAAGCAGCTAAAATATGAAAAAATAGCAAGATGTGTCTAGAAAGTTCCTATTATTGTACACATATAAGGCCAAAAAAAAAGAAAAAAAGTTTGTTTCCATGTATAGTGCGCGCGCATTTCACTGAGACGCTTGATTCTTGCGCATGTATTATTTTAAGCTTGTGACCCTAACACTCTCGAGTGGAATCGGAGATAAAGCTATCAGGGGTTGGAAACAAGTGAAATTGAGCGGGGAAAACTGCAGGATTCAAAACAATTCAAATGGAGCACATGTCTTAATTCAACAATTATGTTAGCATTAATCATCCTCCGTCCGCATTTATCACCCGGGGAGATAGATTGAGGAAACCTGTGCTGCCAGCGTAGTTTTCGATTGTTTTTTCATGGGGTTCAGGGCTGTAAGGGTTATTTATAGCAGGGTATCTATTCTTCTGAAAACCCTAAATTATTCGAATAAAATCCCCCCCCCCCCCCCCCCTCCCAAATGCTTTAAATCAACTTAAATACCAAGATACTGTTTACTTGGAATTGAAAGTGGAAATAACAATGTGAAGTTTAAATTTAGATTTAAATTTGACAGTAGAGTTATCTAGCCACAGAACTTGACTGGATCCCTTGGTGTCATTTTGAAATCATGTGAACGTAATGGTCCATTAACCATAACTCCCCGGCATCATCTTGTGAATTAAACATAAACAATCAATGGAGAACAAGGTCAAATTTGAAGGAAAAACTTGTCTCCGTATGTGCCAGGGATAAAAAACCTGGCCGCGTGCATGCAAGTCTGATGCTCTACCGACTGAGCTATATATGGGTCAGGTTCAAGATTTTAACAAGTTGAACGCCTTGCGGAGTGTGGTATGAGATTGACTGGGCAATCGCAAGGTACAAGACTGTAGCACTGTCAGATTTTCGTAGTGTCTAGGAGTATTAGAGTTAGTGTGATATTGGTACAATTTAAGAAAAACATTAGAAATGGGTGATTATCAGGACTACTGTATATACCATAACCACTACAATAAATACACAAAAGGAACTACACAAACTGGGGGAAGGGTGATTTAAATATGTAAATTAATATCGACCCAAATTTAATAACTTTTGGGAATTCTTTTTAATTTGTCCAGGGGTAGGGGAAAAAATCTGGACTTGATACTGATACCAAAATCTCAAATTTGATCAGGAAAAGTTACGTGATTGGGTCACCTAATTTGTTATTCAAAGATGGTGAAGAAATGACCTACATTTGTTGGCTTTATTAGGCATTTTTTGTTGTTGTTGCTGTGTTGCCCTCAGCGACCGACCCTAAAATCTCAAAAATTAGGGTTGATTTTTTTCCCTGATTTAAATTTTACCCAAATTGTCAAAATATTACTATTTTCTGTTTGATGAATAAGTTTGCTTGAACAAAACGTTTTTAAAATATTGTCACAATAGAAACATTAGTCACAAACTGACATTTACCAATTTTTGTTATGACATGAACCCCAGTCTGTCAGTAATATTTATCAGCAAAAAAAAAGGAAGAAGGAAAATCGACCGACCGACCCGACTTCAAGATTTTTGGCACTTGAGGGCAACACAACAATGACATTTCAGTGGGAGAAAAAGTGGCACAAAAATAGATTTGTCCAGATTCCAAAATATTGGGAACAGAAACAATGAATAATAAAAAAAACCCTGACAGGCACTGAAAAAAATTCAAACTATAGTTTGATCAGTTCCAAATTAAGCAGCGAATGAATACAGAAGGATGCGGGTGTGCATGAAGACAACAAGCCCACAGTGCAACATATGTGCGAGTCTGTGATGCGTGCATGCGGCCCAAGCATGTGCATGGGACCAAAAAACTAATATTTCTTGCTAATTTGGAACTGATTCAACTATAGAAGTGGTATCACAAACCACACATCTTGGACGGGCAGTATTGTTATACGCACAACGCATACGCCGGCGATTTTTGTAGGGCACGCTTACGCGATGATCATACGCACCTAAGGTATTATTATTCGAATGATTTAAGCCCCACCCCAAACTATAATACACCATTGTCTCATAATATATAGTGTGTATCGGCCCAAAACCAATCAAGTTGCCTGTTGACATCCAAAACCACACCCAATACACACCTAGCACATAAAGTCCCTGACCAGGTGCTTTGAGGTTGGCTAATTCAAACTAGATAATCGGTACCAAAAATCTGAGATATAACTGCTCACAAAAAGTATCGAAACACTTAAGAAATGATCCAATATATAACGGCTCGAAAGGGTATGCATTAATCGAAGCAAATAACTAAGTGCATAATTTTGTTCCGCGTATTTTGACACCTCGATCGATGACATACGATGTTGCGGAGCGGAGTTATTGTCATTTCAATGGTCGTGGGTCCAGTTTCAAAAGTGACAATCACCCTATACAAAGATGTTTGCATTACTGTTTAGAATTATCAGATTCGTGATTTTCAATAGGGATGAGTGTCACTTTTGAAACTGGACCCACGATCATTGAAATGACAATAACTCCGCTCCGCAACATCGTATCTCAACGAACGAGGTGTCAAAATACGCAGAAAAAAATTATGCACTTGGTTATTTGCCTCGAATAATGCATACTCTTTCGAGCCGTTATGTATTGGATCATTTCTAACTGTTTTGATACTTTTTGTGAGCAGTTTACATTAAATGAGCAAATTCCTTCTCCGCAGTTTGATACCTCATTCATCATCAAAATTGAATGGATACTTTTAAAGTTATGGCAATTTCAATGACCGCGCATAACAACAGCAAAGTTGCACTAGGTATAGGAAATCATTGATTTGTGTGTGATTACTGTCATAACTCTGTGTGCTATCTGAACGAGCCACCTAGGTATCTGGATGAATGGGTCTGGAGTGATAACCGCAATTTGCGGGATAAAGGGTCTGACTAGCTGTGAATAATAAAAGTCTTTGAGTCTTTACACACACATTTTCAGGTGTATAAGAATGATGCATAAATGAAGCACAGTAAACAGTAACAGGCACGCATTGCACAACTGCTATGTGTGCAATGCACACTTGGAACTTGGAGTTACCTGTTTGTGGTGGTTTTAAAGAAATCACATCTAATATGCATGCATACTATTAAAAAAAAAAAAATTCCCCCTATCATATCAGTGCTTATTTTCCCCCGATAAATTCTGCAGACATTGTAGCTGAACATGTTACCTAAAAATTGTACAAGACAATTGTTTTAACTTTCTCCTTTATGTATTGATTTTGAGACAAAAAGTGAAAATGTATGTTTTTCTTACAAAAAAATCCACAATGATATGCATTGCTGAAATTATACAAGGCAAAAATGGAAATAAGCAAATTGACAATGGATTACCAATTTTGAAGCAAGCCAGAAAGGGGGGGGGGGGGGGGCAATCCCCCCTTCACCCCCACCCCCAATATTAGATTTGTGTCAGTTGAGACTTGCCACTGTTAGTCGAGATTGGCACTGTCGGTTGAGATTGGTATCCTCTGTTGTGATCAGCTCTATCGGTTGAGTTTGGACTGCTGGTTAATTGGATTATGAATGCCTGTGTTTTTTTGCGCAGTTTTGGTATAAACATGTCACATGCCTCTAAAATGCTTGTGAAATTAACATGTTTTACAGTACCTGGTTAATGGCATGTATAGTTGGAAAATTATGATAATGGAAAGTGTGGAGTGTTTATGACCTGTTGCACTGTACATATCGGATAAGATCAGAGAACGTTGAGCAAGATTTGCCGGACACTACTTCAGAGGGTCCAATGAGCCCGTCTCCAAACTTAACATAGGCATTCAGGTGACAAAACAGATGTAGGTAACTATAGGCCCATCTCGGTATTACCAATCTTCCCCTCGGACATCTACAAAGCAGACTACAAAGCAAACTATACTCATTATCGGAGACTCTATCCCAAAATACCTGGATGGCAAAAAGATGTCCAAGCGCTACAATGTAATCAACCAGTGTATCCCTGGCAGCAAGAAATATTGTCAAGCTTATCTAAGAAACTCATATACTGGATTCCAAAAACATGGAGTATGAAAACGTGGTAGACCAGCCCTAACTCACATTGACCTACTAAAGCGTAACACAGGTTTGAAGGTAGAAGAAATCAAGACAGCTATTTTGGAAAGGAAGATTTTGGAGAAACATTGTGGTTCAGGAAAATCACCCGACTTTAGTTAAGTAAGTCAAGCAGAAGCACTGTACAATTTGCCATCTTTCAAATAGTGCCTTACACTATTCTGCTAATTGTAACCAAATTATGCAAATTATCATATTTTACACACAGAAATCACCAAGTTTGGATGGCATACCATCTCCAGTTCTCCAGATACTCAGCTTACAAGAAGGCCTAAGACACTGGACAGCAGATGCTGCTCTTACAAAAAAAGCAATTACTATATTTCTCTGTCACCCTTAACGGAAAGTAAAAATTAAACTACAGAGTGAGTAAAAAAAATAAATAGGGACAGCGGTCCCAAATAGGTCGTCCGTTTATATGGGTAGTTTGGTTGCAATTATACTTCATCTGTTTAAATGTAATTAATTTTACATATGCAGCCAATTTTACATCTTGACCTCAGATGACCTTTGTATGTGACCTTTGACCTCATTAACATATAAAGGTTTCCATGTTGCATCTATGACCAAGGTTTGGTTGCAATTGGTCATTGTATGGAAAATAAATGGACAATACAAAAAGTGTGTACTAAATTTTACATATTGACCTCAGATGACTTTTGACCTTGGTATGTGACCTTTGACCTCATTAACACATGAAGGTTTCCATGTTGCATCTATGACCGAAGTTTGGTTGCAATTGGTCATTGTATGGAAAAGAAATGGACAATACAAAAAGTGTATACTAAATTTTACATCTTGACCTCAGATGACCTTTGACCTTGGTATGTGACCTTTGACCTCATTAACATATGAAGGTTTCCATGTTGCATCTATGACCGAAGTTTGATTGCAATTGGACATTGTATGGAAAAGAAATGGACAAAACAAAAAGTGTATACCAAATTGTTGACAGACACAACAGACAGACAGACAGACAGACACAGACTGACTGACGAAGCATGCTGCCATAAGGTCTCTTCCTACGGACAACCTAAAAACTGCAATAATGGAAAGAAGCCATTTTGTTTTCAGAACCAAGTCGAATTTTAAAACTTTTTAAACGTTGCAAGAATGACATATTTGATCCTAACTTTGTGTGAAAAAATGAAGTCAATCCCATTTTCCGTTTGTCTTTGGTGACCCCTCTTTGCTGCACAACCCAATTTACATGTTTGTACACGAGCACAGTGATTTACAATTGAAATTGCACACATTGAATTTTCATATTTGAATATATCCCGCCAGTTTTTTTATTCAAATTTAGAACATTTAAGTATCTTATAGAATGGGTAGGGTAAATTGATTATGCTAACTCAGATGTAAACAAGAAAGGACGCATTAAATTCCAATAACATCATAAATGTACTCAAGTTTCCAAATTTGAATGAGAGACACATTTTGCGATCTAATGCATGTTTTGGGTATCTCATGGACAAACATGTGAAATGGGTGCACAGGTAAAAAGGTTCACCAAAGGCAAACGAAAAATGATATTGGCTTCATTTTTTCACACAAATTTAGTAACAAATAAGGTTTTCTTATAACGTTTAACAAAATTCAAACTTCAACTTGGTTTTAATAACAAGATAGCTTCTTTCCACTATTGCAGTATTTTTGACTCACCCTGTATGTTGGTTTCAATGGTATTGAAGACTTACACAAATATGTACTTTACCTGCTATTGTCGGAGAATGCGATGACATTGTTGGGATTGCTGAATTCTTGTGTAGCCATGACCCTCTTGAAGAGAGAATCCCCATACTCTTTGCCGTCCACAACTAGTTTACCTTTGAAAAACCAGTGACGACTGTGCTCACTACGTAAAACAAACAATATGGAGGGAATTTTTTTTATTAATAATGACACAAACAAAACCACACCACCCTGTTCCACCAGTGACATTTAAAATTACAGTGACGGCTAAGCCAGTATTTTCAATTGAAACTATGTGTGTCTCGGATTAAAAACAATCAAAAGGAACCATCATAAAATTTCTCTCCAAATGCCAAAATTTCCCTGGAATGAGCTTCCCATATTCCCTCCATGGACACTGGTAGATTCAGTTATTTCTAAACCAGGTGTTTTTCTCCACAAATGTGATGCAATCTGTGAAAACCCGCTGGATGTCGCAAAATGTGAACTAGGGATTATGGGTAAAACTAAAATTTAAAATTTAAAATTTAAAAAATTTAAATTTTCTAAATTTTTTTTAAAGATTTTTTTAAAGAAAATGAAATTCCAATACTTTGTGTCATCATCGTTCGTGAAATTTCACCTTCAAAAACTTACTAAAAGTCACTTTTATTATTAACATTATAATGTTATTCTATTGAATTTTGTATCTTTTTTGGCCTGTTTTCATGATTTCTTGTTTTGTAGCTTTTTATGACATCACAATCATCATTCACTAATAACTTTTTTTGTAGTGATCGTAGAAAAATGATCGAAACAGTTCTGTAATCAGCACAGTTTTAGCTTTCTTATGATATAAATATCTTCCATATGAAAAATGCCACCATGTGGCGGGTTTTCACAGATCGCATCACAAATGGGTTGGTAAGGCGACGAAAAAAACCACCCTGTTTTACAGGCCCGAACCACCCACCTTCTGCGATTTTTGGATTTATTTTCTAGAAACGTTTTTCTCAAATCATGTAAAATCAGCCGTTTTTTGGCCGAAAATATAGCGACAATTTTTTGTGACATTTTAGGTAAATTTAAAAAAATACCGCCCGACCTACCGACCCTACTTGACAGGTCTGTCCGCCGGAAAACAGGGGTGGTTTTTTCGTTGCCTAAGCATATGATTGAAACATGTTTTTTTGTGTTTACTCAAAACTCGTAATCAAGTTATCATAGCAGGCTATGGTGACAATATGCTAAAGGAACATTTTTACAAAACTTTACATGTGGGCTTGGCAAAACATATTGATTGAGATAAAGTGTATTTTAGGTCCCAGGCATGCATCAATTACATGGTAGACTAAACTATTACACCTCATAAATATTCATGAACTAATCATGCCAATTCCTATCACAAGTACTATTTGCCTAGGGAAATAGTTTTGACTATTTCCCTACAACCTCATCCCCAGAGTCACAGTGAGGTGTAATAAAACAAATACTACATGGTATGATTGGGGCAATAGGCACACTATTTTCCCTCAGTTTACTCTATTTCCCCTCTACCATGTAGTATTTGTATACTATCTCATTGTGTAATGATATCATGCACTTTAGGGAGCACACCACTAAGTCGGTTGTGTACGGCACTTCTGCCATCACTTGAGTACGATTATAGTTCCTTTTGACAGAATGAATGAGCACAATTGGCATCAATTTTTCAAATTTGTGTTTTACGGATTATCTTACTTATGTTCTTAATGATTGAGAAAGAAACACATCAATTTTAGCTGAAATATTATTTTACCGGCCGATTTACACACACGGTGCATGCGTGGATGAGAGCTGAATAATATGCAGTGAAATCACTAGGTCCCATTGTGTTGGCTGATATCAAAAAATCTTGATGGCGATTGTGGGTTAATCTTCAGATATGTTAATGTATACAAAATATTATAAAACATATCCAAATTTGATTGATCAAATGACTAGCATATTGGATTTAGAGCGATTTGAATTGACAGTATATAGTGTGTAAAGTCAATGGGAATGACTTAGTGATGTGCTCCCTTCAGTCCATCGAAGACTTTTTGCTATCCTCTATTCGACCTGACTATCGTGAGGTTAGTGCACACTACAGTGATAGGCGCAGCATTTATGCACCGATCTGGCGTGCATTTGCGAACCCAAGTACATCCATCATTAGGCCAAAAAAACGAAACTGTTATGTTGTCCTCCACAGCTTTCGGAGAGGAGGGGCGGGCGGGCGGATTTTAAATTTTTTTATTTTTAATTTTCTTTTACCAGCAGAAGCTCAAAGTTCAGCCAACAAGAAGTTAAAATCACTCTAAGAGCCGCACATATATGTTATAAACACTTAATTTAATATTAATGCCATTTAAACTGTTTTTAAAAAAATCTGAAAAAAACACAAACAAAAACCCGATTTTTAAAATACAAAAAAATCTGGAGAAAAAAAAAATCGGAGCGGCCCTAAAATGACGAGCGGGCGGTCGAGGACAACATAACAATTTTTTTTTTGGGCCTAAGTTTGAATAGCTCTGGAATAATTCAATTTCAAACTTTGGATACAATTAACCTCCAGTTGTTATGGGACACAATATTGCATCAGGTGCAAGCTAAATATTATTCCCCCCAAAATGTACAGTCACTAACTCGTCTTTCATAATTCTATAGCCACAAAGTTCGAAATACTGACAGAATTTCCAAACCAGTTTGATATAATGTGACAGATCACCCGAGAGAACTTTTTATTGATGAAACATTTGGTAACAAATCAAACTATAGTCTCTGACACCTACCTATTTGACTGTGCGAGATCAAAGCATTCAACGCTGGTTGGATTTCTTTTTACCTTAGTCAGGAACAGGTCTGTGTAATAGTTTAGATCCCATTCATCAAAGGCAAGACCTGCACATAAGAAAGAATTTCATAAATTCACCAAATTGGGAGAACTCCTGTCGCTATCTCGATTCGGCAGGTCAATTGCGATGATAGGATAACTGCTTAGTACAAAATTGAATTTAAAATATATTTATATTGTTGTTATTCTTTCTTTTTTCTTTCTTGGTTACACTAGAAACATCACTCGCACTGAATTCAAAACACTTTTAAACGATTGTGCGACTTTATAATTCTTCCAGTGCAACATAGTTTCACGACATTTAAAATGTTAAGCTACTTATAATTCAACTAGGATGTTATAAGTTTAAGATCTGTTTGTTTGGGGGATGGCAACCAACACTAAACTCTGGTCATGTGCCTCTATAAGTGACGTTAGAGCAGGCTTTTTCAACTAGATTTAGTGATGCGCCACATTTTAGTAACCAACTTGTTGAAGCTCCACTTGGTCATATTTTTTAGAATTTACAATGGCAAAATTCCCTTTATAACATTAATATCAAAATATTTTAACATACAGGCAGCATATTAACTAATATTACTGTTTTGAGGGCACAAAAATTGCTGTATTTATACATCTGACTGTCATATGCCTATGGAATTTGGCTATATCATGATATGATTTTTAAAAAATAAATAAAAATTAACCACTCTCGCGCCACTTAGTATGCCTTGATGCGCCACAAGTGGCGCGCGCGCCACCATTTGAGAATGCCTGCGTTAGAGCATCTTTCAATGATGAGCCAATTATCACATACATTATCATAATTCTCTGACATTTGTACCCATAAAATCAAAATTGAATCTTGTTAGGCGTAAAAAACAAAACAAGTTTGTTTCCGGTAGGCCGCGAGCATTTCGTTTTGGCAACGTAAATAACCGCATTTCATTTTTGTATTCCCATTTTTGAAAAATAAAATTGCAAAAGCGATTCAAATACAAATTACTGTAGAAAAGATTAACATTTTGCACAAACAATTGAATCTGACTTCTCTGGGAAGCCCAGTAACTATGATATAGGGCACAGTAGGATACTGGCTGTGATTATTTGTGTCTTCAGGGTTTGCGGCGTATGGTAAATTGCAAAAATTGCCTTTGGAAAGTCATTCTTCTGCACTTTCCCCCCTCCAAAAAACCTCAACAAAAAAACCCAGGATCTTGCATCTCGGTTTTCAGACCACCTTATATGTGATGTGATCTGTGAAAACCAGTCGGATGTCGCAAAATGTGAACTAGGGATTATGGGTAATTTAAAAAAAAATAAAAAAATAAAAAAATAAAAAAATAAAAAAACTTTTTTTTTTATAGATTTTTTTAAAGAAAATTAGTTTCCAATACTTTGTATCATCATCTTTCATAAAATTTCACCTTCAAAAACTTACTTAAAAGTCACTTTTATTATTAACCTTATAATGTTATTATATTGAATTATGTATCTTTTTTGGCCTGTTTTCATGATTTCTTGTTTTGTAGCTTTTTATGACATCACAATCATCATTCACTCATAACTTTTTTTTGTAGTGATCGTAGAAAAATGATCGAAACAGTTCTGTAATCAGCACAGTTTTAGCTTTCTTATGATGTAAATATCTCCAATTATGAAAAATCCCGACATGTGGCGGGTTTTCACAGATCGCATCACATATAGTCACTGTCATAATCCTATGGACGAAATACAAGCTTTTTCACGCGAGCGTGTTTTGTTGTTGTTCGCGGAGCTGCGTCCAGACGCATGAAATTCACAAACAAATATTTTTCATGCGCGTGACGATTTCACGATTGACCAATCAGGACCTGCGTCCGGTACGCACTTCCAGTTTAACGCACATGGGTGCTCTCGTACGCATGCACATACGCACGCATTGTTGGAATTATGTCCATAACATTATGGCACTGACTATACTTGTATGACAATGCTGCAACAAACACAGAGATACACTCTGACTTCACTGAACAGAGGTAGATTAACAAAGTCTCTAAATAAAAGAATAGATCGAAGACAACCAAGACATACATAAATATTTTGAAACCTTACCGAGGTCCTTATTGGCCTTCTCCAAAGCAGCACGACCTTGTCCGATAATATCTACATCATAGACAGGCTCCGGTTTCACGCTGATCCCAAAACTCTCTAGCGGTTTCTGATAACGGCATTCTGTCATTCTATCGTGCAAGGCCGCTACAATGGCTTTTTGATCCTTGAGCAAGATTTGTTGTGTTGATCCCCCCTGATCTCTGACGAGTATGAGATAACGCCTGGAACATTCTATACGAGTGACGTCTGTGATGCCTGCTGATTGGCAGATGGATACCGCATTTGTGGACCAGGCAGTGGAGAAGTTGAGTCTGTTAAGAGAAGAAAAATTTAAATGAAAAAAAAAGAATACCATAGTGATATTTCCCAATTCAAATTGAAAATATACCGAACACAGGGTGTCCCAGAATGATTTATACTGTTTCATAAAATACAAAAACCTCACGTTTTATCTAAATCCAATACCTGCGACACACTGGTGTGCATGTGCCCTACTTTTTTTCCTGTTAATTTCATCAAGATATCTCTTGTTCAGGTGTGCCATAGTATTGCTGAACATTGATGAATACCTCTTTTGTCAATTTCATCGCAATGATTGTTTCACAATTAAATCCAAGATCAAATGTGATGCGATCATGCAAAAAGAGTATGAAGTCAAAAAAAAAAAATCACATTTCAAGTTTTCTGCTTAATGCTATCGGTCATTTGCAATTTGTCATTTGATGGCAGGTGTGTCGCTAAACCTAACATTTTAAGCTTTTTCACCATCTCATTCCCATGATACTCACCGTGGTCCAATTTCAAATAGAAATCCTTCCGTGTTGTCTTTGCTAAGGAAAGAATCCTTGTCAAAATCACGACTCTTAAATGGGGTTGACAGGATCCATTCCAACTTCTTCAGGTCCTCATTGGTGAGAGTTGCTGTGGTATGGGAGAAGAAAAAAATTCTCGTTATTTTACAATACATTTGGAATGGAACTATTTCTAAGCTTTAGTATGTTTATTCCGACATTGATATTTTATCTAAGATGAGAAACTATAGTTCAATCTGTACCAAATTGGCGAGAAATATTTGTTTTTTTATCTATCCGCGCGCAAAGTAATCCAAGCGTATAAGCGCCATTTTGTCATACGCAAGCGTCACACATATAATGACACTGCGACATTGAGAGCAACACTCTTCTGAATTCATTCGCTGCTGTAAACCAGGAACCAGTACATATACACTGGTGACAGAAATCAGTGGCCATGTGATGAAAGCGAAACATGCTGGTGTTGCTCAAGACAGGCGTCTGCAGACAACATTCCAAAATTTCACAAAATGTTTTGAATTTCATAAGCATATTTGGAACATCTATGTGAAATGCATTGAAAAAAGGTACAAACACACCTAGTATTGGTTCAGTAATCCTTTTGATAGACCTTGAAAGATGGAAAGGTTCCTGAGAAATCTGTTTTGTAATGGTTAAACCAATAGCCGTGTGGAAAGCGTTAATTGGTTGCCATCTTCAATGTACAGATTGACAGGTTTACTATCTCCAGTAGCCAACTAATTTTTATTTATTTGGTTTCAAGCCTCAAATTAAGCGAGAGCTGGGAGTTATTTTAGCCCGATAGTCTATTTGGCCATCACGAGACAGTGACGTAAACTGCGTATTCTACTAATTGTAGCACATAACGCTCGCGCCTACTTGAGTCGCTGGCGTATACACACGTGCGCTCAAAGACGGAAGATACATACACGTGCGATAAAAGCTGCGTCTGATAAGTTACGTCACTGTCCAGAGGAAGTCAAATAGAGAATAGTTTTAGCTCCTGGTGTTTTCGAATTATGTAGAGTAAAGGACAAGGCACTACTTTTGTCAAAAAAAGTTACAAAGTAGATCCTGGTCGATCATGTATGCTTAAAGGTAGATAGATGTTCTGATTGCTGGCCCGATTTATGTATGCTTAAATCGAGGTTTGTTTGGTTTTGATTTATATGTGAACCTACCACCCAACTTTGTGTCAATATTATAGCAAATCTCAGTCTTCACGTCCAGGTTGACAGTATCTGTTAATAGTTTCTGTATCTTAGCAACAGTGACACTGTGAGCTCCAGCATCTAAGGCTGGTTGTCTGTAGTACCGGATGATGGCCATCCTATAAAGAATTGAAAAAGAAAAGAAAAAAGTTTAACAGTGATTTATTACAAGTATACCTTGAGCAAAATCCTCTGGTGTAAAACACTTCTTCTGCGAAATTATATTGTACATGTCCCATTTTTCACACCCTTTTAAGTTTACCAACATTTTAAAAGTAAAATATGACTATGGTTAATTAAAAAAAATGTTGTATTACCCTTTTGTAGACTGTCAGTGTCACAAACTTACAATAATGAAAACATTAAGTATCCTTAATTTCTAATATCGCTACTTTTTTGCAAAGGTGTGGTTTTATGCTTCTTGAGATGTGTTTTTAAATAAATATGAATGTACATGTAACCTACATAAATAGTTTCTTAAAATTTTAAAGTAGCTAGACACAGATTTGAAAGTGATTAACACACAATAATTAGCTGCTTTTGAGTTGTTGCATCTCTTGACTATAATTAGAGAACACTTGGTGATTCATTTAAGGTGACTAACTCGGCTACGGTCACCGGCATTGATTTGCTTCAAAATAGCAGAGAATGTGTATATTGATAAGAAAAGTTTCCTAAAAGGCATTTTTGATTTACAGAACTTTTCGTATATGAAAACCCCACTGACTTACTAAAAATTTCCAAATATTGCAAAATTTCAGAAAACATATATTTTTGTAAACATTTTTTTTCTTCTCTTTTATAAAATCAATATAATTTTAATTATTAAAAGTGTTTCTAGACTTAATTACAGCCTTTTGAAAATTTCCCTATTTAGATATATATATTGATTTTTTTTCTTCTTCAAAAAGTAAGACACTATATCTTATAAAACTCACGAGTGAATGTAGGGAATAAATGATTAGGCCAAACAAAGAAGAAGGTCTGTCTCAGAAAGCTAAGTGCTGTGCTTTTTTTTTCTTTGCTTTTTATTTTTTAGAAAATAGGCTATGAGGTATGCGTTTTTTTTTATTTTGTGTGATTTTGTTGTTGTTGCTTATCCAAGCTTACAGAGAACTTTTTAAAACTAAAAAAAAAAAAATAAAATAAAAAAAAAAAATCAAAAAAATGTTTAGCCCCCAGTACATAGACCTACGCGCCGTAGCTCATTTCACATACCAATGCGGGCGGGCTTCTGAGACAGACCTTCTTTGTTTGGCCTTATTAATCAATTCCCAAAGTGTCATAGCCATTATACTCCATAGCACTTTTCCTCTTGTCTACAGAAATTCAAGAAGGTGAACATTTAGAGAATTTTCAAAAATAAAGAAAAACATAAGAAATTTCAAAAAGAATCGTAAGTCCTCAAATAGGTGAGAGTAAAGACTTAAAACTTTGCTGTGGTCTCAAAAAATATAGATATTATAGATTTGGTTAATCTGTTTTTCTGCAGTGGTGCAGTATCGAGTTAGCTACCTTGAGAATCATAAGACACTTCCACTGCATGGCCAACATTTTTTATAAGATCTGGTGCCTTGGGACACAATTTCATTACTACAATCAAATATAAAATTCCCATCCAGTCATTAACCCGGACATATGTTTTGATACACTTTCCGGGAAAAAAACAATGATCGCCTTTCAGCAAGTTTAATATGAAAGCAATGAACAGCCAATGTACACTGATCTTATTTTAACAACCTCACAGCATGTGTTCCTCTGAGACAAACACCTGTGGAAACATTGGATCTGTGTAATCATCCATGTACAATGTGCATCAACATCCCAAGAGCAACAGAAAATGAGGTGAGAGCACTTTCGAAAACAAGATGTGGAGAGAAAGACAACACATGCATGACTTTATGAAAGCAGCGCACAGGAACACAGGAACACTGCACACATACATGTACATGTACAGTGCTCAGAAAAGGAAATGCTCGTAACTCCATTTACTATAGCTGCTATAAACAAATCAAATTATAAGTTGTGAAGAAATGTTAATTTAATTTAATTCTTTTTTCTTCAATATATTGCATTCTTAGATTGGTTTAATATCATGAAAACTATGTATCAAAAATACTGCAAGTCAAAACTATCTGAAATAGATCAGTCTGTTTAAATTATACCCCAATCTCTGACTAGACCAATCCGGTGTTCATGAAGCCAGCTTGCAGTATTACCGTACTGACGCGTGTATAGTCCCACCCTTTTTGTACCCCAAAATATAAGTAAATTAGGGGGTGGGACTTAAATCCATGTGTGCAAGAAAATTAAAATCTAGATTATACAATTTGAACTAACAAATTTTAGTAACAAAACACAAGGAAATACAGGCATTATTTCGCTCACGAGCCACGATAGATTTCATAATTGTTTACTTTACATCTTCTTACGATCGCGCGCCATTTTGTTATGATTCCTTGTATCCGTGGTGCACCACTAGTTTCACTCCAAGTCATTTTATTAGCTCCTTTTCGTAACACTCGGCGGCACGAGAACAAGACTAGCATAAGAAGTGACGTCATGATTAAACATTCTCTGACTTAGCAGAAATCTGCCATTTTGTTATAATTTTAAACCGACAGAAATAATTCTGCGCACCTACGTGTAAAGCAATGGCAATTTTGACTCTAACGAAAACGAAATATTAACTGCCGATACATCAGGATTTATCATACTTTTTCTAGTTATCTGAAGATGAAACTCTATCTTGGTTGGTTTGGCTTTTATGGTACGTGATCAAATATCAAGTAGGGAATCTTTTTGCCTTGGTTTTTGCTACATATTTGTGCAATTGCAGATCTTCAAAAGTGTGTCGCATTTCGAGATCCTACGCCAGTTAAATCGAACGCTACGCTGCAGGTTATCGCGGGGATGATTTCTACTCCAAGACCCTCACGGGATGATACGGGTACTCGTTATACGCACGTATAGAATGATCCGTGTCACGTAAGAGAATTGCGCAGGGATAACTCATGCCTACTTTTAATAAAGTTCAATGATGTTTGTGTCCGGCTGAGTTACTGAAAGTAATTTTTCTAAGACTTGTGTACATACTACTTTTTACCCTGGGACTTAAGACGGGTGCCCATCCTAGTCTGAGATGTAAGCTCAATTAGGGGGTGGGACTTAAATCATGGGACTATACACGCATCAGTACGGTAACCAATTAAACGTGAGGCCCAATGCATGTCCATGATGACTTGGATTAGTGCATCCATGCACGCCAATTGAAGCACCAACAATACAAGCCACATTCCACATAATGAATAGCCATCCATTTAATAATACAAAATGAGTAACACTACAGGTAGAAGTGGATGTAGGCCCTTTTGCAACACAGCTCTTCATACATCTAGTCAAAACTTGCGAATCCCCTTGGCTTGGAGATTCACCTTAAAAATATGAGTGGTTCAGAGTACCCCTTTATTCAGCTAACTATGTACATGTAATGCAAGAGCACTGTGTATAAAGAGCAGTGTATAAGGAGGTCTGGCAGTCATATCCGAACATTTAATTTGCTGAATCCGCCATCATATCTCAATCTGTGTACACTTCATGAGCATCTCAAGTGTCCTTACCAAAAGAGTTTTGTTACCAAGTTAGGTTGAGATTGAAGTCAGACTTTTCATATAATTATTAAGTTATAAAGCATTTTTTTATATTTAAAAGTTACCTCTTTTGAGGACTGTATATATTGTACAGTGTGTTTCTACAAGCTGGGAAAACATTGATTCATGTTTTGGGACATACCTGGATGGATTTTGATGTCAAATTATTGAAGCTGACGTGTTTCCATTTACTAACCTAACAAATCATGAGTCATAGATCACTGTCAGGCGCTTACCAAAAAAAGGATCCGATTCTCATAGCGCACCTGCCTCACTTTTGGCCGCCACATTATTTTTTGTATATATTTTTATTATTTCTAAAAATGGCGTAAAACAATAAAATACAGTCCAGTGCCGTCCGAAAATAAACTAGCCTACATGTAGGTTTAGGGCCCTCATTTTCATGAGCCGTCTCTTTGAAGGATTAAAACATGGCAATGTGAAAGCAATAGGTATCCTGTATTTCTCATAGACTTCGCTGTAATACAGAATTTTGAAGACGGTGCATCGTGATCGTGAACACTGTTCGTCATGGGGGCACTCAACTTTTTTTTTGGTAGGGGTGTGCCCAGGGGTAAAAATAATATTTTTTTCAGGGGGGCTCTTTGTGGATTTTCTCAAGAAAAAAAAGCCCTCGTGATGGTGTTCAGGGGGGCTACTTTCAGCAAGACGAGGGCTATTTTACAAACTATGATATTTTCTAATTTTTTGTATCAATAAACATGTTTTAAATGTATTGATTGATATACCAGCTATATTATACCTTACCTTAAAATAAATAAATTGTAAAACGACTGAAATAAGTGTCTAATCATTGACCCTTTAAGACTAGATTGTTGGCCTGTTGTTGACCAATTTCACGTGTCTGTAATCATGTATATTACACATGGCAAAGTGCAAGTAAACCGCCTTTGGGATATGAGGTTATTCAGTCACTTTGTACAATTCTATCGTAACTGTTATGTCTGACAGATGTACATGTTGTATGTAGAGATCGAAAGCAAGCATGTGATTACGGGAGATGCGAGTGTTCGGTCGCCATTGATTTTGCACAACACAACACATTGCTTCCGAATTCGTCACGAGTTACTCGGTCATTGCGATTAATGCGTAGTATTGTGAAGTAATTGTGAAGTAATAATGGAAGTTCAAAGGAATGCTGATGTTAAAAAGATCGATGCTAGCATAACAAATTCAAAATGACAATAATGGCTTGAAACATGGGACAACAAGGGATATTTATCCAATCAAGGGCGGCGGAACCGGGGGGGCCAGGGGGGCACGTGCCCCCCCATCCGTGAAAGTGGTGGGACACCATGTGCACTGTGCCCCCCTAGAATTTTGTGGCTGAACTCCTTTAATCGAGCTCCACAACATTTGTTACCCCAAAATAATTGAGAATATTGACTTTTAGTGTCAAAAATACATGAAATTCTCTTAAACTGCAGGCAATTTTGCATTAAAACCCAAAAAAATTCGCGCGCATTTGTCAAACAAACGTTTCCTTGCCAATTTTTTCCCCACGAAACACCCTTTGGCCCCATTTATTTTTATGCTGGTGGTGCTGCCACTGATTGAGAGTATTAATGTCCTTCTTAGGGCGTGTTCACACTATAGCTAGTTTTCTCCACGACCCGGGTCGGACCCGGGTCGAACCCGGGTTGAAGTCTAGTGTGAACAGAAAAATAGGCTCAAAAAACCGACCCGGGTCGAAAATTACAACCCTGCGAAAGTGAAGGGTAGAACCCGGGTTCAACCCGGGTCGACTGTAGTGTGAACAGAAATCGCTGTTCGACCCGGGTTGCAAACCTGACTGCTAACCTATGACCGTAGTTGTTTACGTCAGTGTTCAGCTTTGCTTCGCACGCTCTCGTCTGCCTTTGGTTCTGGTTGAAATCTTTATCAAATTTGTCAAAATGGCAATAAATGGAGTCAAATTGAAACGGAAGCCATGATGGAACTCTGGGCGGATGAGACCGTGCAAACTAGTTTGAACTCAATGATCCACAATAAGGATATTTACGCCAATATATCACGCCAGATGGAGGCAATGGGTTTTCACCGTAACATTGAGCAACATTGAGCAATGTACAAATAAAATCAAGGCACTCAAGAAAAAATTCACAGATACTGAAACACATAACAACAAGTCTGGAACCCAAATCTTTCTTTGGATTTGCCAGTGTTTTAGAATAGATTGCATGTTATGTTCTGCACCAGATATTTTGTTTCAGACCGGCGTACAGAATCCCTACATATACGTATTTCATAAACTTTTTAGCTTAAAAATAGTTTGAGATAAATCTTAAATATCCAGTTAAAAAACCAAAAAAAAACACCCACGGCCAACACTTGCAACAAACAGAGTTTGACATACATAGCGCTCTAGTGTGAACAGAAAATGAATTATCGATCAATCCGGGTTCGACCCGGGTCCGACCCGGGTTGAGGAAAAAGCTATAGTGTGAACACGCCCTTAGGTTGTAGCTGAGACGACTTCGTTTCAGTCCATAGTAGTTTTTTCCATCCAAAAGTATGAGAGTCGCATTTTCAACAAGAATCACTTAGCATGGTTGTAGTGATAGTCTTGTGAACATGACTTCAAAGCGCATCTAAGTTATTGAGAAGATTGTTAACGGTAGCCTATATTTTCGCAAATAATACATTCGGTGTTGAAATTAAAATTGAGTTGCGCATCGCTCCTAAAGTACAAATGTTTATTATTAATTAATTAATGTTAGTGATAAACATTTTATGCCATTTTCCGTTTCAAAATGGACCGCAAATGGCCTCATAATGCATCTAAAATTCCAAATTTAGCTCCACGGAACCCACGCTGTAAGAAGCTCCGCTCCGCTTTCCAGGATCATAATCATTATACAAATGTTCAATTACTTCATTATTCATTATTGAAAAAATTCAGCAAATAAATTGCCATTTTTCTTACAAAATAGACAAGAAATAGCCTTGATGCAGCGGAAATTCAAAACTTTCCGGGGCCCGGTAATCATATGTTCATTTTCATTAATATAGGTTTTCCCAGTTAGTTTAACACTTTATTCATTATATTTCATATCTCGTTAAGTTTGAATTCGTCCCAAAATTTTGAAGGTTGCATTTGTTAAAGTAAATTTCGTCTTTGGTCAAGTATATTCATATTTTGCGCAATGAATTTCATTTAATGTTCATTTTATTTCGTCTTAACACACTTCCATTTTGTCTGATACAGCGGTAACCTACTAATGTATACATTTATTTCGTCTTTGATCAAATAGTTTCATATTCAGTTCACTTTATTTCGTCCCATGTGGAACGTCCTGCCTAGAAGCATGTAAAATCCAGCTATAAGCCTATACGTTTTATATATATATATATTTTTTTTTCTTCTTTCTTTTGATATGAAATGTAGGTCTGTTCGGATCTGAATCAACAAGGCAAAAGAACACACTTCGGTGGTTCAAATCTAACCTGCAATAATATGTAGGCCTATTCTTCTAACACCTGACGAATATATGTGATAAAAGTATTAAAAATAATGAACAAAGACGAATTATATTTGTGCATAGACACACTACCCATCAGGTGATACGAATTCAATACTTCCGTGACGAAAAGAAATGACCAATGAATTAAATGAAATGGTCATACTTTGAAATATAATGCTCATTGACGAAATTTATCTAACAAAATGTGTAAGTCAGATTTTGGGGACGAATTCTAACTTAACGAGATATGAAATATAATGAAAAAAGTGTTAAACTAACTGGGAAAACCTATACTACTGATCACTTTTTGGAAATCTTGTCATTGGGTTGTGGATTTTTTATTTATTTTAAATTATTGCTGTATAAAGTACAATTTCGTGGGCCTTTACAATGTCATGAATGTGTTAATTATATCAAAATACGCCATGAAATGGCCCCTGAGCGCATATCAAAACCCAAAATTTCCCGGGGCCCTTAAGCGGGCCCCGGACTCGTTTCGCTTGCATGATCGTATTTTTCGTGCCCCCCCCCCCCATTTTCAAATACGCTCCGCCGCGCCTGTATCCAATAAAGGGAATCCTCTGCTGAGAATTCACGGGGGCTATTTCATGGATTTTTATCAATTTTTTCACCCTCGCCATTGTCTTCAGGGGGGCTATTTTACACATTCTGGGGGTGAATCACCCCCGGAGCCCTCGTCTATTTTTTTCCCTGGGTGTGCCGCCCAGGGTCTCAAAAAGGGGGGCTACAGAACTGAACTGAGTGGATTTTATGACGAAAATAGGGTCTTAAGAACTGATTTTTTCAAAAAGGTAGGTCTTGAGAACTGGTCTATAGTTCAATTTTGATTAGCAAGAACGCAAATTTGCGATTTTATTTGGGTTTTGGAGCGCGAAATTTTCAACGAATTGGGGCTTTGGAACGCAAAGTTTTGCGATTTTTGAATTTTCAATAAAATTGGGGTCTTAAGAACTGATGCAGGCTCAAAAGGGGGGTCATAAGAGCTAGCAGCAGAGGGTGAAAAAGCGAGGTCTTCAGCGCGGCACATACCTATACCCTTTTCCAAGTCAGTGCCCCCCCCCTCCGGGGTCAGAACATTTATCTGGTCAATGTCATAAGTTGGTGTAAAAAAAAGTTACACTGTAAATTGAGAGAAAATTCACAATGCAAATCCACATAACTTTTATTGTATACGGTACATACGATCTACACGGAGTAAAATTATTTGGAAAACTATATCACTAAATTGATACCAGATGTAAATACCAAGTGATATTATATAGGGTGTGCATTAATTAATAAGTATGTTTTTCTTATGTTGCAGCCTGTGTAATTATTATACAGGGTGTAACATAAGAAAAACATATTCTTTTACTAGTTTTGATATACCCATTATTTTTATCGTTATCAACTGGGGATTTTTTTATTTAAAAGAGGACATAATTAGCTACAAAATGACACTCTACTAAATTCAATAGGTCACATACTTTAAAAATAAATTGATAACGTATCACAATTATTTTTGATATGTGTGACAATTCAAGTCTGCCTTATTCACTACATATGTCTAACCTTTTGCGGTGTTTCCATAAATATTTTCACTAAAATGACTCGTTTCGGTGACACCATTATATCCGTTGCCCACCGGGATCTATGTTAGCTCCTCGTATCGAGATATGAACAAATTGCGCTACTTTTGGTCTTGGGCCGCAGCGCGGCTTGTCGCTTTGGTACCTAAAATAGTTGGCAGCACTGCTCGGGCGACACATATTTTCCACATTTTCGAAGGGATATCATATCATTAATATTTCATTTTCAGTAGCATTTTAATATGGAGCTTAAAATGTATCTAGCATGTAATAACAGTTAGGCCATTATAGCACACGCATGACCAAGGTCCAGTAGTGGATTCAATTCACCATCACAATTGATGAGTCATTTGTCCAAAGAACCAGTTGATAGTAAATTTAAAGTCAAATATCCATATTTAAATCAATTTTTTAGACATTTACTAATGTATTATTGATATTATTAGTATATACTCTTATTTAGTAAAATGTCTAAATTGATTTACATCATCATGAACATTTATTATTTATTATTATTATAATAAGGATTATATAGCTCATTTCCAAAAGACCAAATGCGCTGTACAATGTAAACATTAGATAAAAATATGTTGAACATAAACCAGCAGTAAAATAAGAATTATACATACATACTGTAAATAACTGATAAAATACACAAAAGCAGCACTGAAAGAAATATCACACAGCCCGACACCACACACCCCCACACCCCTCACACGCTACCTCAAACACACCACGATTTGTATTGTACTTTACAGGCTATTATTATGGTGACTAAATGGTTCCCATCGACTAGCTCCATTTCATAGCTCTCATACGTCGTGATACGAGCTATGAAATGAAAGCATGTGATATGTTCGAACGTTGCCGATTTTCGTTTCTAGTTTGGCTATTTCTAGAAGTTCATATTCACTTACCTGGGTCCAGTGTGTGCTATGCACTCTTAAAACATCCTAGATAAAATATCAGCTCCATAAATGTTACTGAAAATGAAATATTTACGATATAAAATCGGCCCTAACCTTAGCGAAATGCAGTATAAATATGTGTTGAAAGGTCATAAGGAAGGTCAATTCTCGCTGATTCCCGGTCATTTAGACAACGGTCAGTCGTTGAAAAAAGACACAGTTTCCCATTGCAGAGATTAAAGCCTCTAGTGTGATAGCGCCCTCGATTTGCGAGTCACATCGCGCGTCTCATTTGCCTTATAAGGGATTTCGTGCTGTCAATCATAGCGTCGCCCTCAATTTACGAGTCACATCGCGCGTACCCACGCCCATAAGCCCATATGGGAGGCTCTTGTTTTGCGATTCGAATTTCCCCTCCTTATATATTCTCTCTGACTATACTAATTGTTTTAACATAGTTTACATTTAACAGTCAAAATGAACTATTATACATGTATGTCTAATTAGTATTGGATAATGTTATATTAATTGTGTAAATATCCCGGTAAATATTGGCCAGTGAAAATGTGTCGGGCAACCGGAACTCTGTGTGAGAGGAACTATCGGAGGTGAATAGGTTATGGAACGAGGTCATATTGCTGTCACCCATTTTGACATAAGTTCGGTGTTTTTAGGGTCGTTAAAAAACCTTCAAAATCTCTGGAATTGATGGAGAAATCATACCATCGATGAAACCATTACATTCGGTAAGAAACCCTCTCCCAGCAAGGTAAACTTAATTGTTTTTAAAAATTACGACGTAGTTAGTCAATGCTTGTTTTTGTAGCTCTACCCATCGACATTGCGGCTTGAGTAATAGCCGTAATCAAAGATTTTGGCCATGAAAGGACTAACATGGATGATAGATCGCCCGTTGGTAGAAAGCGAACTTGTGTGGGGCGAGGTGGCGCAGTCGGTTAGAGCGTCATAACACTGCTGAGTGCTGGGCATCGTAGTTGTAGTTCTGATGGTGGATCGTTTGAGCGTGATGCCGCGAGTTCAATACGATACACTAACACAGCTTCGTCCCCATGCCTCCTTCAGACCGTACAGACTGAAGTAGGCAGCATGTTCATGGCGCATCGTGGTTCGGAAGTCACGTAGAAATGTTGGTCCCGTGTATCGGAAGAGCTATCCCCGAGCTCGTTAAACTAAAAGGTCACAGACTCCTTCGTAAAGAGTAGCCTAGTACAGTCCTAGCAGGTGTCCGAATTGTCCAGCCCTGGCAAATATGCCTGCTAAGTGGGCATATTTGCCAGTATTTACAGTTAATCCAAAAGTAGCGCTTCAACACCAAAATGGAATATTCTACCCTTCATATATCAATTGTTTAACTCAATACCTAAATATTTTGTGTCGCTTCAAAAAAATTCTTGATTGTGTTTTGCCAGAAAATTGATGAAATTTCAGTCATTTTTGGCAAAAAAATATTTTTGAAATTTATTTTCAAGCTTTCATTGAATCCCAAATAGTAGCGCTTCCACACACAAAATGGCATATTCTACCCTTCATATATCAATTGTTTAACTCAATACCTAAATATTTTGTGTCGCTTCAAAAAAATTCTTGGTTGCGTTTTGCCAGAAAAATGATGAAATTTCAGTCATTTTTGGCAAAAACTATTTTGAAATTTCATTTTCAAGCTTTCAATGAATCCAAAAGTTAATACATCGCCGACCCTGAATATTGTTTTTATTATTTTGGAGGAAAAAAAAAGTTAAAATTTTTTATTTTTTATTTTTTATAATACATGTATAAAAATTGAACAAAGTATTAAAGTTTCTGACTGTTTGCTTTCATTTTCGGCTATTTTAAGTCCCCAAAGCTGGTGATTTCAACGAGAAAAAAACCCCTGACCCACCTACCCTATTTGTTAGGCCAATCAAACCACTTTTTTAGGCTTATTTGTGTACACAAACCAATCCCCTCCCCCATGCACAAACCCACTCAACCCCAACCACAAACCTACTCCACCTTCCCACAATGCCCCCTCCACATCTAAACCACCCCTTCAACCTCTCCTCCCCACCACAAATCCCCACCCCACGCCACCACAACCCTTTACCATCACAATCCCCACCACAAACTCCCTCCCCTTCCCATCCCCACCACAACAAACCCCTCCCTTTCCCATCCCCACCATAAACCCCCTCCCCTTCCCATCCCCACCACAAACCCCCTCCCCACCACAAACCCTCCCTATCCCATCCCCACCACAAACCCCTTCCCTCCGATGATGCTAAATGGATGTTTCTGACACACCCCTTGTATTTCATTGGCCACAAAGCCCACAAGTACTCATTTCTGCTAGTGGATCAACCCATATATAGTGCTGGGAGATATCAAGCCTCTCAGTCTCAAACCCAAAATAACAAAATGTTCTTCATCTCTTCAACAAGCATCATAATTTGCATAATTCAAATAGGAAATCAAACATAAATTTTACCTCAACATACAGTACAGCTCGAAATAGAATGGACGCACTTCATTGCAATGTCATTGCAATGTCAACGCAATGTCATTGCAATGTCAGTGCAATGACATTGCAATGACTGCACTTATCGGGTAACATCTCAAGGCATCATTGCAATGTCATTGCAATGTCATTGCAATGTCATTGCCATTGCAATATCATTGCAATGTCAGTGCAATGTCATTGCAATATCATTGCAATGTCAGTGCAATGTCATTGCAATGACATTGTCCATTCTATTTCGAGCTGTACTGTAACTGTATGTTTACTCTATTGGAACAAATTTTTTTGGTTTCAAGCATGAAAAATAGTGAATTTATTACACATTTTGTCTTGGTGGCCAAATATGGCTCCCAAATTAGCGGGCAAATTTGTCCACCTGCACGGAATGAGTCTAGTTACGAAGTTTAGTTTCAAGTTAGTATTACTATTAATAGTAGGGGATCATCCCGGTCTGTGTCTGTATGCTCATGTATTCCTAAGGTTCCAGGGATACCTTGTCTATGTCTAGCTGCTGAAAGTGAAAGGCGTTGACGAGTAGTTGCATAGATGTAGATGTAGAATTAGAAATGAAATACATGTAGTAATGTGTGCATTTAATGATTTATTTTCAGCCGAATTCGGCTACCATGTCCACGATCACGCTTGCTTAAGGGAGCACACCACTAAGTCGGTTTTGCGCGGCACTTCCGGCAAAACTTGAGTACGATAATAGTTCCTTTTGACCAAGTGAATGTGCAAAATTGGCATCAATTTTACTGGTAATGATATCAAATTTGCGTTTTATGGATTTTATGGACTATATATTTAATGTTTACAACAGAAAATTCGATGAGTTTAGCTGAAATATAAATAACGGGCCGATTTACACACATGGTGCATTAACGGGTTAGAACCGAATATTTACTCGCGTAATCATACCATTTAATTTCAACGGCTTCTAGCAAAAAATCTTGACGGCCTTTCTTAGTTCATATTGAGATATGTTAAAATACACAGATGGTCCTAAAACATATCGAAATTTCACTGATCTAGTCGCGAGCACTCTGGATTTACAGCGACTTGAATATGGAGTACTCGCCGTGTAAAGTCAATGGGACGCGACATAGTGTTGTGCTCCCTTTAAGGTAAATAACCGGTGCTCCACACGAAACGGGAATACCACAAATGGTGAATGCTGAAGTCGGGTTTCACCCAAATCTATGCGTAGATTTCAGATCTGGGCAGTTTAAATATCGCACTATGCCAAAATTGTTTGGTTTAACAAGGACCAGGGGGGGGGGGGGGGGGGGGGTGCTCTTTTTTATACATTAAATGTGACTTTTTCAGTTGTTATGTTATTGTTAGTTCAACATTATCAGTGACTGATCAAAATCAAAATCGGTTGGATTTGCACCCCGGATTTCACTCAAAAAAGTTGAATTTACTTGAGTATGTGAGTGTAGGCCTAGAACGCGCGTCCGATTAGGATAAAAAACCCGGAATATAGTGATTTTACGCAAGATGCGCTCTCCGCAATCTGAGCATATCTCAAAAACGGAGTGTTCGATTGACATGATATCTGGCTAGTTTATTCAAAATTTTGTGCTGAACAAGTTGATATCAAATTTTTAATGATTTTGACCAAAAGTGTCACCTTGAAGGGAGCACACCACTAAGTCGGTTTTGCGCGGCACTTCCGGCAAAACTTGAGTACGATAATAGTTCCTTTTGACCAAGTGAATGTGCAAAATTGGCATCAATTTTACTGGTAATGATATCAAATTTGCGTTTTATGGATTTTATGGACTATATATTTAATGTTTACAACAGAAAATTCGATGAGTTTAGCTGAAATATAAATAACGGGCCGATTTACACACATGGTGCATTAACGGGTTAGAACCGAATATTTACTCGCGTAATCATACCATTTAATTTCAACGGCTTCTAGCAAAAAATCTTGACGGCCTTTCTTAGTTCATATTGAGATATGTTAAAATACACAGATGGTCCTAAAACATATCGAAATTTCACTGATCTAGTCGCGAGCACTCTGGATTTACAGCGACTTGAATATGGAGTACTCGCCGTGTAAAGTCAATGGGACGCGACATAGTGTTGTGCTCCCTTTAAGGTAAATAACCGGTGCTCCACACGAAACGGGAATACCACAAATGGTGAATGCTGAAGTCGGGTTTCACCCAAATCTATGCGTAGATTTCAGATCTGGGCAGTTTAAATATCGCACTATGCCAAAATTGTTTGGTTTAACAAGGACCAGGGGGGGGGGGGGGTGCTCTTTTTTATACATTAAATGTGACTTTTTCAGTTGTTATGTTATTGTTAGTTCAACATTATCAGTGACTGATCAAAATCAAAATCGGTTGGATTTGCACCCCGGATTTCACTCAAAAAAGTTGAATTTACTTGAGTATGTGAGTGTAGGCCTAGAACGCGCGTCCGATTAGGATAAAAAACCCGGAATATAGTGATTTTACGCAAGATGCGCTCTCCGCAATCTGAGCATATCTCAAAAACGGAGTGTTCGATTGACATGATATCTGGCTAGTTTATTCAAAATTTTGTGCTGAACAAGTTGATATCAAATTTTTAATGATTTTGACCAAAAGTGTCACCTTGAAGGGAGCACACCACTAAGTCGGTTTTGCGCGGCACTTCCGGCAAAACTTGAGTACGATAATAGTTCCTTTTGACCAAGTGAATGTGCAAAATTGGCATCAATTTTACTGGTAATGATATCAAATTTGCGTTTTATGGATTTTATGGACTATATATTTAATGTTTACAACAGAAAATTCGATGAGTTTAGCTGAAATATAAATAACGGGCCGATTTACACACATGGTGCATTAACGGGTTAGAACCGAATATTTACTCGCGTAATCATACCATTTAATTTCAACGGCTTCTAGCAAAAAATCTTGACGGCCTTTCTTAGTTCATATTGAGATATGTTAAAATACACAGATGGTCCTAAAACATATCGAAATTTCACTGATCTAGTCGCGAGCACTCTGGATTTACAGCGACTTGAATATGGAGTACTCGCCGTGTAAAGTCAATGGGACGCGACATAGTGTTGTGCTCCCTTTAAGGTAAATAACCGGTGCTCCACACGAAACGGGAATACCACAAATGGTGAATGCTGAAGTCGGGTTTCACCCAAATCTATGCGTAGATTTCAGATCTGGGCAGTTTAAATATCGCACTATGCCAAAATTGTTTGGTTTAACAAGGACCAGGGGGGGGGGGGTGCTCTTTTTTATACATTAAATGTGACTTTTTCAGTTGTTATGTTATTGTTAGTTCAACATTATCAGTGACTGATCAAAATCAAAATCGGTTGGATTTGCACCCCGGATTTCACTCAAAAAAGTTGAATTTACTTGAGTATGTGAGTGTAGGCCTAGAACGCGCGTCCGATTAGGATAAAAAACCCGGAATATAGTGATTTTACGCAAGATGCGCTCTCCGCAATCTGAGCATATCTCAAAAACGGAGTGTTCGATTGACATGATATCTGGCTAGTTTATTCAAAATTTTGTGCTGAACAAGTTGATATCAAATTTTTAATGATTTTGACCAAAAGTGTCACCTTGAAGGGAGCACACCACTAAGTCGGTTTTGCGCGGCACTTCCGGCAAAACTTGAGTACGATAATAGTTCCTTTTGACCAAGTGAATGTGCAAAATTGGCATCAATTTTACTGGTAATGATATCAAATTTGCGTTTTATGGATTTTATGGACTATATATTTAATGTTTACAACAGAAAATTCGATGAGTTTAGCTGAAATATAAATAACGGGCCGATTTACACACATGGTGCATTAACGGGTTAGAACCGAATATTTACTCGCGTAATCATAGTCATACCATTTAATTTCAACGGCTTCTAGCAAAAAATCTTGACGGCCTTTCTTAGTTCATATTGAGATATGTTAAAATACACAGATGGTCCTAAAACATATCGAAATTTCACTGATCTAGTCGCGAGCACTCTGGATTTACAGCGACTTGAATATGGAGTACTCGCCGTGTAAAGTCAATGGGACGCGACATAGTGTTGTGCTCCCTTAATGCTGTGTCAGTGTGGGGGTGGTTTTTTACGCTGTACTCTTTCATAACTCGATCTCATTTCGTAAAAGAGTGGAGTGGTAATAGAAAAATGATATGTTTATGAACTCTAATATGATATTGTCATAAAACTTACGTAAACGCTCCGAGGAGAAAATGTGATGATGAAAGGTAATACCCGTTTTCCTACCGTTTTCCCCGCGAAAACAAAACAAAACACACCACACACACGACCTCAGTTTAACCTTTCACCTTGAATGACCTTTTAAACCAGGCAGTACGGGAAAAGCGGTAAGCGGATTTGATTTAGGCAAACCATTATTGTTCTTGGAAAATCTGCAGGGCATTGCTTTTACAATTCGGTAAAGAAACGACAGTTTCTTGTCTTGTCTTGTCCACGTAAGCTTTAGAATACCCTACCATTTGTATTCCTCACTGTGTAAGTGTATGGGTCGTTCTTTAAAAGTCCCCATTGAAGACATGCAGTGGTAGGGTATACTAAAGGAACCAGCTCTGTGGTCTTGTCTTCGTCTCTGTTTGTCTTGCCTTGTCCAGGGAGTCACGGCCTTTGTCATATTATTATTAGGTGTCATTTTCTTTGGTGTGTTGTGTGAGTGGGGGGGGGGGGGGGGGGTGGATCTGGATCTGGATTCTTTACTCTAATAAAGCAGGTGACTGCATCGCATTGAAGATGACCTGACCATTAGATGTTTGGGTGAATGAGTTGTGAGTGGGGTTGCGTTAATAGATTTATTTTCAGTGTTGGCCACAGAGGTATTTATTGAGTTCAGATTTGAAGGACGTCAGTTTATTGCAGTCTAAAATGTTGCGAGGTAGGTCGTTCCATGCTTTTGTTGTCCAAGGGCAGAAGCTGGGGTCGTAGATTCGAGTTCTGGTAATTAACGTTGGTAAGATAGTGTACGTGAGTCTTTTTTAGAAGTCGTTGGGCCTTAGTGAGGTGATCTTGCCAATTTATGTCTACAAGGGAATTACAAATTTTGAACATCATAATAAGTCGGCATGGCGCGTCTGGTATCGAGGCTTGTCCATTTAAAATAATTTAGTAAAGCTTTTAACGCTGGATTCTCTTTAACCCTAACCCCGGTTTAGGATTTTTGACCGGGATCACAATTTTCGAGGAAAAAACACCAACTAAATCTCCGGGAACCTGCCGGGATTCGATCCGGGGACCCTCCGTTCTCGAGCCCCACCTTCCTAACACTAAGCCACGGCCCTCAGCTACACATTCGTGCAGTATACTGCACTCATTATATAGGCTCGGTTGACTACGTCATCGAAAACCGACGGCGCATGCGTTTGGAGAGGGACTTTGGATTAGCATTTTTTAGCACTCAGGGGGGTTAGGGTTAATAAACGTTCTTGCACATTGCAGCGGATCTTTGGATCATCAAGACAATGGGTGTCTTGTCTTGTCTAGTGATGGGATTCCATGCGGCTGATCCGTAGCCCAACTTAGGTTGGACTAGAGACAAACGCAGTCTTGATTTTATATCCTTGGAGGCTGGAGCAAGATTTAACCCAGGCAACATACATATATTGGCACAATATTGGCCCAACATAGGCAATATTGGCATTGGCATTATCTTGTTGATCAATATTGGGCAAATATTGGGTTCCCATTGGCAATATTGGCATTGGCACTTTCTTGGTCACCAATATTGGCGCTCTTCAATTGGCATCATCATGTTGGCAACCAATTTTGGACCAATATTGGTTTTACATTGGCGCTCTTCAATTGGCATCATGTTGGCAACCAATATTGGACCAATAGTGGTGATCAAGTGAGTGCCAATGACATTGGCACGGTTGGCACTCTCTTGGTCACCAATATTGGACCAATATTGGTTTTAAATTGGCGCTCTTCAATTGGCATCATTTTGGCAACCAATATTGGTCCAATAATGGGCACAATATACCAGGGGCGGGAAATGACACCATTGATTTGATATATCAATTCTGACGTGGTCTAAACATTGCGGCTGTTGTTAAAAGTTATCGCTTCCCGGCCTTTTGGCTAGGATCTTGTGCCTTGTCCAGTCCCTTGAAGATTTTCCCCTTGTCCTGGGCTTGCCCTTGGCCAAAGTTGGTCCTGGCCACGGGTTGGCCCGGGATCCGCTCACTCCTCTTTGGGGAAAATAAAACAATATAAAGATAGAATTCATCCTACCAAATATTTCTCCAAGATCGCCCAATTTGGCCCAATTATTGGCCCAAGCTTGGCCCACATTGTCGAGTGCCAATATTGAGCCAAGCATGGGCCCGTGAGCAAAAAAAATGCGACATTGTAAGCCAATATTGGGCCAATAAAACATAAATATTGGGCCAATATTGTAATGTTGTCTGGGAAAGTTCCTGCGGATAACCCCCAGAATATTTTTGCAGCTGTTTGTTACCTAGTGAATGTGTTTGCTCCATTTCATATTAGGGAGCACATCAAAACTCGACCGCTCGGCAACCGCCGGTTCCGTGTGGTTCCGTAAGGTTGCAGCCGGTTTCTATTGTTCTAAACAATGATATGCGGTCCATTAAGAATTCACACCACCAAATGGTTTCCCTATGCGTTTACATGTAAAATGGTAGTTACAAAAAGCGCATTTTCTCGCTTATAAAGCGACTGGAATTTTCAATTTGACATTTTCCTTAAATTTCATGATATATTTGATCATTTAATCAAAACAAATATATATGGTATCCCCGAAAGTTCTGAGAAATAAGACCCCAAAGTTGGACAATTGGTGTAGCGCCCTCATTTATCAGAAAAAGTTGAGAAATGTTGCCAGATCATTTACAATCAAAATACATCCAAAAAACCTACAAAATGCATTGAAAATATGTCTTTTTCCACTGTGGTATTAGGTAGTAGTCCTAAAATCAGGATTAAACTACAACTTTAATCATTTGGGAGCAATAAGTACCATTTCTGATTAATTCTATAATCAATGGGCCACAGGATGAAAGCTAAGAAAAAACTTTTGATTGTCGTCTCTACAAGGACTGAAATTATTTACTGGCGTGGAATCTAAAGGGACAATTGTTTTAATTTTTATTGTTTTTACTTTCAATTTCAATCCACAGAGGCACACCCCTGGATAAACCCACTTGAATGGATTCTACCACCCATAAGCACGGCGACGGACACGGATTCAATTTTTGTTTGTTTAATCAATCGATTTTGCTGACTTGCCATTTTCAAAAGGTCATAGGTCAAGAACTTTTGATCAAATATTAACATTTTCATTAACATTTTGGTTCAAACCCCCGGCCCAACTGCATGATAAAGGGTTAAAAAAAAAGTTAGTCCCCCCTAAAATTCGACCTCGTTTCTTTACATAACTCCACACACAAAATGTACGTTTTGATTTTTCTTCTTCAAAAGCATATTCACTTCTTTCAAAACATTCACATTTCCCCAAAATGATGTTTTAAGAAAAAGTGGCACTTTTCAAAATCGTATGCAAGAAAGTTACAAACATGTTTCCAGTGCTGTTAAAAATTATTTCAATTGTCTTTATTTTCAATTAAAAGAAAGTCTTTTCTTTAGCTGGTCCTTTTTTTTAAATTAAAAATAAAATGATTTTATTTCATGCACGATTTAGAGAATACTGACTGCGTAACAACTGTTTTCGTGAATTTGTTAGAGGTTTTTGTTCTGGTCTGAATGACCAGAACAAAACCCGAGGATTTCAAAACAAATTCACGAAAACAGTTGTTAAGCAGTCATTATTCTCATTCATTACTGAAAAAGATGCATATTTTATCCAAATCGTTGATTTGTACCGATATAATCGCGCTAATAATTAATTAGTTTTCTGTTTATTTTGTCCACCCCTTCTTAGTTATTGAAACAGTCCAAGTCGGGTCATCCCCTCATTAACATTTTATCATTCAACCAATCAGAAATAAGCTTTAAACGTGTTTCCTCATAACTCATTGAATATTCAGTTTAGGGGCGTGAGGCGTTAATTTGATTGGTCGGTCAGTGAGCAAAACAATGGAACACTTTGGCGCAGTGCTTTCGGGCAATTATTAGTAACCCGCGCTCGGCGTGCGCGTTCTCATCTAACGATTAATTTGATTGGAACGCACTTGGTACGCAGCTATCGCGATTATTCATGAAGTAATGAATTAGAGAATAATTACTGCGTAACAACTGTTTTCGCGAATTTGTTGTGAAATAAGAGGTTGATGTTATGGTCTGAGGAATTGTCCCGAAGGGGCGCAGCCCCTGAGGGACAATTCCGAATGACCATAACAGCAACCGAGTATTTCACAACAAATTCACGAAAACAGTTGTTAAGCAGTCATTATTCTCATTCATTACTGAAAAAGATGCGTATATATCCAAATCGTTGATTTGTACCGATATAATCTCGCTAATAATTAATTAGTTGTTTTGTTTATTTTGTCCACCCCTGCCCTTCTTAGTTATTGAAACAGTCCGAGTCGGGTCATCCCCTCATTCAAACCAATCAGAAATAAGCTTTAATCGTGTTTCCTCATAATTCACTGAATATTCAGTTTAGGGGCGTGAGGCATTTATTTGATTGGTCGGTCAGTGAGCAAAACAATGGAACACTTTGGCGCAGTACTTTCGGGCAATTATTAGTAACCTGCGCTCGGCGTGCGCGTTCTCAGCTAACGATTCATTTTATTGGAGCGCACTTGATACGCAGCTATCGCGATTATTCATGAAGTAATGAATAGCCAATAAGTGTCCACCATTTACATCAATAGCTTCGTTGAAATGTGCCACTTTTCGGAAAACATAATTTTGGGGAAATGTGACGTTTGTGGGAAAAGTAAACCTGGTATTTGAAAAAGGGCAACTTTGTGTGGGTGATAGCCAAGTGTTTTCCCTTTTCGTAAATGTTTCAATCTCTCAAAACGCCTAAGTGTGTGTGGATTTATGCACACAAATTGGTATAGAATCTTGAGAAGTGCCACTTTTTTTAAAAACATAATTTATGTGAAATGTGACTATTTTGGGAAAAGTACTAATGATATTGAAATGGAGAAACTTTCTGGGAGGGGGGGGGGGGGGGGGGGTTAAAAAGGGTTAAACAAAAGTAAGCCCCTAAAATTAGATCACGTTTATTTGCTGAACTCCACACACAATTGGACGTTATGAGAAATTGAAACATTTATGAAAAGGAAAATTGCTGCTTGGCTACTCATGGAAATGTTTCCCCTTTCAATATCATTATTACTTAGAAATAATAGGCATATACGACGGGTATTAAACAAATTATAAATATTTTTAAACAGGTTCCCCGTCGTGGATAGAAAAGAGACAATTATGGGAAAACGATCTCGCCCGGGAATCGAACCCAGGACCACTTGCTTACTTGGCAAGTGCCTTATCCATTGGGCCACAATACCTCTTACCCCTTATCGCTATAATGAAGTCGCCCATATTTGTCCAGTTCTTCTCTGTATCGATGAATGGGCTCAATATTGATTTTGTGATAACCACACACAAGCCACTGTGTGTAGTAATAACAGTAGGTTTTTGAGTGTCCAAAACTAACAAATTGATATGCCCGAGATATCGATATCATGGCATCGGAAAATTGATGGTTCCCCTGTCTTTTTGATTTTTCAATAAATGTGAGTAAGTTGTTCAGTAGTCAAGCTCTTAGGCTTTAAAAATAAGAAAGAAAAAACACAAGAACTAATTTATTATTGAGGTTAACAAGAATTACAGAGCTCGTGAGATGATGGCGCTATGAAGCCATGATTTTGTGCATACGTCTTTGGAACCGAGATTAATCGGGGACCATATTTACGGAATTTTGCAAAAATGCAACGCTAATGAAACTAATCATTTTCTATTCAGCGGGCCAAGTAAAAACAAAAGTTGTGTGGAACTTTCCAAGTGCTTTGTTAACTTGTTAAATTAATGATTGATTTAAGCAGCATACATTGGTGCCATTGTTGAGTAAAGTTATCTGCAGGGAAATGTATCAATCGATCAATATATAAGGCGGTCGGTGGCGGTCGGGAGGAGCCGGCACTCGCGATTGCCGACCGGCACTCTTAAAAAAAGGGTAAAAAAAACGGCACTAATTTTTTAATTTTTTTAAATTTTTTGTTACAATTTGTGGATAAAATCATTAAACTGCCTCAGAAAACAAGAAATTATGTGGCAAGAACCCTCAAAGTGCAATAATAACCCCTAAAAACACATTAAGAAGGCCTATAGACCCCATGCCATGATCCACTGCACTTCGTTTGCAACACTTATTCCGTCAGTAAAATTAACTGCCACTAAATTTTGGCTAGTGACAACACTGATAGTGGGCATGTGACAGGTCGTTTCTAGAGACGAAGTCTCACGAAGCACATTACAGTGTAAACATCGCAGTTCGGTGTATTTTCGTATTACACATCTGTTTGCGTCAATCCTAGAGTTAAGCTAAACCGTCTGACGATTTGGTATTTGCATGAAAACGGAAATTATGTTGCACCAGGCGATTTTTTGCCAAGCCCTCCCAGGATACAATATCGATGTCAAGATGCTAGTTTTTAGTCCATACAGGATTTTCCTTGGGATGCGGCCATCCTCCATGTGATGGATATGACACGACCCTATAACTTAGTCTGCGCTCGCGGTATCGTTACATATTGGGAAGATTGGCGCGGGACAAAACTTCGATGTTGGACACTTTGTCTAGCCAGGACATATCTTCAAGTTGAAAAAAATAAGTGTTGAGTCTTCTCGACCTGTCTAGCATTTTAAAGTGTTCCATGTCTCGCTGCCATATAGCAGTTTACTGATGACACATGAATCATACACTGGCATACGAGGGGCAGTCAATAAATAATGAAAGTGATCATGGTATGGGATGCATGAGTGATTCTATTGAGGGATAGTGTGATCAATACAAAGTATAGGAACCTTTGTCTTTCAAACAATACAGTTTTTGGATTTTTAAGTGTGAACTATGACGTCATAGCATTGTCTCAAAGTAAGTACACTTGGGACACTGCTAAATCAGTTATTTGGTGGGACATTTGAATTGTTTGTATGAAACAAGTGGTAAGAAGATTGCATAACATGACACCAGAAGCAGGTAAATCCCATTTTTTTCGCGTAAGTATGATAAAAAAGACATTTACTTTAGGCCTAATCCCTGTGTAATTTGATATATGTAGTATAATAGAAAAAAAGTAAGGAGAGGCAATCGAATAAAAAGTATACAAATATCAGTATTCAAATAGCTAATTTTCATTGAAAAATGCCCAGTCAGTGAATCACTAATATTGCGGAAAATCAAACAATTTAGGAAAAATCCAAGCAATTAACCAGTTTGGGAGATTCCATATGATAGTTAACTAATTATCTGAACTTATTCGCATGAAACCTGCAATTTATTAAATTATAATCCCTCCATTGTTCTTTATCCTTCTTCTTTATCCGTTGATTTCTAAGGTATAGGCCTATTATTGCGGATTTTGCTAAATAAAAGCGTATTTGAGATGGTCCCTTTTTGTTCGTATTAAGGAATTCAGATCTAAAAAAGAGTGTCAAACAGAGATAAGTGTGTGTTCTAACTATGTGCCAAGTGTTATCTGTTTTTATGCTTGCATTGCCGAGATATACGCAAATGTATCAATCAACCCATATTCAACATATGACATATCCAGCCAAATATTTGACAGATTTCAGTCAGTGTCTAAAAACCTATTGTGTTTATTTTAATGACGTTACATAAACCAAAGGTATCTAACAATCCAAAAGTGTATTGTTTGAAAGACAAAGGTTCATACTTTGTATTGATCACATTATCCCTCAATAGAATCACTCATGCATCCTATACCATGATCACTTTCATTATTTAGTGACTGCCCCTCGTATGTTTTCACAGTTTAAGTTTGGGTTAAACCGACACTCGGGCGGTGTGTGCGACGAACAAATTGTGGCTGCCTTTACAATCCTTCTGTCAATCTCTAGGAGGAGAGGTTTGTTGGTGAAGGTGAAATCGAGATAGGTGAACCGTTGAACAACATTGAGTTCATTGTCGATCGTGATGGTTTGGGCTAACCACTGTATCTTGTCCCAAGATTTGCTTATTTTTAGGCTATTCGGCCAATGGTCAGTCCGAAGTCTTGAATGCTCAAGTTTTGTTGAGGCAAAACCAAATTTAGAACAGGCCGTCTCTGCTGATCAAATCGAAAGCCTTGCCGAGGTACAACAAGGACATCTGCTATTCTCCGCACTTTATCCTAAGGTAGACGGAGCGAGGGAGAAGATCACAAACATTGTCAACTTCATATGATATTGAAGTTGTTTTGGTTCACTCAACCCTTAAATACTGAAACCTATATAACACTAGGGATCGCACATCAACACAAACTTATTATTTATACCACAAATTTAAATTTAATCATAACTCTTCATCATTCGGTATATGTCACATAGCACAATGGTTTATAATGATATATATACAAAGATACAAACTTCAAATACATACAGCATTTAATATTATGAACATTGGTTAACATTAACCTCCATACACTGTGATGTATATCCAGTAGCGTAGCAAGACGGGGGAAAGGGGGGGGGGGGGGGGGGGGGGGGGCACCCTAGTACAGGAAACCCATACGTTGGTGGGTTTTTTTCTTCTTTTTTTCTTTCCCCTACCAACGTATGGGGAAATTGTATTGCGAGAAACTGTCAATTTTATTTGCTGTATAAAGTGAATGGTGTGGCTTTCGAATGAGAGCCGGGGTGAACATGGTGAATTACAGCATACGCATACGCATATTAGCTACGCACCTTCATAAAGTCCTCATCTTTCTTTCCAGCCACTTTTTAAAACATGAAAATGCTAAATTATTCCATATTTAATCGTAATTCTCCGCCGTGTAAACGCAATGGCAGAATTTTTTTTAGACATTTCGTGAGTATCGCGGGCCAGATTAGTCTCATTCCCCATCGCAAAATAACAAACGTCTATACGCAACGCACACCACTTACGAACTAACAAAAATATTAAAACGAGACTATTAATTTATTAATAAAACATGGCGCCGATTTCGATACCGCTAGTGCCGTTAAGTGAAAGGGCTTAGAATTTCACCTTAAATTTCAAGGGAATAGTGCATTTGTACAAAATGTTAAGCGAATGGCAAGATAGATGAGAAAGAGTAGATAAGAACAAGCACAAAGAAGTGTGTTTTTGAGCTCTGGTAAGCGATACAGAAATTACCACAAAAATCATATTTAGAAGGAGTCATACTTAGGATGGGGACAGATAGTGAAACATGCAAAATACCCTATGATGAATAATACCAACTGATGACAAATATCACTAAGTATGATTTGTTGTACTAGGGGCACCCCTCCCCCCGAAAAAAAAATTGACCGGGAAATCGGGAAGGCAGCGGAAAATCAGGAAGGCAAATGAAGTGAAAGAAAGGGAGACGAGGAGACAAAAGGGGAAGGAAAGCGAAAAGGGAAAGGAAACGGACAGAAAGGAGAAAGGAAGACAGGGAAATTAGTTTGAAATTGCAGTTTTTCACGCCGGTATGGGGACACAACGCTTCTACCCTACCCCCCCCCCCCCCCCCCACCCCCACCCCGCTTGTCATTTTCTTACTCGTCGGCAAAGCAAAAAGTTACATGAAAAACCTAGCTACGCCACCTGGTCGAACTGGTGTTCACCGGGAAAAAATACTCTTCGCCCATCCTGGCTATGCTACTGTGTATATCAATTGATATCTTATGAATACGGAAAGTCAAACTTAGGTTCAGCAGGTGATTGGAGAATAGTAGTAATATGCTGAAACTAGTGTTTGTAAATAACTAGATGAATGAATGCTAAATTCATGAATATAGTTATTGTATATCTCAAATTGTGGTTTGGCCTATGATAAGCGTAGCATGAAAATTTTAAATCCTATAAAGTAGTTGCGAATAAATATCGATCGCTACACTGGGAACAAAAGAGGTTATTACATCACCGACATTTACATTACTCTTTAATAATTAAGAAGAACTACAAATATAAAACATGTCGTTACTATTCATAAATTACATTAACAAATACAATAGATCATAAAAATCCAATTGCAAATATGAATTTCAATTAATTATTTCAAATGAGGAAGTTGCTTTTCTTCCTTCAAGAAACAAATCCAAACAATTGATCTAGAATATAATTAGTTTAACCAAGTATGTTCAAACAAAGCTACCAAATAATACAATCAATGATTGTATACGCTTAAATGATTTAACTCGCACAATAATATGAAAGTACGAACTAGTAATTAAAAATCAATTTGGATCTCTTATAATATACACGTGACAACTATAATATTGATATTAATACAAACATACATGCATCTCGTCGAGAATTGCGATACGCTACTTCAAATAATAAAGATGATGTTAAGCGTCACATCGAATATCTATGGCGAATACCGATTGTTCGTTTTTCCGATTTTGAATTAAAGCTGAGACAAGTTGTGCATGTTCATATCGTATTTCTGTTCCTACGACGGATGACTGGATGCTTGAATGATTGCCGTTGTCATGGTTGCTACTCCAACCCAAGCCGAAAGCCAATTTCTTGGCATATACAATTATGAAAAACTTTTCGACGAAGAAACGGTCACATTAATTACATCTTCTCCATTTTACCCATCAGCCCCTGTCGACCTAACATTAAGTAACTTCACAAATATAACTTTCTCTACCTGTCGAGATACGGTATTACAATTGGTCAACTCGATACAAAAATTCTCAACTTGTTTGGAATTGTGCTGATCTTGGACAAAGGATGTGTGACTGAAGTAAGACACGTCTTTTTAGCGTCGTAGCAATTGATGGTATGATTACATTTAAAAAATCGCGCCAATCTTAAAGCCGTGATATTGATACGTGGTAAAGACCTAATTACGAAAACAAGATATAAAAAGTGCGATTAAAGTACCGTAAATGTCAGTGCGATATTAAAAAGTAAAAGATTATTCTCTAATCGATTTCACACGTGACATACATGCCTGCAAGTGAAGTGAGTAGATGCCTCTATAGTTGTTGCAATCGTTTTTCTTGTCCTGGGTCATGTAGCGGGTAATGATCTTGGCATCCGTCATATCTTGTGAAACTGACCCTTCTTAACCAGCACTGACATACATAAATTCATGCAGTTTTAGAGAATAATGACTGCGTAACAACTATTAACAACTGAATTTGTTTTGAAATCAGAGGTTTTTTTCTGGTCTGAGGGCGCCCCTTCGGGACAATTCCGAATGCCCGGGACAACAACCGAGGATTTCAAAACAAATTTACGAAAACAGTTGTTAAGCAGTCATTATTCTCATTCATTACTGAAAAAGATGCATATTTATCCAAATCGTTGATTTGTACCGATATAATCGCGCTAATAATTAATTAGTTTGCTGTTTATTTTGTCCACACCTTCTTAGTTATTGAAACAGTCAAAGTCGGGTCATCCCCTGTTTAACATTGTTATTATTCAACCAATCAGAAATAAGCTGTAATCGTGTTTCCTCATAATTCATTGAATATTCAGTTTGGGGCGTGAAGCTTTAATTTGATTGGTCGGTCAATGAGCAAAACAATCGAACACTTTGGCGCAGTACTTTCGGGCAATTATCAGTAACCTGCGCTCGGCGTACGCGTTCTCATCTAACGATTAATTTGATTGGAACGCACTTGGTACGCAGCTATCGCGATTATTCATGAAGTAATAAATGTACAATTATGTAGTCTTGCAGCGCTTCATCAAGAGAGGAGGAATTCCATCGCCATGCCCCGTTACTTAAAGGGACACTAAGAGATGTGTTGGAGGCAGCGCCCTCAATTATGATAAAAACTGAGATTAGTTTATTTTTATAATTGTATTACATGTATGAACTTACACCTATAAGGATTAAGAAAAATCAGCTCTTTTTGTACAAGAAAACGTCGATTCAAAAAATGGTTATCCCGCGGGACCAGCATTTTACGTCCGACAGTATCCCCGTGCAGTACGCGTGATACATAACGCGAACCATATTTGCATAGAGGGCGTTTTTCAATAAATAGCGATGATAATGTTTTAATCTAGTTTTGCTGTGTTTTTTGTTAGTAGAAACAACAATAATGGCGATTTTTAATGTTCATCTTGAATTCTGAAGTAAATTTTTAAACATTTAAACTTTTCAACACCACTTAATGTCCCTTTAACCAATACTCTGATCTGGATTTTGACGAAAATGGGGTCTTAAGAACGTAAAAAAGTATAGGGTCTTATGAATTGGTTCCCCAACTGGTTTAGTAAACAACTGTTTGGGGTTGTTTAAAATAGTTTTTACTGTGTAACTTGTTTAAAGCAATCATTTCTGTATATGGCGCCAATGTCGAAGGATCTTGCATTAAGAGACAGCGGAGTGGAGAAGATGCGCTTTTATACAGAGGTCTATGGAGGAAAATGTATACAATCGTCGATATCTCGAAAAGAAAATCATTAACCAACATTTTTTGTTGTCAAATTAACTTTTTTGGGTGGAGAATATTAACGAATCTTTTCTTAAAAATAAAAAATAAAACTCCAATTAATCCTACTTTGCTCAATGTCAAATTGACTGGAATTGAATTGAATTTCATGTCACATCACACCCCACTCGATCGATCCCAAAACAACCACCGTCCCCACCCCACACTACACCACACCACCTCACCCAACACACTCCACCCCTACCCCTACCTCACTTCGAGCCTTAACCCATCCCAACACAAACACTAACATCCCGTTTACCCCGTGAATGTCTTTCGCAGTTGGTCTATGCCGGTGTCAACTTTTTTTTCGGGTTTTCTCTCCGTTTTTACAGTCACTAGTTATCAAAATGGGTTACACGAAAAAAAGTGGACTTCATTTTTTCTACAATGAAAATATTGCCTGTTGCACTTTGTTGGCAAAATGGGGTCAAAGATCATATATATATTAGAGGTCATTCTTATAATTATAGTGGGTGGGGTTTTGGATGTCAACAGGAAGTTTAATTGGTTTTGGCCGATACGCACTATATAAGATGAGACATTCTTATATACTAGTAGTAGGTGTGGTTTGGAATGTCAGAATGCAATTTGATTGGTGTTTGGCTGATTTTCAGCCGATACTCCCATACATTATGAGACAATGGTGTATAGTTCGGACTGGGTTTAACTCATTCGAATAATAATACCTTCAGTGTGTTTGGTCATCATGTTAGCGTGCCCTACACAAAGTCGCCGGCGTATACGTTGTGCGTATAGTTGCCAGTGTGCGCGCGCGTGCTAAGTACGCGATTAATTCGAAGCAGGAAATTGGTAAACAGCTCGCTGGATTCGCCGATTTTATAAAGGGGAAAATTTGTTGTTGTTTGATTAAAATAAATCTAACAAAATTCGTAATTTTATGATAAAATATAAAAATAACCAATACACTAAGAATGAGAATAAATTATAGTTCGTAGCTATTTTGCTATATACGATGGACTAATATGTATAGGATGTACCACATTCAGATATTTGTGTCGTTGTGTATGGCCGCCTGCGGCGACCATACCCGACTCCAAATATGGTACAGCTTATACATTATAAGAACTTCGTATATAGCAAAACAGCTACGAACTATATTTTATTCTGTAAATCTGTGTACAACCTATGTCACCCTTACCCAAAGATTATTGTTAACAAGTTGAGATTGATATCTGACTTTTCATGAGACCATTGCATGAACAGGCCGAACCTATACCAACGGAAAGCTAACTAAAAGAGAACACCACCCCGACACACACGACATGATGACAATATCACCCGCTGGCTTTTTAAGCCAGGGGTATAAAACACAACGTGTAAGTGTAAAAATAGAACGCCTTAATAGATGCTTAAAGCTTTGGCACAAGAATTTTGTTAATATTACACAGGTGTTGTTATTCTGTACACATTTTGAAATTAATTTTATTTGAAATCCATACACCCCCGTTGCCTATAGAGGACATTACCTTAGTCTTCCCAACAGGAGTGTGAATTTCAAAAAGGGTACCTGCATCGGTCCTGCATCCATGGGTGACTCCATATAAAATCTACGCTCCCTATTTTGAAGATTAAAGCTACGGGGTGTACGAGTTTTAACTGGAATAGCCCAATAATAATCTAGAGGTACGTTCTTTTTTGCTATGGATACAAAACTGAACATGCAGATACAATTTATAACTCGATTATAACGGTGTCACAAAGTCGTGAACAATTTGCTACTAGTACATCTTATATTTCACATTCAATATATTTATAAAGGCCTGGAAATATTCTGTTACGTTTACAGTAATACACTTCACATACACTTTACATATTCACATACCCTATTGTACAAGTGTAGGCAATACTAGTTAACACTCAAAGTGTATGCACCTTTATAACCATAAAATTCAGAAAAACACTTTTTGTGGATTTAAATACAGTACATTTGTCAAAACTCTGCCAACAATTGCTCAATGGTGTTTTTACCACCAGAGCGAATATACATGAATAATTAGTCAACCTTAAAAGGAGTGTTCAGAAATACTTTGGTGGGGGGGGGGGGGGGGGGGTGGCCAAAACGGGCCAAAACGGGGGGGGGGGGGTCTAAAAAGTTTGAAGTCTCAAAAGGGGGGACTAAAAAGTTTTCCCTACTCAAGAGGGGGTCAAAAAAGTTGGGCCAAATAGGTAGTCGTTAACGGTAAAAATACCAAAATTTTCTGCGCTTCGCGCAAGAAAATACTGCAGTATTAACATTTCTATAACAAATTATACAGATTTCCGCACGCTCCGCGCAAATCTTTGTAAAAACATTGTGCCGACAGCAGAATTTTTTATACAAAATGTGACTAACCAGTGTCCACAATTTGTACTTGAGAAACTGTTGATACACTCTCAGAACAGGTATTAAATAACCATGGGTTAAAAGAATGTTGGTTAAAAAGTATACAACATTGGTTAAAAATGAAGCGTTGGTTAAAAATTACTTTTAATACTGCGTTGGTTGAAGAGTAAAAATATAATTAATTTTTAATTTATTCAACGTTGGTTAAGGCATCATAATTTTAACCAACAATAGGTCATAACAAGATTCCCGCCAAAGAATTTCAGTGGCGAGGAAAATATTGTGCGTATATTATTTAGACCACGTCAGAATTTGTATATGAAATCAATCGTGTTATTTTCTGCCCCTGGTATTTACATTGGCGCTCTTCAATTGGCATCATGTTGCCAAACTAATATTGGACCAATATTGGTTTTACATTGGCGCTCTTCAATTGGCATTATGTTGGCAACCAATATTGTTCCAATAATGGGCACATTATACCAGGGGCGGAAAATAACACGATTGACACTAAAAATTGCGGCCACTGTTTCAAGTTATAGCTTCCCGGCCTCGTGGCTAGGATCTTGTGCCTTGTCCTGTCCCTTGTTGGTCCTGGCCACGTGTTGGCGCCAATATTGAAAGCAAATATCGGGCCAATATCGGAAACATCAATATTGTAATGTTGTATTGGTTAAAGTTTAGCACCAACAAAAAGAAGTTTAACCAACATTATTTAACCAACTACTGTTGGTTAAAACATATTAACCAACAAGTGATTAAAAATTGTAACCAACCACAGGTTAAAGTTTAACCAACCACTGTTGGTCAAAATATATTAACCAAAAAATGATTAAAATGTGTAACCAACCACAGGTTAAAGTTTAACCAACAGCTGTTGGTTACAGTTTTAACCAACCAATTGTGTGGTTCACCTGGTAACCTCCCGTTGGTTAAAATTTTAACCAACATGGTTAAAGATTTTAACCTTTGTTCTGAGAGTGTAAGGATGATCGTCAACAGGGTTAAATACACATTTCCGCGCGCTACACATGATTTTGAACGCAGTTTACCAAATTTCTGCGCGCTCCGCGCGCGCGTCTTTGTGAAAACAACATGCAGACAGCAGGATTTGTTATACAAAATGTGACTAACCAGTGTCCACAATTTTTACTTCAGAACTGTTACATTTTGTATAGCATCAAATGTATCCGCGCAAATATTTGTGAACGTATTGTGTAGACTGTAGATAGAAGGACTTGTATACAAAGAGTAACTTTGTAAAAGGGGGGGGGGCGGGGTCAAAAAAGTTTAGACACCGACAATTTTTTTTTGGCCAACCTCCCCCACCAAAGTATTTCTGAACACTCCCTTAGGCAATAGTCATTTTCATGACTAACTAGTTTCGTAAGGCATGGACTAAATCCAGGCTGTACTCTTCAGATGATGGACTTCGACTGAATCGGGAAAGTAACTGAAAGAACATGAAACCGCATCGTGCGCGAGTGTCAAAACGCGCATCAAGCGGAGTCGCGGTTTGCGTGGTATAGCGCTCGTGTAAAGCGAAAGTTTATTCAGTTGCTGATCTGATAATGGTTAATGGTTAAACATGAATTATAAAACAATCAAAAATGTAAATTACCAAAATACAAAGCCCCGGGCGCCAAAGGACCCGGGCGGCATAACATTATTATAACACAAAGTTCTCGAGGAGAAATTTCTTTACAGTTACCAGTTCGTTGCGTTTATTCAGGGTGGCCCAAGATGGTCTCCATTTTGCAAAACACTTCTTCCATAGGCAGATGTTGCTGTTTGATCTGTTTGATGCACTGCTGTAAGTTTTTGCTAATTTGACGACTCTCCAAGAGATGTTATACTCAACATCGCTGTCATTTAGTTCCCGAATATACTTTCTTAGCTCAGTGCTGAGTCTCTTGTCGATGTGTTTAAATGATGCTCTGTGATTTCCGTATTTAACGTATTACTGTGTCCATTGTCCGGACACTGTCTGAAAAAGTCCGCAGTGTATCAGGCCATTGTAACTACAATGACACAAAACCAGACCAAACGTACATTGGCCTAACCGTATTAGCAGTGTATACTATTGCTAGTAACGTCATCAAACACAAATATTTACCACCAAACTGAACTAATCCATGCTCTTGGCCACAGTAAGACAGAATCTGGCGCGCTCCGATCAGATCACTTCGCAAGCGCATACTTGGCAACATTTCACGAACCAATATGAGCGGTAAGTCGACCTTCAGCCAGTAAGATCGAATAAAATATACGCATTTTTTAATTCGTGCAACGCATTCGTGGAGTCCGCCATTTGTACCAGTATGTCATTATAGCTGCTGTCAATCATGCCGATTTTATACCTTTCCTTTAATGACGAGTCCATGCTCTATTTTACGTTCAATTGACCCCAACACACATCGGACGTCATTTTGTAGTGACAAAACTATACCCACTCAAACAAATTTGTCCCAATTTGCAAAGTTCTTCCCTTTTCCAACTTTATAATATATTTAACTACCGGGTCACAAGTTTTACCATCCACCCTTATTCATAGAAATTCACCACAACCAACAAACCTAAAAAACCTATAATACTTACAACCACGACACTAGTATACTGAAAAAACAAATGGCGGCCACCAGTTACTGCAGTCGGACACAATAATTGTTTTATTTATTCTTCAATCTTACCGACCGACCTTACATATTGTGCACCACGGATGTCCGATTTTGGGGTGAGGTTGACCCCGCATAAAAGTATGCGAGGTCAACCTAATACGAAGTGCGTCCAATGTAAAAAGGTATATGGGAAACAAAAGATCGAAAGAGATTTTTCTAATATGATGCCAGTTATGTATTTTTATTATTATGGTGAGTTGCGTCCACTTTGACTAAGCTTTTCGTTGTCCGTTTTTCACTTCAGTTTTTCTGTCTGAAATGAGCGTGATTAAAGTATACAGGAATGGATTGATAGCTGAATTGATTGGTATTATAAACGCAACAGTCCACACATAGACAAGTGGGTTAACCTCGATGAGTTGGCATTGTACAAGAATGCATGTTATCACTAACGGGACCCAAGTAAAGAAATCCGTTAAGACAATGACGGACATTTTGATAGCCATACGAATTTCTTTCTTTTCATCTTGCTTCCTACCTGAACGTTTCGACGTATTTCTTGCAGCTATGAATATCTGCGCGTAAAGGTAAGCGATGAGTACAAAACAAGCCAAATTTACACCGATGAAAATAGTTATAGAAAAATATGTCGCTAGTGTATTGCCGGTTATTTCTGATGTGGCATAAATTGATTTTTGATAAGTAGGAAATAAGTAAATTACATATTTCACAACAAATCCACCTGTCTCAAAGTCAAACGCAAACAATGTCCTTAAATAGGCCTGGGTAGACTCTGTGACAAGTGAACTGGTGTTTGCAACACTAACAGGCCTTCTCACTATTGGAATTCCTACGCAAACTTCAGACACCTCAAACAGATCCAATTCTACGCCAGATAACACAACAGGGATAATGCTGATAAGTAAACCAATAGACCAAAGTGCAAATACGCAAATCTTGGCAGACTTAGTTCTCAATCGGTGCCGGCTAAAAGGGTATTTCACACCCTGAAATCTATCAAAAGTGATTAATGTAATAAGGAACACAGATACTTCACTGGACAAAATTGACAGTGTGCCAGCCAACTGACATATAGGACCTTTACGCCAGAGTTCAGAATAAGAAGGGAAAAATTGTCCGTAATAAGCATCAAAAGAAGCCAACAGGACCATACTGATTCCCATTAGAAGGTCTGATAGAGAGAGATGTAATATGAGCAGCGATTGAACTGTACTGTCTTGCTTATTAGCGTAACGTAAATAAAACACAAACATGTTGCAAGTTATTGCAAATAAACCCAGTGCCCACATTGATATCCTGGGTAGAAAATCATCCACCATTCTCTTACAGGTGAGATAAACTGATCGTGGATATCGAGGTATGCACTGGGCATATCCGGTAAAGCAACAAGATGCACTTTCATCTACCAGCAACACCGTTGAATTGTCAAGACCAACGAAGGATGACTTGGTTACAAGACGTAATTCATTTGCTCGGATATCAATTACTTCAACACCGGTGATGTAGAATACTTCATGGTCAATGTGTTGAATCAAGTTGTATGACAAATTGACTGATTTCAAATTGCTCAAATAATCGAAAACACCAGACGGTAGTGTTGAAATTTTGTTCTGCTGAAGTTCGAGTTGTTGAAGATTAAGCAAACCAGAAAATGAACCATTAGATATGATTCGCAATAGATTGTTAGTTATTGTAAGTACTGTGACATTAGGTAGATTATTAAAAGAGCCTGGCTTGATCTCGTTCAACAAGTTATGGCTTAAGTAACATACTTCCAATTTATACAGCTCTTTAAAAATTCCAATTGGTAGTTCATTTATTCCATTGTGTTCTAACGATAAGAAAGTCAGATTGGGCATATACATTGAGATTTGCGGGCTCACAGTGCTGAACTTGTTTTTACTCAAATCACAAACTTGTAAATTACTCGGACGATTAAGTACTGTGAGACTGCTTAGTTCATTGTTAGACATATTAAAAACTGTCAAATAAATTATTGACGCGAGTAAATTCATTGGAGTTTCGTGCAAGTTGTTATTGCTTATGTCAAGGTATTGCAATGACGTCATGTTATCAAACAGGCCCTCGGGGAGATAGACTAGCTTATTATCATTTAGAAAAAGAGTGTCAGCATTTATGAGGGAGTCAAATATATTTTCTGGCAATGTAGACAGAGTGTTATAACTTAAATCAAAGTTATACAATGATCGCATGTTTTTAAACACGTCAATTGGGATTGAGTTCAATTGGTTATTTTGTAGTTCAAGACCAAGCAAATTAATCAGTCCAATGAACCCATCGACTGGAAGCGTTGTTAATAAATTATTTTGCAAATAAAAGTAAATGACATTTGTATGATAAATTCTAAACAGACCCTCGGGTAATGATATTAGCCTATTGTCTTCAACATTCACATACTCCAAAAAAGTCATATTATCAAAAATACCCAAAGGTAATGTTGACAGATAATTATCTATTAGCCAAAGATATCCCAAGTTCACTAGAACATCAAATATACCATCGGGCAACAACGCCAGCCGGTTATATGACAGATCTAAATAGTACAGCCGTGCTAACCCATCAAGTACGCCCTTGTGGAGTGTCACCAGCATATTTTCATCAAGACGTAGGTCTTCTAATGATACAAGACCATCAAAAACACCCACCGGCAAATCAGTCAGATGAATGTGGATCAGTTCAAGTTTTCTCAAATAAACCATACTGATAAAAAGGCGGACAGGGAGTAGCTTTAGTTTGTTGTCAGTCAGTACTAAATTTGTTACCGCATCAAGCCCAGTGAATGCCACAGGTGTAATGTTGGCCAGACCTCGACCAAAGAAATCTAATTCTGTATTATCTGGTTCATAAATCATAAGGGCAACTGTTTCTGTGCCATTATCACACACTGTGGTCCATGATCTATACCCAAGGGTACAGACGCATTCATTTGGACAATTCACTTTGTAATATGAATACCCCAATGGATGCGGCCGATGCAATGATTTCACTATATCGTAATCAGTATGATTACATCCAGGAAAAGTTGTATTATCTGTCAAAGACAGTTGCGAGGATTCTAAGAGACGTTTAGAATCGGGACATATAGGGCGGGGAGCATTCACCCCACGAATATTAAAATTCACTCTTGTATTTACGTAATGGATTTTGAATTCTGTTGAGGTTAAGAACAAGGTACAAGGTAGTAAATTCAACGAAAAGATTCGTTTGCGACACTGGTCACTCTGGGACGAAGTATCGTCTACTAATTCAATATATACGTAGGAATATGTAGTATTGGAACTTGAGTGCAATAATTGTACTGAAGTTCCAGTGCCTTGTATCAATGAAAGACCTATGGTACAACTGAATGTTGAATTTTGTAAATTGGGATATTTTGATTCTGTAATGTTACCCGTGATGATAACCGTTGGGTCATAAGTAATATTAACGTGACTGTTGCATTCATTTAAAGGATTTACCACCTGCTGTGCTAATGTTGTGAGATTGATGCAAATTATTAGCAATAGTATACACCAGACTATACGTTTACTGTAATACGACATGTTTAACATAAAGTCACTCTGGCGTAACTTACGATAAAGCACTTTTTTAAGGTAAATTAATTTATCAAACAATACAATATTATTATGAAGCCGTAACTCTCCCAAGTACAGCGTTACATACCAAACTGCTGAAAATGTTAGCCACACAAAAGTTATTTTTGATAATTATTTGTTATTGTTGAAGTAGTTTTACCACCAGTTCACAATATCTCCGGGCAAAGCTGACTGGTAATTATAATCGGCAAGTCATCTCTTGACACTTCTGCATGAAATTCTTCACTCCCACACTCTCCAGAAGGTTTATACCCTTAAGCCTAGGTTCCGCAATAGTGCCCAATAACTGCAAGCCTTGTACGATTAAGCGGCTGGAACAATCTATAAAGAGAACACGATGAACAGTGTACATCTTTATTTTTGAACAAAATATCAAGGGCAATGTTTTTGTTTTGAAGACATAATAAAATCAAGCCAGCATTTAGACAACAGTGGGTCACAGAATGATTTATACCGGGAAAGGTGCATTCATTTTTTCCATGAACACTATGATTGTTATCAGTCAAAGTGCTTATGATTTTAACATCTACATATAATTATTTCGTTTTTTGAGGAATATTAAATTTTTAAAATTGGACGTTTCTGGCAGAAAATATGATACACTGCACGATTTATGGACGTACTGAAATGAATTTTTTCAAACACAACACAAAACACAACGATAAAAATAAAAATATAAGAAATAGATCGAAAATAATACAAAACATAAGAACTAGAGTTTTTTGTGGGTACATTATTTCCGAACACAACACAAAACACAACAAATACTCCAAAACATAAGAAATAAATCGAAAATAATCTAAAACATAGTTCTTATAAGAACTTGATATTTTTGGGGTACATTATTTCCAAACACAACACAAAACACAACAAATAAAAGAAAACCTAAGAAATAGACCCAATCCCTTCTCTCCGTCCTCTGTCGTTGGGAGCGATATTGTGTTGTTTGGTGTTGTGTTCGTAACCACAACAGATAATTCCGTCCTTACTCCTTATATCGTGCACTTGTACATGGACAATATGGACTCTTTTGAAAAAATGGCAAATTCAAAGTTTGACCAAAATTACTTTTTTTGAAACTCATAAACATATTGGCCCAAATTCACAAAGGTGGCTTAACTTAAGTCTGGCTTAACGTAAGCCTGGCTTAGTTAAGCCACCACCATGGTTTAACTTAAATTTCTCTTTCACAAAACCTAGCTTAACTAATCCAGGCTTAAGTTAGGCGGCCTAACTTAAGCCTGGCTTAACTTTAAGCCTGGATTAGGCCACTGTTTGGGCTCCTATGCGTATAATGGGTCTAGTTGCTAAGGGTTTGATCTGCACATGCTCAGATGCGTATTTATATAAGAAGTGCTAAACAGGAATGAATGCATTACATCAGGTCGGTGCCACTGTACACAGATTCCCATTGCCGACATTGAAGCCTCTAATGTTTTTCGTCCTCGATTTACAAGGTACATTTATGCTAATGAGTTGACGCAAAAGGTACATCGCGCAGGCATCGCGCTGTATCGAACGTCTCAATGTCGCTTATAAGGACTTTTGTGCTGTCAATCATGGCGTTGTCAAGATAGCGCCCCCATTTTGCAAGGTACATTTTGCGAAATCACGCCCATATGACCAGGCTTCATATTTGCGATTACTATTAAACTCCCTGATTACATGTGGATCTGGTTGATAGCACATAGGCCTAGTTCAGAAAAAGAAATAAGTTACAACTAACTTTAAAGGGGAAAAAGTCCTTAGCCTTCTAACATAGTTGTAAGGCTATGTAAGAAAAAAAAGGGCATTTTTAGAATAGATTAAAAGTGTTCAATTTCGTGGGGGAGGGCAAATTAGGCAAATTGTGCCTAGCCCTTGATGTGCTTTTTTGTATAAGATATCACATTTTGAGCTGACGCATAAGATCAACGTCATTAACCGGTCAAACCACATCAATTCAACCACAAATATTGTTTGCATTGAATTGGCAAGGAAATACGCTAGGCCTAACTAGGCAAAATAGCATAGCGTGTGCCCAGATTTGCTTTGTAGGATCAGATATCACATTTTGAGCTACGTTAAGATCAACGTCATTTACCGGTCAAACCGCAATCAAATTCATGCCACAAATGTCGTTCGCAATGAAATAAACTGTTTTTCATGCTGTACTAGGCCTAACTAGGCTAAAAGACAGCATACCATGTGCCCAGATTTCCTTTTTTGGATGAAATATCAAATTTTAGCTACGTATAAGATCAACGTCATTAACTGGTCAAACCGCAGTCGTTTGCGTTCAAATCGCAAGGAACAAAGCTTTTCCCTGCCGGACTAGGCCTTACTAGGCTAAATAGCATTTAAACTAACCCGTATTTGGATAACGCATCACATTTTGAGCTACGTGTGAGATCAGTGCCACTAATCGGTCAAATGTTTTACTGGTATATGAATATTCGCGCATGCAACACTGAACAACCGCCGGTTGACTTAATGCTGTAACCGGACTAATTTAAACTATCAATCTGTTACTTTGCGGTCATAATAGCTCTCTCTATAATCGTTCTATAAAAAAACCCATTCATAGACTTGAGCTATAAACAGATTGAAAAAGCCAACCCCAGCGAAAATCAATAGCTGTATTGTACTGGTTGTCAACTGAGCCCATTACATATAAGTTAAAAGTTTAACGGGTTCGCCGTCGGACGAGTTTTAATCTGTCAAGCTTTCGTCAGGATTAGCTCTGACTTCTTCAGGACCAAATTATTATAATATTGAACAAAACATATTGAACAGCCCATTACTTCAAGATTTTATTGCTCACGCGTGTGACGAGGCACTATCAACCGGTCGTGTTCACCAGAGTGTAACTATTTGACCTCATTATGTGTGTATATTATAACAGACGACACGTTTTCTGAGAACCGGGCGGAACCGGCCGTAACCGGCGGTTGCCTGGCGGTCGAGTTTTGACGTGATCCCTAAGAAGATACTTGTTACTTTTTACATATTTACATACACCCTCCATGCTAAGCTCCGTGAGACCTTGTGAGCATGATCAATTTTGTGAGTCATATTTTAAAGACAAAAGATGACTCCCATTTTATAATATGTTGAAAAATTCCTTAAATTGGAAGCAGATTTCCAGTAAAGTTCGGTGATGGTTTTTAACGGAAAATACAGTCAAAATAGATTTACGAGTTCTGGAAAATAATAGTCCAACTTACAAATTGCTTTAAATGTTCGGATTTATTTGGATCATTTGATGTGTACAATTGTATTTTATTTATCAACAAACTTGATCAAAATGTTTAGTTTCGAACATTTATGAGTAATGAACAACTATTAACACTTTCTATGCGGCTATGAATTTTACCAGATACAAAACAAATTTGTTAGAAACCTCTCCCAAATGTCACTATATCATGGATTGAAACAATACTAGGCATGTTGGTACTTACTTGTTTGCATTTCTCATGGTAACTTTAAATATGGTGATGAAATTTGATAATTGTGACATTTTTGAAACATTTTGAGAACATTTTGGAATGTCGTCTGCAGACGCCTGCCGCGTTGAAATTGTTTTTGGTTCCTTTTTAATTGTAATCAACAATGAGTCATACTAAATCAATGATTCATACTAAATCAATGATTCATACTAAATCAACTTGCCGGTGTCTAGTCATCTAAAGTTATCAAAAAAGTAACTATACAGGTAATAAATGGGCTTCTAACTCTAAAAAAATATATTCTATCTAAAAATATTAAATTATAAAGTTGTTGAAAAATTAATCTTCTTTAATATGAGATATTGCACCTTAAAATCGGGTGATTATTGAGAAAATGACGCTCCCAAATGTAAGGTGAAGTCCGATTTTCATTTTCACATTTTTATTTTCTACACGCGGACCCATCTACGGGTACCTTATCGATTACCGGTAGTGCAATTGGGGGATGCATGCGCAGGTTGGACAGACAGTCGTATTGTTCCGATGGATCAATACGCCACACACACGCTGCCTGTCATACTCTTCCCCGTGTTGAATTGTAAAATGTGAAAATGAATTTGTGACTTTACCCTTCATTTTGGATTGTCACTTCTTAAATATTCAACCGATCCTAGCCTGCAATATCTTTTTAATAAAATTTTCAACAACTTTATAATTTAATATTTTTAGGTAGGACATATATTTTTAGAGTTAAAAGTCCATTTATTACCTGTATAGTTACTTTTTTTGATGACTGTATGTATCATTCAAGTCGAGTATTCGGACTCAATTGCAATTTGTTTTCTAAACATAAATTTATTGATGATAAGTTTACAATTTACGACTAATATAGATTATCTATTCTAACTCAAGAAATCTTATACAGAGTGGCCAAAAAAGGGTTTCATATCAGTTACAAGGTAGTGGATGTTGTTGAAAACATCATGGAAAATTAACAATTGTTTTCTTTCTTTCAAATTTAGTCTAGGCCTATCCGCAGAATGCTGAGATACCATTCAACACAACGCATTTGAAACTGGATGTTGTGAATACTTCAAAGGAAAATTTAGATAGAATCCCAATACATTAATAATTAACATTAATTAACATTTTATCATACAAATATGCATAACATGTTGGGGGAGGGGGGTGATTGCATAGACCCCAAATATCAAATATTGGGGGAAGGGGGAGATTTACGCCTATGAACGTGTGCGTTATGCGCTCAATAAGCATGGTTTTATTATTATCATTTATCATTATCATTATCAATATCATTATCATTGTCGCTGCTCCCTGTCATTAGGCACTTACCTTAATCAGCTAGAGGTGGAGTACGGACGGGCCGAATGGTGACAGGTTTAAGAGATTCAGTCGTGCCCTAAAGCGGAAATTGTTTTGTTGAATGGATTTGAGATATTCAGGTTGGTAGAGAGTATGAAGTCACTTGGTAGACAATATGCATACGAGCACAGCTCTGATGAAATACCTTATATAAACTGATGGTGTACACTCAACTACCATGTAATTTACAATGTTAACTGATGACTGTGATCAAAGACCGTCTTTTGTGTGATTGTCAATAAATGATGTGATGAAAGATAGACGGTTCAATTCCAAACCATTTTGTCTGTGAGTCTGAGGATTAAATTCCACTGGCTAAATGATGTCTTGTCTAAAGAGCTTCAACCTGTCAAGTTCAAACTTGTAGCCTGTGATACTTCCAAGGATGTATCAAATTCTGCTACGAAATTTCTGACAGTCAAGGTATTGTTCATTTTTCCAAAGTATTATTTTTTTCTAAAATTATCTCAACCATTGAATATCTATTTCGAGGTATTAGAGCCACAAGGCTCTATCTACAATAGCTGCCATGTGTTGCATCTTTACAAGGGTGTACCATTGTTGTACCAGATGTGTGTAGCATATGGCAGCTATTAACACTTTCCACGCGGCAGGCGTCTGCAGACGACATTCCAAACTTTCACAAAATGTTTAAAAAATGTCAAAATTATCGAATGTCATAACCATATTTGGAATCATCGTGAAAAATGCATTGACATAAGTACAAACATGCCTAGTATTGGGTCAGTAATCCTTGAGATAGACTTTGAAAATTGTGAAAAATTCTGAAAAATCTGTTTTGTGTATGGTAAAAATAATAGCCGCGTGGAAAGTCTTAATGGTATTATAGATAGTGAATTTTCATATCACTTTGTATCTCAACCATTTATGCAATAGCTGCCTCTGAGTTACATGTTTATACAAAAAAACAAACAAACTGGCAGCTATTACAGATAGGGTCACGGAAGTTTCTAAATTTGTCTCTCGTTTCTTAATGAACCACTCGTATCACCTTTGCTTGCGTCAAAGTGAAAATAATTTAGTTTTCATCTTGCACATATGATTTTGATTGACCTTTAATCAAATTAAAATATTAATCAAGCTCGGAGTTCAAACCCTTTCATGCCATTGTCTTCGTACACCGTATCTCTTGCTTGACGCACTTGGATGAATTGTACAGACTGTCCCAAAATTAATAGTACCCATCGATGCCCAAAGTTCAAAAATCCATGAAATACAGTGAATATTGTCATTGTAAACTGAATATAGTCCGGACAATGTTCACCCATCCCATTGTTGGTAACTAGTGACTATAAAATAGTAAGGAAAAGAAGAAAACAAGTTAGTAATTGATATCCATTGTCATTGGCACGACTGTGAAAGACATTTATGGGGTGGATGAGAAGGTTGGCGTTTATGGGATGGGATAGGGGTGGTAGTGTGACATTCAGGTGCAATGTAGTTCAATTGAATGTAATAACAAATACTGACATTTCACCATTATTACTCATTGCTATCGCAATCAAGTCGCGGACGTTGATTGCGTTAAATGTTTTGCGTAAGTCAATGGGCTTATTTTACCTTGATACGCTTGTCACTACTGGTAAAGTAAATAAGCAACAAGAGACAGTTTCATTGCAGCCTCGATTAAGTCCAGAAATATTGCCGCTACCCAGTAAGTGATGACTTTTAAATGTCAAAATGGGAAAGAATTAAGAAAATCAAAACAATCTCAACCCTCTCTTCAATGTTGTGAGATGGAATCTTGACCATACCGCTATATATATATGCGCGTACGGTTTGGCGATTTTGACATGCAGTTCAATAACCATATTGTGCTACTATTTACTGAATTTGTATAAACAACATTCTTACGTTATAACTGAAACAAATGAGATTTGTGAAACTCATTATTCCTAGATCTCGGTATAGTAGCCGATTTGGGTTACTTTTTCAAAGAATAAATGAAGATGTTGGAGCTTTTCAGTTAATTTAAAGTCCCTTCAACAATAGGTTTGGGCTACCGGGTACTTGGCAATTAACATTTAGGTATCGGAAAGCGGTTGGGGAGGCCGTAGTCGCGGACGGATGCAGAACTTGAGAACTTGAATTCAATTTTAAATAGTTTGAAACAATATTTAGTGTTAACTTCACGTGGCTTTGAACAGGTGATGTCTTTTTTTAATTAAAGTTTTAGGGTCGATAAGCGGCGACGGCGGGTGGGGTGGGGGAGGGGGTTGCGGAAGTATGCAAAATTTGAACTCAATCATAACACTTTTGAACAGATTATTTGTGTTAACTCCACGTGACTTTGAACCTGCGATGTATTTGCAATTAAAGTCTACTAGTAAAAGCGGCGGCGGGCGGGCGGACAGTGTGGGCGGAAGGATGTAGAACTTGAATTAAAACTTAAATAGTTGAAAATAATATTTGGTATTATTTTCAAAATAACATTTTACTCCGAATTTTGTTCCTAATAGCGAAAATTAAACCCTCATATTTGTGGCATTTTTATAAATTTACGCGTTACATTTTTAAATCGGATAAAGCAATCATTTCTGTATATGGCACCTGTCCTAGAAGCGCAATTGTTGCAGGATCTTGCATTTAAAGACAATGGAGTATTGAAGACGCGCTTTGATACCGAGCTCTATTGAGGAAAATATATTATATAATGTCGATATCTCGAAGAGAAAGTCATTAACCATATTTGTTGTTGTCATTTCATTTTTTTTGGCGGAGAATATACGAATAAAATAATCCTCTAATTAATCCTACTTTGCTTAATATCAAATGTACTGAAATTGAATTAATTGTTACGTCAAACAACACCCAGTAGCTTCACATCACCCCATCCACCTACACAACATACTGGCGCATGCTTTTGTATGTACCATGTGTACCGATGGTCAGTTGGTCAAAACCTACTTCATGTGTTGCTTGCATAATTCGTTATCTCACAACTACCCTCCCGCCGTACTACATGTAGTACTAGAATATATTTGGCATGGGCAGAGTTATAGGAGGACAGACTGTTGTCCATACAACATACCCCTCTCTACGTCCCTGTTGGATCCAAACATCCAAAAGGAACACCCCGACCATTACAGTTTGGCACCAACGCCGTCGCAAGGAGATACCACCAGTACAAGGCTGCAGACAATGTCGAGCCGTCTTAGTTGATGCGAGGGTTCCCTGTTCTTTAATGATGAAACATATTAGGATGTAGCCGAGCTGCACCGAATTAAAATGCTGAGCATCTTATACATCGACTCTGACTACAGTATTTATGTTCTGACTTACCAGGCAACCACCCAGGGCTAATTCTCTATATCATTAAAACCTCATGACTATGCAAATAGAATTTTATAAGGAAGACACCCTTTCTTCTTACTGTCTTAAGGTGATTTCAAGACATGCGCGCGTTGAATCCTCATCGATAATTATTTAAAACTACTTATGAAATCCCTCTTCAATAACAGTATATCACCACTTTTTCGGGTTGGTGATGGTTTAACCTGGGATTGAGATGAGTATCAAGGAAATCGAAGAGGTCGAAAAATAAAATTAAGAAAACAGGTGATCGCGTTTCTTTAATTTGATTTTCCTTAAAATTCCTTAAATAGATTTGAGTTTTTGTTCTTACCTAAAGTACAAAGTAATTTGAACTGTTATTTGAATCTAAAATTAAACAGGGTAAAAAACCCAATGGCATGACTGACAATAAAGTAACCTCCGGACGGAAAGTGCACGATTGACAGTTTCACCCGCTGGCTCCTCGTGCAAGGTTGAACTAATTGTTACTGACAGAACAACTTTTCACCGAGGTAACAAAAGCGAAAGACTGGTGAAATTCTACAATCTTTTTTCATTCCTTTTCAATACGAAACCCGCCTTCACTTGAAAAAATAAATCAGTGACAGAGGTTTTCTTTTACCTTTTCTAAAACGTGACTGTATACCTCCAACTCAGAACTGTTTCATAGTTTCATGCAATCTTTATAGATCTTGTCGTTGGTTCCATATATTGGCGATGATATCGGATTCAAATGATGAAATCAGGATGCGCTAGTAGAAACAAAGGAGCTCGCTGATGAAAGGTTCGATCCCCACCTTCTCTCACTCCATTAACAAAGAGGCACCAATATGGAGACTAGGGTTATTTACAGAACAACAAGGTTAAAAATGATATGCGTTGCAATGTTGTTTGGTATGTGGTTAACAAACGTACATGCAGAAGTTTGCGAAGGTAAGACAACACTATTAACAAATTGAAATTATAATTGTTTTTGTTTTCGAGTTTTAGATGATTAATCTCCGCAGTTGCACGAGATACTGAAAAATACGACACATCATCCTGATTTTAGTACGATACTAAATGAGACAACCGTATCTCTAATGAGGCCATGGGATGTTTTGATGCTGAAATTGGTGCAAATTTGACAACTTTTCTCAATATGTACGAGGGGCATTCAATTAATACATGCAACCATTGAAAATCTCTGAACCGGGACACGTGTCAGTAAAATAAACTTATGATATCTAAACTGCAAGTCTTACTCTTTTCTCACAGAAAATTTCGAACACGTATGTCATTTTTATCATTACATTTTAGCACTGTGAATACCTTGATCTCAGAGCACTGGTTAGGGAATAAAATGTTACAATGGCGGGAAATTTGAAAGACAAGTTTATGGCTTGCATTAAGATACGTGCGTTAACAGTGTTATATAATATTGGCGCTTGATTTATAACGCTGATTCTTGTACATTTTCAGTGCCCAGAGACCATGATGTTTATAGTACTGAAATTACATGATAAAAATTACCCACATGTTTTCCGTGAGAAAGGGGTAAGACTTACAGTTTAAGTATTATACGTATCAAGAGTGTTTACTGTTTTGTTTTATCCGTTAGGTGAACGTTTCCCTGCTATAATTTAGTATGTGAGCTGTTGTATGGGTGTGCCGCGTCTCAAAAAGGAGGCTTCAAAACTGAACTTAAAAGAATTTTATGACGAAAATTAGGGTCTGAAGAACTGATTTTCTCAAAAAGTAGGTCTTAAGAAATGGTTTGTTTTTCAAATTTGATTAGTAAGAACGCACATTTTTGAGAAAAAAATGGGTTTCAGAACGCTAATTTCCCAACAAATTGGGGCTTTGGAACGAAACTTTTGGCGATTTTTGAATTTTCAATAAAATGGGGGTTTTAAGAACAGATGCAGGCTCAAAAAAAAAAAGGGGGGGGGGAGGGGGTCTTAAGAGCTAGCAGAAGTGGTAAGGTAAGATGTACGAGAAGAGTGCGAACATGTCTGCTTGAAATTGTCATTGAAATTAGCTTAATTTGGTCTGAAATGAATCATTGCAGCACAAATAGGCCTATATATGACTTTCAGTTGACAAAATAATGTTAAAATTGGTCCATATAATCTTGGAAATATGTACCAAATGAAGAATATTGTCATTTTTCTTTTCGTTATTCTGGATCAAGATCGTGGAGATAAAGGCTGTTATAGAGGCGCCAACGCTAACGACTACCGCGGTTGTGTTAACATCACTAAAACGGGAAGGACTTGTCAGTACTGGACAGCGCAGTCCCCTCATACTCACGCTATAACACCATTAGCATACCCTAACTTTGGTCTTGGTGATCACAACTTTTGCCGTAACCCTGACGGAGAACCTTCGGTATGGTGTTATACAACGGATCCCGATAAACGTTGGGAACATTGCGCAATAGCAGAGAGGAATACATCATGTTTTGGTAATAACAAATGTCATTATGTTTCATTAGAACCTACTAAATTATGTGTAAAAATCCTCAAATGCTGCAGTTTTGGATACATGTGATTATCCTCTAATTATGCAAACTACTAATTACCCGCATGATGAGACGCCCCTTTATTCTTGTTAAATATTATGAAGGAAAGTTGCAAATAAATACGAATGTTGTTTTGAATTTGACCTCTCGGTTAACACAAGAATATCGGGGTTTCCAAGATCTGAAATGTATCATTTACATAAATAATGACATCATTAAGGATAATCGCTCGTTTTCTGCGTTCTGCGTCCACTTCAATGTGTGCCTGCTTAGCGCAGGACATACGCGCGCTCGTAAGCAGCGTATCGCGAAGAAAAACGCAGTCAATATGTTCAACATATGGACATGCTCATTCATTATCACACTATAGTACGGCGACCAAACTAAAATGTCCATCTTTTATTCTCTAAGCTCATTACATCCACCAATTAATTATAAGCACACTTTCTTGTATCCAAAACGATGCTTATTAAGTTATTCTCATTTATTAATTAAATCATCATTTCATACAGATATTATAGAGGATACATTTATTGAACAAGATCCTGGGTCTTGTAAACATCGCTGTGGCGATTTGAACACGAGTCCTGGAGTCTGCCAATGTGATGATGATTGTCAGATGTTTATTGACTGTTGCATAGATTACAGCCTTTTTTGTAGACGCCAAATTTCTACAACAACTGCATTTGTGCCAAGTATGTTTGAATGCCTAGCTCCAATGCAAGACGACAAGTATGTCCGACTCATAAGCAAATGTTCCAAACTATGGGAATCCTACCCGGTACAAAGGCTTTGTGAGGATGCAAGGCAACCAGATCGGTTTCGTGATATTATCTACCGATGGCCAGTGTATGATGAAGCCGGCAACAATTACAAGAACTGGTTCTGCGCAATATGCAATTTTATGAAGCCAAAACATGTGACAAAGTGGAATTGGATCTCATCGCCTACTTCAAAATGGCCACCTATATCACATTCACGGTTCGAACCGTTGTACTATTTACTCGTAGGAAAACGGATTCGCCATTGTAGTAGACCAGGCGCACCTCCTGGATTTTGGGGAGGTGATTCCAGTGGGAGCTCTATATCGATAGTTTGGAACTTTGATATATTACATCGCCCATCAAACAGAAATAACGACTGCGCAAGTGGAATGATCTTCGACTCTTTACTCTTGACCTGTCGAAATATAAATTGCCCGCCGGGGTTCCATTATCAGACCGATACTCTCAAATGCATTAAAAACAACGGAAGTATTTTACTAGACATGCAGTGCGCAAGCATATTCACGAACCTTTTATTCACTTTTCCGGAAGTCAATTTCGTGAATATAACTCATCACGTCGATTGCTTTCTCAACCTTCTCGATGAAAATCATATAAAAGGACTATTTGATAGAGTTAATCGTAACAACAAACTATCTGAGTATCAACTACCTTATAGTAGCAGCAGGGCTTACTCAGATGATATAGAAAATCAAAGACAAATTAATCGACCATTTTACATAGCGCTGGAAATTGAAGATATGGATATTTATCATATTTCTCAAGCTTTGAGAGCGGCAAGTTTAAATAATAAGGGTAAATGTGCAATTAAGAATGTACAGCTGATAACGTCTTGCGATAAAACCGGAGCTGTAGACGCTTGTACTGGTAAGTGGTACGAAGCTACCTCCAAAAATGTCAGTTCGGTAGAGGTTACCAACCTTATGGAAGTATTTCTTATCAATGACACGATCTTAGTTCAACCTGAATTGGTACTCTATTATTATACTATAGATATTGCTACTGAAAATGTTACGGAGATGCTTCTGATATGTGGAACAGAGGCTTCCGAGTTGGTTCCTGAGTGTTCACACATAACGCTTAATCAATCCGAGTTCGAACGCATCCTTGATGTTGACAACGAAACAATTTTTGTAATCTACGGGGATAAGACGTTCTCTTCAAACGAATTTATTCTTCTCCCAGATAGCCGTCTTCAACTTTGTGTTGATAATATACTGAATTCAAAATTAGCTTTCTTTGACTTCAGTGGGTATCTTGATGTTGAAAATACCGTGAGCAGTAGCATTTCAATGACTGCGTTGTTTGCAACATTCATTACTTACTGTAAGTTTAAAGTACTACGTAATTTGTTCGGTAAATCATTAATGAACCTAGTCGTTGCATTATTCGCGTCACAACTGCTACCACTGCTGTCAAAATTGTCCGTCGGCCAAACGTTCTGCATTTGCATAGCAGCTGGGAGTCATTATTCTTGGCTTTCTTCATTCATATGGATGACCATTTTAGCCGTTGATCTTGCCGATCGGTTCTCTTTTAGACCTTTGCGAATAGGGTCAAACGATTCTAAGGAGACCTATATGTACCTTTTAAGTGGATGGGGTATTCCATTCTTGGTGATACTACCGTGTCTTGTTCTTCATTTCTGCAAGTGCACAACGATATCATTTCAATATGGTGGTCCTGGGTGTTGGATAGCTGATCCAATGGCGAACATCATCGCCTTTGGAGTGCCAGTCGCATGTTCACTAATGTTGAACGTTATATTCTTCGTGATTACCATATCAGCCATACTGCAAGCAAAGAGCAAGTCATTACAGCTTCAGAACAAGAAAAAGGACTCCATTACCATGGCAGATGTTTTGGTGAATTTGAAGGTTAGTACCTGTATATTAAAATTTTGATTGACATTAGAGAATGACATTTTTCTGTTCACGTTGCTCTTCACGCATGTGATAACGGTACTACACCATCCCTACCACAACCACAACCACAACCACAATCACAATCACGACCACGACCACGACCACGACCACGACCACGACCACGACCACAACCACAACCACAACCACAACCACAACCACAACCACAACCACAACTACAACCACAAACACAAACACAAACACAAACACAAACACAAACACAAACACAACCACAACCACAACCACAACCACAACCACAACCACAACCACAACCACAACCACAACCACAACCACAACCACAACCAATATAGAAGTCATAATCAACCAATTATTTCAGTCTCTTAAGAAATAGTTTTGGCAGTTAAATGTTATCTTATTTAAAACTATAGCCTTAACAACAAACCAATTATCTAATTATTATTGTTGTTTGCTTTTAGATATCTGCGGTACTAGGAGTGTCATGGATTTGGGGATTTATTGCTGGCTTTCATAAAATCGAGGCACTCTGGTGGATATTTGTGATCTTGAACGCGTATCAAAGCGTGTTTATTTTCTTTGCGTATGGACTGTCCAAACGGTCTAGACAATTATGGAAGAGAGATCTAGATCTTGACTAGCTATAGCATGATATGCTCACCGAAACACGAACTTGAAACATCGTGTACACTGTAGGTTTCTTAGTCGCACCAGAAGACCATAAATTGAAATGCGTAAAAGTTAGAATGAGCAAAAACGCGCTATGTATGAATTAGGACGGCACATTTACACTTTTAGACTAAGATATAGTTCGTAATAGCTGTTTTGCAATATACCGTGGTCACATAATGTATGAGAATATGGATCAGTCTCAATCTTGATGTGCCATAATCACCACTATTTTATGCTCAAAAGAACAAGTGTTACATTGACAACAACGGTGCCGAGTCGAGAGAATGTTCTATTGACTTTTGAAGCAATTAAACCAATAACATATTATATGTATTTATTCTCTAAACATTCGAATAACCATGTTCATGCGAATACGCACACCCGGCAACTCAGCGTTATACGCACAATGCTTACGATGATTTTGAAAATTTAGGGCATAATGAACTCTATCAATGTGAAGCAGCGACATTTAACAGTCGTATCGGTCATGGGGGACAGAGCCTTTACCATTGCTGCGCCTAGGCTCTGGAATTCACTTCCTAATCATATCCGAGCCTGCTTATAATTAAGATGGTTCAATTGATTTTGTGATTTATTGCCTTGTATAATTGTTGCTTTTTGTATGCATTATTTGTATCTATATACTAATTTTCGGTCCCTCGGTTTATTAGATAGTTCAATATAATTTTACACTCGCGTCCCTCTTCAACTGAAAAAGCGTGGTAATTGCGCCTCTAATACACGAGCTAATTAGATAGTTCAATGCCCGTTTTTTCCCGTTTTCAGACATGCGCAGAAAGGATCACATGTGAAAATCCGAAATGTTGAATTTCTTTTACTCGGGTAGCTACTTTCGGACACAAATTGTGGTTTTCGGAGTGAGTGATGACATATGGTCTTCACCCAAAATATTTTCTTCAGGAATATAGCTACATTTCTGTATATGCGGCTGTTTGTTATTCTTAAAGATCGCATAGTAACAAGCATTTATACCGGACTATACGTCCGACAAATAAAAATATTTCGTAAACAACAAACTCTTACACAGATCTTAAAGGGACCTATCACATTGGATATATAGGCGAACGCGACGTTTGATACCGATAAAGAAACTGACAGTACCATGCCAACCTTTGTTGTTGCTGCGCGTTCGCGTTTAACATGGCGCACGCAATACGGCGCACACGTAATTTGACGCAGACAAATTGTGTACGCGTTTGTGGCGTTGTATTTGTTTACGGGGCAGGATGAAAGCAGGTAGTCCGTTGCTCCGCTGTGCATACCGTACATACAAGATAACGGGAGCAAGACACAAACAAAAAAATAAAGCCAAGGTATACATGCATATAAGACCTTTATTTTAATAATATGGATGATAATGAATGTATACATAATGATTAATTGAGCAGTTATCACCTAATATTAGTTATGTGTAAATTTGGCCGATACCGCCGCGCAATTGGCATGGCTGGTCATGAAGCTTTTGGCTGGTAGTGGTAGATCAAGGTCGGCACCGCCTCCCCCCCCCCCCCCCCCCCCTCACACCCATTTCATTGTCTTCGTGCGACTTATACAACGGTACGGTGCGGTGCGGTGCGCTACTATGATGAGGTCTGAATCTTTATCAATTTAATAATAAGGTGCTGTGGTTTATTATACGCCGTGAGGCTTATATATATAGCACGGAAATTACGGGATTGTCTCATCATACCCTATAGGCCTAAGCACCCCCACCCCCACCTTCCCCGCACTTCCCTTTACTTATAATATGGATACAGTAAGGCCACATGGGGTATCTGGATAAGCGGAACGTGCGGTATTGCCCCATCATACCCTAATAGGCCTAAGCCACTATGCAAGCGCACTTCCCTTGATAATCTGGATATAGTAAGGGCACATAATGGTATCTGGATAAACGGAGCGTGTGGTATATAATTATGGTCAGGCCTTATTTAGAACACAACAAACATGACAAAGGGATTACATACGTTTAAGCCCTACATGCCTATTGGAGGACTAATGTATTTAATGTAAATTGGCCCGAAAAAACCGGGGTTGGCACACATAGTGCTCAAATACAATCATGGAATGGTAGAAGTGATCCGCCGACCATAAATATGATAAAACTAAATAACCGACTATAGAACTACAATCTTGGAAAAAAGTCCTTGGAACGCTGAGCACGCGTGTTGGGTATTGCGTGCCTGTATTGATAGTTAAGTGTCTTCGGCTATAAACTGAAATTGTTCAAATGAGATTTGTCCTTCCCCACTCCCCATCGATCAATGTTGGGACACTCTGGCAAGCTGCAGGAGCCACTGGCCTTGGTCAACATTGTACGGGGGGAGTGGGGGTGACACTTTTCCGTTAATCACACGCAAGTGTTCCAAGACTTTTTTCCAGGATTGTATAAGAGGAATGCAAAATATTTGATCTAAATTTGGGTTTTCTATCATAAGTCAAAAACGGCATGTCGTATGAATCTCATATTACACACGATTTGAGTAAACAATACGGGCATCACAAATATGAAACAAAAATGATGATAGGGAATGTTTTTATTAAGGGAGTGGTTAGTGAAAACAATTATGTATGTCATATTGGACTACAATTTGACCTATTTCTTGATCCCGCGCGCAATAATCTGATGTTCATAATTGAATAAAGCAAAAGTATAAAGTTCTTGCTGAGAAATTAACATTTCTAATGCTTATTTTCTTTTTAACCATGTTAAATTTATTGTAAATGCGACAGGGAAAAGCCATGTACTGCGTTTCGTATGCCGAGTTCAATAGACGAATCAGACATGTAATAATTACGACATCGTATTCTGTATTTAATCTTACCGGTAATTATTTACATGCGAATGTTTTTAGGCCAACATTTTCCTCTGCATTTATAAAAAATACTTTTAATAATGTTATCACATTGCATATATGTTTGTTATTTGAAATATAAAACTAAACATTGACACTTTACACGCGGCAGGCGTCTGCAGACGACAATCCAAAATTGAACAAAATGTTTCAAAAATAGTTGGAATCACCATGTGAAATGCATTCAAATAAGTGCAAACGTGTCATATTATATGTTCGGTTAAATGAAATTTAAAAAAACAGGAGGATAACATTCATGACGCCTAAATGTGGTTTCTCTTGGTATTGCGTGTTATGCAATTTTCCACTGTATTTATAAAAATACTTTTAATAATGTTATCACATTGCCTATTTGTTTGTTATTTGAAATATGAAACTAAACATTGACACTTTCCACGCGGCAGTCGTCTGCAGACAATTGCACAAAATGTTTCAAACATATTTGGAATCATCATGAGAAATGCATTCAAATAAGTGCAAACGTGTCTCAATTATTTGTTCAGTTATCCTTTAGACAGACATGAAAGTAAGGAAAGGTTTCTGAAAAATCTGTTTTGTACCGTGGTTAAACCAATAGCCGCGTGTAAAAGTGTTAACATTTGCCGAGCAGTAACGTTTATTTGCAATAATATTCCTATCTACTGAAGATAGCTCATAACAGAAAAAGGGGAAAAAACACGCCATTAGAGCGACTCGAACCAACGCGAAACAGGCTATAAAGTGTATAAACGAGCGCTCCTACCAGTTACGCCAAGCGGTCAATGCTTACACAAGCGTGGATTTGTTTAATTATACATGTTATAATTATGTATTATCGTAAAGTGTCACACACTTTACCACAGTTTACCATCAGTTTACCATTGGGACATTTTGCTTAAAATAGGCAATTAAACATTTTTTCATACTGCCTTTGAGTTATCAAGATATGCATATGTGTTAGCTATACCAATCATGCATGTTGAAACTCCGAAATATAAGTCGCATGGGTCGCACCTACGCATTTTGATAACAGTTTACCATTTAAAATGAAAACAAAATATGTATACTAATATTTTACTATAGAAACAACGGTAAAGTGTACAATGAACACGTGTTTCAAGGCAACACTTTACCATTCACTTTACCATTCACTTTACCAATACCGTCTCAACTCGTTTGATGATTACTTTGTGAATAAAATTCTATTCATTTATCGCAGCGCTATTTTAATGAATAAATAAAAGAAAATATATTACTTAAATGGTTTATTTATGTATTCGTGTATGTTATACATTACGTAAATGGTTTAGGTATTCACGTATTTAGTTTTTTTTGGTTGTTTCTGAGGATGTGATTGAACTGAATAGCATATAAATAATATTATCGCCGTTCTTCCTCATCGGACTCAATAGCTCAGTTGGTAGAGCACTGGTCTTTCCATCCAGAGGTCCCAGGTTCAAATCCTGGATCTGCAAATTATTTTACTGACTATCATTTATAATTTGTGGAGTAAGAAGAAACATTTACTCAGTATCCAACTATGTCCAACTATTGTTTTTCCAAACATTTTAAAATATTTCCAAAAAATAAATGCCAAATGTTTTTTTCCATGATCAGAATGGTAAGCATTCACAAATCGGTGGCTTTATTTATCAGTTTAATTCATCCTAATGACACGCATGTGATTTTAGAAGATTGTTAAATCTATAGAATTCATTATCGTACATTTTAAGCATCGACAAAGCGTATTTAGTAAAGTGGTCAGATCCAATACTTACCAAATCAATATAGCCTGGATAAAGACGAAAGTGATGCAAACACTATATAAAAAGCTGTGTTAAGTTCAATCTGTACCATTTACCACTCTGTCATATGGTGATGCAAATCAAGTCTATAAAATAGTGCAGACGATAGCTCTGTCGAATCTGTCAAACGGAAATTACTGCTATCTACTGAAGATAGTTATTTACAATTATTAAGGCCTAAGTTATTCTACAATTATTATTCGTGTTACTTTCAACCCCATATTATATAGATTCTGTTACCTTTAGAAACTCTTTTGCATATCTGACAATACATGAATAACTAATCTCGTAGGAGTATCTGAAAACGCCACATTATGCAGTGCAATAATGGGCAATTATACTTCTGAGAAATGCATTAGTTAGTATGGGGAACTATTTTCACTGAACTTTCCCGTATTAAATGAATGTCTTCTTTAAAAAAAATACGGGGGTTGCCAAGCCTATGGTCCACTGCCAAATCTTGTGCAATTTGAGATTCATGTGATATATAGTTTTCGATTTATGATAGAAAAACTAAATTTAGATGAAATATTTTGCAATCTGCGTATACAATCTTGGAAAAAAGTCCTTGGAACGCTGAGCACGCGTGTTGGGTATTGCGTGCCTGTATTGATAGTTAAGTGTCTTCGGCTATAAACTGAAATTGTTCAAATGAGATTTGTCCTTCCCCACTCCCCATCGATCAATGTTGGGACACTCTGGCAAGCTGCAGGAGCCACTGGCCTTGGTCAACATTGTACGGGGGGAGTGGGGGTGACACTTTTCCGTTAATCACACGCAAGTGTTCCAAGACTTTTTTCCAGGATTGTATAAGAGGAATGCAAAATATTTGATCTAAATTTGGGTTTTCTATCATAAGTCAAAAACGGCATGTCGTATGAATCTCATATTACACACGATTTGAGTAAACAATACGGGCATCACAAATATGAAACAAAAATGATGATAGGGAATGTTTTTATTAAGGGAGTGGTTAGTGAAAACAATTATGTATGTCATATTGGACTACAATTTGACCTATTTCTTGATCCCGCGCGCAATAATCTGATGTTCATAATTGAATAAAGCAAAAGTATAAAGTTCTTGCTGAGAAATTAACATTTCTAATGCTTATTTTCTTTTTAACCATGTTAAATTTATTGTAAATGCGACAGGGAAAAGCCATGTACTGCGTTTCGTATGCCGAGTTCAATAGACGAATCAGACATGTAATAATTACGACATCGTATTCTGTATTTAATCTTACCGGTAATTATTTACATGCGAATGTTTTTAGGCCAACATTTTCCTCTGCATTTATAAAAAATACTTTTAATAATGTTATCACATTGCATATATGTTTGTTATTTGAAATATAAAACTAAACATTGACACTTTACACGCGGCAGGCGTCTGCAGACGACAATCCAAAATTGAACAAAATGTTTCAAAAATAGTTGGAATCACCATGTGAAATGCATTCAAATAAGTGCAAACGTGTCATATTATATGTTCGGTTAAATGAAATTTAAAAAAACAGGAGGATAACATTCATGACGCCTAAATGTGGTTTCTCTTGGTATTGCGTGTTATGCAATTTTCCACTGTATTTATAAAAATACTTTTAATAATGTTATCACATTGCCTATTTGTTTGTTATTTGAAATATGAAACTAAACATTGACACTTTCCACGCGGCAGTCGTCTGCAGACAATTGCACAAAATGTTTCAAACATATTTGGAATCATCATGAGAAATGCATTCAAATAAGTGCAAACGTGTCTCAATTATTTGTTCAGTTATCCTTTAGACAGACATGAAAGTAAGGAAAGGTTTCTGAAAAATCTGTTTTGTACCGTGGTTAAACCAATAGCCGCGTGTAAAAGTGTTAACATTTGCCGAGCAGTAACGTTTATTTGCAATAATATTCCTATCTACTGAAGATAGCTCATAACAGAAAAAGGGGAAAAAACACGCCATTAGAGCGACTCGAACCAACGCGAAACAGGCTATAAAGTGTATAAACGAGCGCTCCTACCAGTTACGCCAAGCGGTCAATGCTTACACAAGCGTGGATTTGTTTAATTATACATGTTATAATTATGTATTATCGTAAAGTGTCACACACTTTACCACAGTTTACCATCAGTTTACCATTGGGACATTTTGCTTAAAATAGGCAATTAAACATTTTTTCATACTGCCTTTGAGTTATCAAGATATGCATATGTGTTAGCTATACCAATCATGCATGTTGAAACTCCGAAATATAAGTCGCATGGGTCGCACCTACGCATTTTGATAACAGTTTACCATTTAAAATGAAAACAAAATATGTATACTAATATTTTACTATAGAAACAACGGTAAAGTGTACAATGAACACGTGTTTCAAGGCAACACTTTACCATTCACTTTACCATTCACTTTACCAATACCGTCTCAACTCGTTTGATGATTACTTTGTGAATAAAATTCTATTCATTTATCGCAGCGCTATTTTAATGAATAAATAAAAGAAAATATATTACTTAAATGGTTTATTTATGTATTCGTGTATGTTATACATTACGTAAATGGTTTAGGTATTCACGTATTTAGTTTTTTTTGGTTGTTTCTGAGGATGTGATTGAACTGAATAGCATATAAATAATATTATCGCCGTTCTTCCTCATCGGACTCAATAGCTCAGTTGGTAGAGCACTGGTCTTTCCATCCAGAGGTCCCAGGTTCAAATCCTGGATCTGCAAATTATTTTACTGACTATCATTTATAATTTGTGGAGTAAGAAGAAACATTTACTCAGTATCCAACTATGTCCAACTATTGTTTTTCCAAACATTTTAAAATATTTCCAAAAAATAAATGCCAAATGTTTTTTTCCATGATCAGAATGGTAAGCATTCACAAATCGGTGGCTTTATTTATCAGTTTAATTCATCCTAATGACACGCATGTGATTTTAGAAGATTGTTAAATCTATAGAATTCATTATCGTACATTTTAAGCATCGACAAAGCGTATTTAGTAAAGTGGTCAGATCCAATACTTACCAAATCAATATAGCCTGGATAAAGACGAAAGTGATGCAAACACTATATAAAAAGCTGTGTTAAGTTCAATCTGTACCATTTACCACTCTGTCATATGGTGATGCAAATCAAGTCTATAAAATAGTGCAGACGATAGCTCTGTCGAATCTGTCAAACGGAAATTACTGCTATCTACTGAAGATAGTTATTTACAATTATTAAGGCCTAAGTTATTCTACAATTATTATTCGTGTTACTTTCAACCCCATATTATATAGATTCTGTTACCTTTAGAAACTCTTTTGCATATCTGACAATACATGAATAACTAATCTCGTAGGAGTATCTGAAAACGCCACATTATGCAGTGCAATAATGGGCAATTATACTTCTGAGAAATGCATTAGTTAGTATGGGGAACTATTTTCACTGAACTTTCCCGTATTAAATGAATGTCTTCTTTAAAAAAAATACGGGGGTTGCCAAGCCTATGGTCCACTGCCAAATCTTGTGCAATTTGAGATTCATGTGATATATAGTTTTCGATTTATGATAGAAAAACTAAATTTAGATGAAATATTTTGCAATCTGCGTATACAATCTTGGAAAAAAGTCCTTGGAACGCTGAGCACGCGTGTTGGGTATTGCGTGCCTGTATTGATAGTTAAGTGTCTTCGGCTATAAACTGAAATTGTTCAAATGAGATTTGTCCTTCCCCACTCCCCATCGATCAATGTTGGGACACTCTGGCAAGCTGCAGGAGCCACTGGCCTTGGTCAACATTGTACGGGGGGAGTGGGGGTGACACTTTTCCGTTAATCACACGCAAGTGTTCCAAGACTTTTTTCCAGGATTGTATAAGAGGAATGCAAAATATTTGATCTAAATTTGGGTTTTCTATCATAAGTCAAAAACGGCATGTCGTATGAATCTCATATTACACACGATTTGAGTAAACAATACGGGCATCACAAATATGAAACAAAAATGATGATAGGGAATGTTTTTATTAAGGGAGTGGTTAGTGAAAACAATTATGTATGTCATATTGGACTACAATTTGACCTATTTCTTGATCCCGCGCGCAATAATCTGATGTTCATAATTGAATAAAGCAAAAGTATAAAGTTCTTGCTGAGAAATTAACATTTCTAATGCTTATTTTCTTTTTAACCATGTTAAATTTATTGTAAATGCGACAGGGAAAAGCCATGTACTGCGTTTCGTATGCCGAGTTCAATAGACGAATCAGACATGTAATAATTACGACATCGTATTCTGTATTTAATCTTACCGGTAATTATTTACATGCGAATGTTTTTAGGCCAACATTTTCCTCTGCATTTATAAAAAATACTTTTAATAATGTTATCACATTGCATATATGTTTGTTATTTGAAATATAAAACTAAACATTGACACTTTACACGCGGCAGGCGTCTGCAGACGACAATCCAAAATTGAACAAAATGTTTCAAAAATAGTTGGAATCACCATGTGAAATGCATTCAAATAAGTGCAAACGTGTCATATTATATGTTCGGTTAAATGAAATTTAAAAAAACAGGAGGATAACATTCATGACGCCTAAATGTGGTTTCTCTTGGTATTGCGTGTTATGCAATTTTCCACTGTATTTATAAAAATACTTTTAATAATGTTATCACATTGCCTATTTGTTTGTTATTTGAAATATGAAACTAAACATTGACACTTTCCACGCGGCAGTCGTCTGCAGACAATTGCACAAAATGTTTCAAACATATTTGGAATCATCATGAGAAATGCATTCAAATAAGTGCAAACGTGTCTCAATTATTTGTTCAGTTATCCTTTAGACAGACATGAAAGTAAGGAAAGGTTTCTGAAAAATCTGTTTTGTACCGTGGTTAAACCAATAGCCGCGTGTAAAAGTGTTAACATTTGCCGAGCAGTAACGTTTATTTGCAATAATATTCCTATCTACTGAAGATAGCTCATAACAGAAAAAGGGGAAAAAACACGCCATTAGAGCGACTCGAACCAACGCGAAACAGGCTATAAAGTGTATAAACGAGCGCTCCTACCAGTTACGCCAAGCGGTCAATGCTTACACAAGCGTGGATTTGTTTAATTATACATGTTATAATTATGTATTATCGTAAAGTGTCACACACTTTACCACAGTTTACCATCAGTTTACCATTGGGACATTTTGCTTAAAATAGGCAATTAAACATTTTTTCATACTGCCTTTGAGTTATCAAGATATGCATATGTGTTAGCTATACCAATCATGCATGTTGAAACTCCGAAATATAAGTCGCATGGGTCGCACCTACGCATTTTGATAACAGTTTACCATTTAAAATGAAAACAAAATATGTATACTAATATTTTACTATAGAAACAACGGTAAAGTGTACAATGAACACGTGTTTCAAGGCAACACTTTACCATTCACTTTACCATTCACTTTACCAATACCGTCTCAACTCGTTTGATGATTACTTTGTGAATAAAATTCTATTCATTTATCGCAGCGCTATTTTAATGAATAAATAAAAGAAAATATATTACTTAAATGGTTTATTTATGTATTCGTGTATGTTATACATTACGTAAATGGTTTAGGTATTCACGTATTTAGTTTTTTTTGGTTGTTTCTGAGGATGTGATTGAACTGAATAGCATATAAATAATATTATCGCCGTTCTTCCTCATCGGACTCAATAGCTCAGTTGGTAGAGCACTGGTCTTTCCATCCAGAGGTCCCAGGTTCAAATCCTGGATCTGCAAATTATTTTACTGACTATCATTTATAATTTGTGGAGTAAGAAGAAACATTTACTCAGTATCCAACTATGTCCAACTATTGTTTTTCCAAACATTTTAAAATATTTCCAAAAAATAAATGCCAAATGTTTTTTTCCATGATCAGAATGGTAAGCATTCACAAATCGGTGGCTTTATTTATCAGTTTAATTCATCCTAATGACACGCATGTGATTTTAGAAGATTGTTAAATCTATAGAATTCATTATCGTACATTTTAAGCATCGACAAAGCGTATTTAGTAAAGTGGTCAGATCCAATACTTACCAAATCAATATAGCCTGGATAAAGACGAAAGTGATGCAAACACTATATAAAAAGCTGTGTTAAGTTCAATCTGTACCATTTACCACTCTGTCATATGGTGATGCAAATCAAGTCTATAAAATAGTGCAGACGATAGCTCTGTCGAATCTGTCAAACGGAAATTACTGCTATCTACTGAAGATAGTTATTTACAATTATTAAGGCCTAAGTTATTCTACAATTATTATTCGTGTTACTTTCAACCCCATATTATATAGATTCTGTTACCTTTAGAAACTCTTTTGCATATCTGACAATACATGAATAACTAATCTCGTAGGAGTATCTGAAAACGCCACATTATGCAGTGCAATAATGGGCAATTATACTTCTGAGAAATGCATTAGTTAGTATGGGGAACTATTTTCACTGAACTTTCCCGTATTAAATGAATGTCTTCTTTAAAAAAAATACGGGGGTTGCCAAGCCTATGGTCCACTGCCAAATCTTGTGCAATTTGAGATTCATGTGATATATAGTTTTCGATTTATGATAGAAAAACTAAATTTAGATGAAATATTTTGCAATCTGCGTATACAATCTTGGAAAAAAGTCCTTGGAACGCTGAGCACGCGTGTTGGGTATTGCGTGCCTGTATTGATAGTTAAGTGTCTTCGGCTATAAACTGAAATTGTTCAAATGAGATTTGTCCTTCCCCACTCCCCATCGATCAATGTTGGGACACTCTGGCAAGCTGCAGGAGCCACTGGCCTTGGTCAACATTGTACGGGGGGAGTGGGGGTGACACTTTTCCGTTAATCACACGCAAGTGTTCCAAGACTTTTTTCCAGGATTGTATAAGAGGAATGCAAAATATTTGATCTAAATTTGGGTTTTCTATCATAAGTCAAAAACGGCATGTCGTATGAATCTCATATTACACACGATTTGAGTAAACAATACGGGCATCACAAATATGAAACAAAAATGATGATAGGGAATGTTTTTATTAAGGGAGTGGTTAGTGAAAACAATTATGTATGTCATATTGGACTACAATTTGACCTATTTCTTGATCCCGCGCGCAATAATCTGATGTTCATAATTGAATAAAGCAAAAGTATAAAGTTCTTGCTGAGAAATTAACATTTCTAATGCTTATTTTCTTTTTAACCATGTTAAATTTATTGTAAATGCGACAGGGAAAAGCCATGTACTGCGTTTCGTATGCCGAGTTCAATAGACGAATCAGACATGTAATAATTACGACATCGTATTCTGTATTTAATCTTACCGGTAATTATTTACATGCGAATGTTTTTAGGCCAACATTTTCCTCTGCATTTATAAAAAATACTTTTAATAATGTTATCACATTGCATATATGTTTGTTATTTGAAATATAAAACTAAACATTGACACTTTACACGCGGCAGGCGTCTGCAGACGACAATCCAAAATTGAACAAAATGTTTCAAAAATAGTTGGAATCACCATGTGAAATGCATTCAAATAAGTGCAAACGTGTCATATTATATGTTCGGTTAAATGAAATTTAAAAAAACAGGAGGATAACATTCATGACGCCTAAATGTGGTTTCTCTTGGTATTGCGTGTTATGCAATTTTCCACTGTATTTATAAAAATACTTTTAATAATGTTATCACATTGCCTATTTGTTTGTTATTTGAAATATGAAACTAAACATTGACACTTTCCACGCGGCAGTCGTCTGCAGACAATTGCACAAAATGTTTCAAACATATTTGGAATCATCATGAGAAATGCATTCAAATAAGTGCAAACGTGTCTCAATTATTTGTTCAGTTATCCTTTAGACAGACATGAAAGTAAGGAAAGGTTTCTGAAAAATCTGTTTTGTACCGTGGTTAAACCAATAGCCGCGTGTAAAAGTGTTAACATTTGCCGAGCAGTAACGTTTATTTGCAATAATATTCCTATCTACTGAAGATAGCTCATAACAGAAAAAGGGGAAAAAACACGCCATTAGAGCGACTCGAACCAACGCGAAACAGGCTATAAAGTGTATAAACGAGCGCTCCTACCAGTTACGCCAAGCGGTCAATGCTTACACAAGCGTGGATTTGTTTAATTATACATGTTATAATTATGTATTATCGTAAAGTGTCACACACTTTACCACAGTTTACCATCAGTTTACCATTGGGACATTTTGCTTAAAATAGGCAATTAAACATTTTTTCATACTGCCTTTGAGTTATCAAGATATGCATATGTGTTAGCTATACCAATCATGCATGTTGAAACTCCGAAATATAAGTCGCATGGGTCGCACCTACGCATTTTGATAACAGTTTACCATTTAAAATGAAAACAAAATATGTATACTAATATTTTACTATAGAAACAACGGTAAAGTGTACAATGAACACGTGTTTCAAGGCAACACTTTACCATTCACTTTACCATTCACTTTACCAATACCGTCTCAACTCGTTTGATGATTACTTTGTGAATAAAATTCTATTCATTTATCGCAGCGCTATTTTAATGAATAAATAAAAGAAAATATATTACTTAAATGGTTTATTTATGTATTCGTGTATGTTATACATTACGTAAATGGTTTAGGTATTCACGTATTTAGTTTTTTTTGGTTGTTTCTGAGGATGTGATTGAACTGAATAGCATATAAATAATATTATCGCCGTTCTTCCTCATCGGACTCAATAGCTCAGTTGGTAGAGCACTGGTCTTTCCATCCAGAGGTCCCAGGTTCAAATCCTGGATCTGCAAATTATTTTACTGACTATCATTTATAATTTGTGGAGTAAGAAGAAACATTTACTCAGTATCCAACTATGTCCAACTATTGTTTTTCCAAACATTTTAAAATATTTCCAAAAAATAAATGCCAAATGTTTTTTTCCATGATCAGAATGGTAAGCATTCACAAATCGGTGGCTTTATTTATCAGTTTAATTCATCCTAATGACACGCATGTGATTTTAGAAGATTGTTAAATCTATAGAATTCATTATCGTACATTTTAAGCATCGACAAAGCGTATTTAGTAAAGTGGTCAGATCCAATACTTACCAAATCAATATAGCCTGGATAAAGACGAAAGTGATGCAAACACTATATAAAAAGCTGTGTTAAGTTCAATCTGTACCATTTACCACTCTGTCATATGGTGATGCAAATCAAGTCTATAAAATAGTGCAGACGATAGCTCTGTCGAATCTGTCAAACGGAAATTACTGCTATCTACTGAAGATAGTTATTTACAATTATTAAGGCCTAAGTTATTCTACAATTATTATTCGTGTTACTTTCAACCCCATATTATATAGATTCTGTTACCTTTAGAAACTCTTTTGCATATCTGACAATACATGAATAACTAATCTCGTAGGAGTATCTGAAAACGCCACATTATGCAGTGCAATAATGGGCAATTATACTTCTGAGAAATGCATTAGTTAGTATGGGGAACTATTTTCACTGAACTTTCCCGTATTAAATGAATGTCTTCTTTAAAAAAAATACGGGGGTTGCCAAGCCTATGGTCCACTGCCAAATCTTGTGCAATTTGAGATTCATGTGATATATAGTTTTCGATTTATGATAGAAAAACTAAATTTAGATGAAATATTTTGCAATCTGCGTATACAATCTTGGAAAAAAGTCCTTGGAACGCTGAGCACGCGTGTTGGGTATTGCGTGCCTGTATTGATAGTTAAGTGTCTTCGGCTATAAACTGAAATTGTTCAAATGAGATTTGTCCTTCCCCACTCCCCATCGATCAATGTTGGGACACTCTGGCAAGCTGCAGGAGCCACTGGCCTTGGTCAACATTGTACGGGGGGAGTGGGGGTGACACTTTTCCGTTAATCACACGCAAGTGTTCCAAGACTTTTTTCCAGGATTGTAGAACCCAAACGCTCAGAACGCAGGCCTACTGAATAACCTGGATACAGTATGTGCACATGGGCAGTGGCGGCACTACCATCAACATTTTAAAGGGGAAAACGGGGGTGGGGGACAATAAAACAATCTGGAGGGGGCCAAGACAAAACACTTGGGTGGAAAATTCAAGCCTTTTGGCTTTTATTGTAAACATTCCTGAAATTAGATTAATTTATTCTAAATCAGACATTTTGGACCAATTTAAAGCTAATTTTAAGTAACTTTAAATTTTGACATTAAAATTGAACTTTTTTATTATTATTTGGGGTACAAAATGCGTAGAGACTTTAAAACTGTGGGAGAGGTCACGACTGGTGGCATTCCCCCCACCCCCTCGGGCATACCCCTACCCGGTAGTGATTATCTTTTCGTACATGAGTTTAACCAAAATCAGTTCATTTGTTTAAAAATGTAAAAAAAATCTTTTTATTCAGTGAATTTTTGCTTTATTTCGTATTAAAACGGAATGAATAAATTTGGTACGATAAACTCATGTACGAAAAAAATAATCGCCACCCGGTAGTGCCGCCACTGCACATGGGGTAGGTCTACCTAAGGTCACATGGGGTACCCACCCAGATGTGGCCTATAATTATATTAAGGCAATCCAGATACTCTTAATATTCTAAAGTGTTCTTATTAATCCACGTAGGCCCGAATAACCGCATAAAAAGTTATCACGGATGCCCTTAATATTCGATTCAAGATATACCAAATAGTCCAGGGAGGTCCTATATTGGATCACTTAAGGACACATGGAGTATCTTGGTTATTAAAGTACATGGGGGGGGGGGGGGGGGGGGCGGGGGGTACCTGAATAATCAAGGGCACCATGTGTTATAAATGGCGTACTTGGATTTCTTAAGGGCATACAGTATATATGGATTAAGGGCACTATGGCACCAATGTCAGTATTAAGGGCACAGGGTACATGGAGTATCAACGACATACTCTTGCTGTTTTACAATACCCTCATCCTACGTTTTGATATGACTAACCACCCGCTATAGCTTCGGCACTTATACCTGCGCTTTCCATTATAAATTGGATAATAGTACAGGCACATTGGTATTGATATAACGCCGGCACGTGCGGTACCTGGGTTATTAAGGCCACCTGTTGAGGGGTTGGGTCTAGCAAACGTGGAGTACTTGGATTAGGAACATGTATTATTTAAGAGCACATTGGGCCTATAAGCTCATGGTGTATTAAGGGCACCATGTCACTTACATTATATTAAGGGCACCTTAGGTACCTGCATTATTTAAGGACATGTTCTTGATATTTATATAAACATTTATAACGTTTTGAAATTACTCACCTCTGTCTATTTTGATATGACTAACTGCCCGCTATCTTCGGCACCCGCGTTTAATTTACTTGAATATGATCAAGTAAGGGCACAAGGGTATCTCGATATAACGGCACATACAGTACCTAGATCATGTGATACCCGAAACAATATTAAGGGCACCTGTGGTTACTGGAGGTGTACTCTCTAAATACAAAACGAGTGGAAAGAGTGGAAATTCACTCGAAAAGGAGTGAAGGGAGTGAAACACAGGACAACCCGTTTTAGAGTGGAAAATGTCCACTCAATAAAGTGGAACATTGTCATATAAAATCCCCTTTTACTCCTTTTAGAGTGTTTTTCCACTCAAAAACGTGTTGTCCTGCGTTTAACTCCTTGAAAAAGTGGAAAACCACTCTTTTACATTTAGAGAGTAGGGATTAGGCCTATAGGGTACTTGCATTTCAGGTCACATGGGAGGCCTACATCCTGAGGTACCTGGGTATCTGGATATTAAAAACACAAAGGGTATATGCCTACCTGGATTAAGGCACATCACATATACCTGGATTATCAAATGCACCTGCGATATTCAGATTTATCGAGGGCCCGTCTGGATTATGTAAAGGACATGTTCTTGATATTGTACCAAATTTTCTTACGCTTTGTTTACTAATCTCCCCGTTATCTTCTAGCGGGTTCCGCGCGAAGTATGTATAATGTTCTCTGCTCTGGTTTCATTGTTTCTTTTGTTTGAGTGCTTTGGCAGATTTGCGCGCATTATAAATGTTCATTATTATTATTTATTATTATTAACAGTTCTAGGTAAAATTACTGTTATCAAGACTGTTGGCATTGCTTGATTTGGCATGTCTCTTTTATTATACAATTATCTATCAATTTGTCTTTTTGTGTAACAACGATAAAGATGGTTGATTTAAAAATGAAAATAACACTTCAGGCCATAATACGGTTAAGATCAATAAAGACGTAGGTCATGCCAAATCCTTCATGGTAACACTTACAAACAAAAATACACATTTTCTACTTGAATGCACTGAGACTTAGGTCAAAGGTCAACTCTTCTGAACCAACGAATGGTATTGAAGCAGGTAATAAGATGATTTTAGAATAATCAATTCATTTTAATAGGTAAAAGTCAGTATATTAATTTAAGTTTGCCGAGCCAGGTTTTCACACAATATATGACTTTATTGAAGACAATGGAAAATACAAAGGATTTCAACAAACTGGGCCTTATTGTTGGCTTGAACAGTGTTGATTATATAAGGTGGTGCCGTCTTGTTAAGAAGTTTTTTTGAAGTAACACGAGGGTCATTCAAATCGCTGTACCTCAATCCTTTCGCCTTTGAAGTAACAAGAGGGTTATTTAAAACGTTCTACCTCAACTACCTCGCTGTTGAAAAAACACGAGAGCACGGATGTTTGATCGCGTGTAAATTTTCCGATTTATAAGCGCACCTACAACAACAGAGGGCAGCAAATATTGATGTAAGAAACTAATCGATATATCGTCAAAACCACCAATGTCGCTGTGTTATCCAAAGATTCTATATAATACCTGCTTGGATCTTAAATTTGTATCACTGATAGGTCCCGTTTTCTATTGTGCTCTGGAGCGTGAACATTACAACCACAGACATAGATACAGGTTCGCTTTTTTGATAAGATATCACATTTTGAGCTACGTATAAGATCTACGTCATTTACCGGTCAAACCGCAATCAATTTAACGCCACAAATGTCGGTCACATTAAATTCGCAAGGAAATACGCTGTTTTCCCTGCCGGACTAGGCCTAACTACAGTGCAACAGGCCATAAACCTCCCGAAAAGACAAGTCAAGTGATTAGGCCATTGTTTAAAATAGTCATATAGCACAAGTCTCATAATTTCAATATATATGAAGTAAAGGTCTGGCAATATGAAAACTTAAAAATTAGACAAAATATCAATATGTATAGGAAATACATGAAAATTAGTGAAAAATCATAAAAAACATGATTTTACCTATACTTTTGCAACCATAAAAGATAAAAGTACACTGATTTCAAATAAGGTGTACATAATATTTGGCCGATAATTCTGATTGAGAACTTTAAAAAAAAAAAGTATCTCGTTTTGGAAAAATAAGCGAAAGGGTAATTTTTAGTTAATTTGCTTAATTTATATGTTTTTTTTATCTGTAACTCACATCCCTTAGAAATTTGAAATTTGGGACATAATAGCAACCGCCCTCTGTTGATTTTTTTATCACAAACAAGTTTTGCTGTGTTGAGCCTGGTGGCGCTATTCATGGATGACAATTATACGACCACAGGCCTACATGTTATAAACATAGGTCGCTACAGGTGTTGAAACAATGAAAGGTGACATTAAATTAGAGAATTCACCAATGATAGATCTTAGATCATTGACGCATTGGATGAAGAAAATACTGAACTTCAACGCAAAAACATTTTCGTGGAGAATTGCTCATCAGAAGAAATACAGCAGCTGCTTAAACTTTCCTAATTTGTCTTCATCAGATTTAATTTTCATGTAGTACCTTGCGTTGAGCTTCGTCGATTTCTCAGCAATTTTGTGTATAGATCGTTAAAATCGGCTAACTAAATCGTCTATTATAGTGACACCAGTAATCGATTTTGAGAATGTAATACCTATAGATTATAATCTTGCGCTACTCTGGCAGTTCCCCCCGTAGCTCAATCGATAAGAGCGCTGTCTATGAATGCAAAGATTGCTGTGCTGCTGCTGGTTCGAATCCGCTTAGAATCACTTTTTTTTTAAAGTAAAGCAACACGCAAGTCAAACGAGGGCGTCTTGAAAATAATTCCTCTCTAAGGGATGTGAACTGGTTAAGGTAAATAGGCAATTACAATTGAAAGCTAAAACTTCGGAGGAAAGATTTGTATTGATAAGAATTCAAATAATTGTTCGGTTATGCCGAAATTTAGAAATCTCATTTTTGGGGCAAAATCAACAACAAAATGGCCGCCAAGGTCAAATGTCACATATTTACTCTTTTTTGTATATCTAAAGAACCGAACAAGGTATTAACCTTCTGATTAATATAATGTTTTCATTGATGTGTCAGCTTTCAGATGCAATTGCCTATTTACCTTTTCAATTACAGATAAAAGAAACATAGGCATTTAAGCAAAGTAACTAAAATGGGATTTTGGCTTATTTTTCCAAAACGAGATAACTTTTCAAAAAAGTGCTCAATCAGAATTATCGGCCATATCCATCATAGACACTATTTGAAATCAGTGTACTTTTATCTTCCATGGTTACAAAAGTATAGGTAAAATCATGTTTTTTATGTTTTTTCATTAATTTCTTATACATATTGATATTTTTGTCTAATTTTTAAGTTTTCATATTGCCAGACCTACTTCATATTTATTAAAATAATGGGACTTGTGCTATATGACTAATTTAAACTATGGCCTAATCACTTTCGGAAGGTTTATGGTCTGTTGCACTGTAGGATAAATAGCATAACATGTGCCCAGATTTGCTTTTTTGGATAAGATATCACATTTGGAGCTACGTATATGATCAACGTCATTAAACGGTCAAACCGCAATCAATTTAACGGCACAAATGTCGTTCGCATTGAATTCGCAAGGAAATAAGGTGTTTTCCCTACCGGACTAAGCCTAACTAGGCTAAATAGCAAAACATGTGCCCAGATTTGCTTTTGGGGATAAGATATCACATTTTGAGCTACGTATAAGATCAACGTCATTAACCAGTTAAACCGCAATCAATTAACGCCACAAATCTTGTTCACGTTGAAATCGCAAGGAAAAAAGATTTACTGATTAGGACCAATGCTGTTAGTGTTATACTGTCGTGTAGTACGATGTGAAATTACAAACCAAATGTTTGATGCCGCAATATAAAAATGAAAGTATATTGTGCACAAGAGTGGTTTAAAATTAAACTTCCTTGTACCAATCGTTCGATGAGAGAGAGAAGCGAAAATGGGGTTGTTCAGTGATACCCATTAAAAATACACGCTCTTGTAATGGCGGCCAAAAAAAAGAAGAAGATAGTTATACTCCCTGTCATAGTCCCTTGGGCATAATTCGCGTTATTTTACGCGAGCTTATTCTGTTGTTGTTTGCGGGGCGCGGCGTCAAAATGCTTGACAGGCGCGAACAATGTCACGCGCCGTCAATCAAGGCGTGTGACGATTTCACGATTGACCAATTAGGATGCGTGATTATTTGTTTAAAGGAACCGGTACGCACTTCCGTATTTACGCACACTCGCACCTACGTATTGCAATGCGCACCTACGTACGCAACTCGAACGTACGCATGATTTGATGGAATTATGTCCAAGGCATTATGACAGGGACTATAGTTGGCAAACTTGAAAACGATGACAGTAATATAATGCTAACATACAAACCAAATGTTGGGTGCCGCATTACGAAAATGCGTCGTGTATATATTGTGCACGAGAATTTTTTGTATTTTAATGTTTGAATAATGAGAACTTCCTTGTACCAATCGTTCAATAAGAGCAGCAAAGATGAAAAAAAATAGTATGATTGTTGATTAAATTTGCGGCGCTGTGCACGACGCACGTTAATATATAGGACGGCGTACCAGTTCATGCACAGCTGGATTGGCGTAGATAATCGAAGTATCGAAAAATTTAAAATGACGTAATAATAAATCGGACCATCAAACAGCCGTGAGAGCCATTAACACTGTTTTACCTCACGTGACAGGTATATGGAATAACACGAGGGTAATTAAAAACGTTCTACCTCAAACCCTACAACTTTGAAGTAACATTAGGCACATTCTAAATGTTCTAACTTGAACTGAACATACGCCTTTGAAGTAAAATGTGGGTTGATCAAAACGGTCTCCATTACGTTCCACAATACCTGTATAGTTTGAGCTCAAGTTCGAGATATAATCTGACAGGTTGAACTGGCCATGATGCTAGTATTTGCGTGTGAACATGGTGTGAATGGTGTGAACACCCTGGACCAACTGTCTGGATGACCCAAAAGACAGTCAACACTCCGGCGATGTGCCTTGCCATATGTGTCGATCTTAAGCCCCATTGGGCTATTTTTCAACTAGAATCTGCGCTATATCATAACTTCTCTCGAAATTTTTATTTGACAAAATCTAAAAAAGCACTAGTTTTGTTAACAAATTGAAGTTCAAACATTGAATTTCTTAACACAAGAACTTTTCAAAGTCGCGTGTTGGGCTGTAAGTTCCACCCAATAATTGTTCAATCCAACGCCATTGACCGCATGCTAGGGGGACCTTGAGGATGGCCAAAGTCTACAATCTTGACACATTGCTTGATGACTTGGCACGTGGTGACTTTCAGCCACATTTGGGCTAGTTTTAAAACTTAAAATCTTGGGTGTATCAGAAACGAGCTGATGGTGTCCTCAATTATGATAAAACACTGGGATTGGTATATTTTTACAATTGTGCTACATGTATGAACTTACACCTATAAGGATTTAGAAAAATCAGCCCTCTTTGTACAACAAAACGTCGATTCAAAAATGCTGATCTTGTCAGACAGTGTCTCCCTGCAGCACGCGTGATAAATAACGCGAATATTAATATAGATATAGGGGGAATAATAATATAGCTATAGGGGGAATAATAATATAGATATAGGGGAATAATAATATAGATATAGAAGGAATATAGGAGGTATATAAGAACATCAAGAAAGCGACCAAGTTTTTGTTGCTCTTTAATTTGAATTTGAAAACAAATTTGAACTTTTATTTGTACTAACACAGCGCTATGCCTGATTGGAGCCCTATAACATCACAAACGCCCGTTATAGCACGCAGGGACAGGTGAATACCGCTGGCTCCTCGCAGAATGGCGGAAATAACAGTAATTGACAAGGTTACTTTTTCAAAGGGAACGAAATAAAAATCGATCAGTTATTTATTTTTTGTTTGATACCAAAGGAAAACTGTTGAGCGCATAATTATTTGTTTCAGTACTGAATCACTTGCTTGATATTGTCTTATTGACGATGATTCTGTCGATGGATACGGAAATATAAAAAGAAAGGGCTGACTAATAATGAAAGGTTCAGTCCTCACGCTCTCTTTCTTTGGCACCAATATGGAGACTCGGGTTAATTGCAGAACAAGCAGGTTAAACATGATATGCATTGTAATGGTTGGCATGTGGTTAACATGCGTACCTGCAGAATTTTGCGAAGGTAAGGCAACATCATTAGCAAATTGAAGTTATAAGTGGTTTTGTTTTTGAGTGTTGGATGACCATTCTCCGTAGTGTTCAGGAGATACTGCAAAAATATGACACCTCTGGTCATCTTGATTTTGGTTAGATATTATATAATTAAAACAACAGTATCTCTAATGAGGCCATATTTGATGCTGAAATTAATACAATTTTGTACAACCTTTTCCAATAATACAGTATGTATTTAATATTTAAACGGCTCCACCACCTCCAGTTATGATGATGGTGCGAGACTAGTTTGTTGCGCGATTTTGATTGACATTTAGGCCAAGCCATGCGTATCGCTAACAATTGGTGGTTATTTGTTTATATGCCACCTACATACCAACACATGGCCGAAGGAGACCTGGTCGTCCAAGCACATCATACTTGAAGTACATACAACGCTTACTTGGTGACAATGAAGGCATGTTTCAAGAACGTCAGATAGCCACTCTTGCTACAGATCGCCGTGCTTGGAGAAAACTTGTGGTCGCCTGCTCCGCAGCCGAAGGATGATGGTCGGGAAAAATATCAAAACAGCATAACCACTAAGTGTGCATTTCTTTTAAGCAACAAAAGGTGGTGACGCAGCAAATGGGTATATTCTTGGTGTAAGAGTAAACACTCCATTACGGTATAAAACTGTATAATCCTTTAATCCGTCGATAGAAGATTTTGGGCTAGGTTAATTCCGTGCTGCCTTACACCAAGGATAAACCAGCACTGATGGCGATCATATGCGTTGAGTTTATTATGCAATTGCAGCTAACGCTAATGTTCATGAGCGTGTAAACGGTTATTATCAATTAGCACTAATTAGTATTCATAGGCGCGGCCAAAACTAATATTCTAAGTCGTAAGCGCTTTAGAGCTTTTAACCCGAAGTTTGTGAACCTGTCGAATTTGCGCTTCAATCTTAACACTTTCCACGTGGCAGGAATCTGCAGATGACATTCCAAAAAAAACCACACAAATGTTTTCAAAAACATCAACATTATTCCATATTCAGTCAGGGCAAATGTCCAAAAACGGCATGCTGTCGAATCTGGCAGCATACTGCCGGATCCGGCAATATTGCTTTTTTTGCCATTGGTTATTTTTGTGAATTAAGAACCTACTTCTGCATGTTCAGTAAAGTCAAAATGATAACCAATTATCATATAACATAAATTGCAAAATTTGTGGTATTTATTTTCGTGACTTAGAGCCAGCAATATGTTCGCGAAATTAAATAGATCGCAAAATTAAGTCGTTTTTTGCCTCTAGCCGTCTTTATTTTAAGTTGGGGGATCAAATAAGTTGATGAATCATGATGAGAAAATAATTCCCTAAGTTTTGACCAAAGCTCATAAATTTTGACAGTGAGGTTTTATATGTTTTAAAGCAAAATGCTTAATTAATTAATTTAGTCATAATTAATTATATTTTTGGTCAAAATTGGTCTTAAGATATTTAATTTTGATATTTAATTTTAAAACATTGATGTATAAGTCATGTTCGAATAAAGAAGAATAAAAATAAGTATTGCAAGGTTGTTTAAGAGGCAAATGATAATTAATTAGTTCTTAATTAATTAATTAAGCATTTTGCTTTAAAACATATAAAACCTCACTGCCAAAATTTATGAGCTTTGGTCAAAACTTAGGGAATTATTTTCTCATCATGATTCATCAACTTATTTGATCACCAAACTTAAAATAAAGACGCTAGAGGCAAAAAACGACTTAATTTTACGATCTATTTAATTTCGCGAACATATTGCTGATTCAAAGTCACGAAAATAAGTACCACAAATTTTGCAATTTATGTTATATGATAAGTGGTTATCATTTTGACCTAATTAACTTATAAAACCACCTTACTGAATGTGCAAAAGTAGGTTCTCAATTCACAAAAATAACAAATGGCAAAAAAACAATATTGCCGGATCCGGCAGTATGCTGCCATATTCGACAGGTTGCCGTTTTTGGACATTTGCCCTGACTGATATTATTACAATATTTGGAATCACCTTGAGAAATGGAGTAAAATAAGTGCAAACATGCCTAGCATTGGTTCAGTTATACTTGAGATAGACTTTGAAAATTGGGAAAGGTTTTTGAAAAATCTGTTTTGTATAATATGGTAAAACTAATAGCCGTGAGGAAAGTGTTAAGAAACCACTAGAGTTAATTTACTAAAATTTGGAATATAAACTGATTCCTCATGCAGAATAGAACTTACACCATGCGATGAAGCCGAGCCCAACAGGTAACCCGCCACTATTAATAAGCTTTGATTAGCATGCAAAATATAACAGTGCTCATCGGTGCAAACCCTCAAGTTGTACTACTCTCTCCAATCCACTTTCCCCATTAAAGCGAGATCTTGGTATGAGAAAAGAGCTCATTTGTTTCATATCACCATTGCAAAATTTTAGGTTTGGCTTGGAAATCTGTACCAAAATCTGTACCAAATGAAGTATTTTGTCTTTTCCTTTCCGTAATTCTGGATCTAGATCGTGGAGATAAAGGCTGTTATAGAAGCGCCAACGCTAACGACTACCGCGGTTGTGTTAACATCACTAAAACGGGAAGGACTTGTCAGTACTGGACAGCGCAGTTCCCTCATACGCATGCTATAACACCATCAGGTCGTCGTGATCACAACTTCTGCCGTAATCCTGACGGAGAACCTTGGGTATGGTGTTATACAACGGATCCCGATAAACGTTGGGAACATTGCGCAATAGCAGAGAGAAATACATCATGTTTTGGTAAATAAAAACATCATTATGTTTCTTTCGAACCTACTAAATTATGTGTAAAATTCTTCAAAGGCTACAATTGTGGAGACATGTAAAAAATTCTCGTAGCCAATCATTAGAATTTACTCTAATTATGCGAACTTCGAATTATTCGAAAAAAAATTGCAAAAAGGTACAAACACAAGAATAATCGGGGCTTCCAAGAGCTGAAATGTATCATACACGTGAATATGTTATAGCCTACAGAAAGCAAAACACTTTTAACAGTCGAAACAATTGTCTAATAAGACATTGCATTTATATGTTTATGAGAAAGAGAGTCAATGGGGCTTCAGATCACCTGAAATGGGTTAATCACATGAAGATCTTCAAATTTACTCAAATACATTGTACTTTACCGTTTAAAAGTTGAATTATACAAACTAACATTTATTGGCACTGCTTTATGGAGTAAATTAAGTTACGCATATCTCACTTTAAAACAGACCTCGAGCTCCTGTTGTTCTGACAAGTTCTCAGTAAGATGCAGATTGCTGTGGGATGGTTTAATATGTAAATCATAAAAAGACGTCGTTTGATTGGACGCCTCGAATTTTTCACTGCCTTTTTACAAAGCCGTGCTGGATGGCAATGTTGTCATCAAGCATGAATCGCGTGTTTTTGCGTTCTGCGTCCACTTAAAATCGCCGCACTCAGGCCGTGCCGTGCGTGCGTGATGGGGCGTATCGCGAAGAAAAAGAAATATATAGTTTCAACGTAGTGGATGCCGGTTGCACTGACATCCACTACTCAAAATATGGACATACCCATCCATTATCACACCATAGCCCAGCGACCAACCTAAAATGTCCATCTTTTATTCTCTAAGTGCAAATAATCCCATTATACGAGGGTCATTCAATAAGTTCTACCTCCTCCCTCATAACATCGCTAATATTAATGTCAACCTCATGACATTTGTCATGATTATTGCTCTGAATCATAGCTACAAATGTGTTGTAAATGATAATTGATATCTGTTTTACTTTTGTTATGACGCGGTCAAAGCCAGAGAGAGATTTTAGACAACGGACACAGAAAATTACTTTAAAAATACACACATGTTTTCGGGTGTTTTTTCGTATTGTATGGTTAGATATAGGAGCATGATTTTAATACTGAAAATGGAAATGTATGAATGATATCTGAATTTGTTACAGTATTATCATGTACAGATAAGATTGTAAACAATATTAACTCTTGTAGGCTTGCAAATAGTGTACTATCAACTCATATGTATTGCTATGTCTTTGGCATACCAGAATACTGCCATCAGTCAGATTTTCGTTGTTACAACTTAAGCCACAATGATGCCTCGAATGTTAAATCTTTACCATAATAGTCACTTTATGAGTTTTATTTATGTGCAACCTTCAGAATAGTCAATCAGGTGGTCAATGATAGAAAACTATCGCTTTGACAGACTTTAAATCCCTCCATTTAGTTCGATATATTGAAGATCGCTTAGTTATCATGAAAGTCAAATATGACTTTTACAGGGTTTTCTAGGGGAGGGGTAAACTGAATGGTTGTCCTGACCTGGATCTGGCTAATCAGAGGGCATATTTTTTTCCAAACCAATCAGTCAACTTTATTGTTTACAGTCTGTTTAAGAGATATCTGACATTTAGAACGGTTATAATTGACCGATAGGTATGTTTTGCCTCTCACAATAGGCCAATTGAAAAGTACTTCGGCGATATTTTGCTGCTTTTCATTCGTTTCCGTCACACTAAATTGAGGTTTGGTTCTCACTGCATGTCCGGAAAAGTACAACCAGTACTCAGATCACTTTACATTGGATTTGTAGCTGAGGTTCCAAGAGCTACAATTGTGTGTTATTTGATAAGACTGGCTCATATAATAATTAAGTTATGAGGTAGGAGGTAGAACTTATTGATTGACCCTTGTACATCCATCGATGGATTATATGCAAACTTTTTTGTATCCAAACACGATGCTCATTAAGTAATTCTTATCTATTAATTAAATTATCCTTTCATACAGAAGTGCAGGAGGAGACATTAAATGAACAAGATCTTTGGTCTTGTAAAAATCACTGCGGCGATTTGTCGAATCCTATATTCTGCAAATGTGATGATGATTGTCAGATGTTTCATGACTGTTGCATAGATTACAGCAATTTTTGTAGACGCCAAATTTCTACAACAACCGCGTTTGAGCCAAGTATGTTTGAATGCATAGCTCCAGTGCAAGACGACAATTACGTCCATCTCATAAGTAAATGTTCCAAATTATGGGAATCCAACCGGGTACAAACGCTTTGTGAGGATGCTAGGCAACCAGATCGGTTGCGTGATATTATCTACCGATGGCCAGTGTATGATGAAGCCGGCAACAATTACAAGAACTGGTTCTGCGCAATATGCAATTTTATGAAGCCGAAACAAGTGGCAAAATGGAATAAAATGATCATATCGCCTACTTCAAAATGGCCTCCTACATCACATTCACAAATCCACCCGAACTATTATCTAACCGTAGGAAAACGGATTCGACAGTGTATTAGACCAGCCCCACCTGAAGGGGGTGGGAGCTCTGTATCGATTGTTTGGAACTTTAATATATTACGTCGCCCATCAAATAGAAATAACGACTGCCCGACGGGAATGATCTTCGATTCTTTACTCTTGATCTGTCGAAACATAAATTGCCCACCGGGGTTCCATCATAAGAGTGATACTCTCAAATGCATCAAAAACGTGAACGGAAGTATTTTACTAGACATGCAGTGCGCAAGCATATTCACGAACCTGGTATTCACTTTTCCAGAAGTCGATTTTGTGAATGTAAATCATCATGTCGATTGCTTTCTCAACCTTCTCCATGAAAGTCATAATAAAGGACTATTTGATAGAATAAATCGTAACATCAAACTATCTGAGTATCAACTACCTCATAGTGGCAACAGAGGATACTTAACTGATATAGAGAATACACGACCATTTTACATAGCACTGGAAATTGAAGATAAGGATGTTTATCATATTTCTCAAGCTTTGAAAGCGGCAAGTGTAAATAATAAGGGTAAATGTTCCATTAAGAATGTAGAGCTGATAACGTCTTGCGATAAAACCGGAACTTTAGACGCTTGTACTGGTAAGTGGTACGAAGCTAACTCTAAAAATGTCAGTTCAGTAGAGGTTACCAACCTCATGGAAGTATTTCTTATCAATGAAACGATCTTAGCTCAACCTGAATTGGTTCTCTATTATTATACTATAGATATTGCTACTGAAAAGGTAACGGAGATGCTTCTGATATGTGGAACAGAGACTCCCGGGTTGATTCCTGAGTGTTCACACATAACGCTTAATCAATCCGAGTTCGAACGCATACTTGACGCAGACAACGAAACAGTTTTTGTAACATACGGCGGTAAAATGTTCTCTACAAACGAGTTTATTCTTCTCCCAGATAGCCGTCTTCAACTTTGTGTTGACAATGTACTGAACTCAAAAATAGCTTTCTTTGATTTCAGTGGGTATCTTGATGTTGCAAATACCGTGAGCAGTTGCATTTCAATGACTGCTTTATTTGCAACGTTCATTACTTACTGTAAGTTTAAAGCACTACGTAATTTGTTCGGTAAAGCATTAATGAACCTACTCGTTGCATTATTCGCGTCACAACTGCTACCACTTCTGTCAAAATTGTCCGTCGGCCAAACTTTCTGCATTAGCTTATCAGCTGCGAGTCATTATTCTTGGCTTTCTTCATTCATATGGATGACAATTTTAGCCGTTGATCTTGCCGATCGTTTCGCTTTTAGACCTTTACGAATAGAGGTTAGCGATTCTATGAAGACTTCACTTTATCTTTTAAGTGGATGGGGTATTCCATTCATGGTGATACTACCGTGTCTTGTCCTTCACTTCTGCAAGTACTCAACGATATCATTTCAATATGGCGGTCCTGGGTGTTGGATAGCTGATCCAATGGCGAACATCATCGCTTTTGGAGTGCCAGTCGCATGTTCACTAATATTGAACGTTATATTCTTCGTGATTACCATATCAGCCATACTGCAGGCAAAGAGCAAGTCATTGCAGCTTCAGAACAAGAAAAAGGACTCCATTACCATGGCAGATGTTTTGGTGAATTTAAAGGTTAGTACCTGTATATTTTAATTTTGATTGACATGAAATCTTGCTGTTCATCATGTTCACGTTGCTGTTCACGCATATGGTAACGGTATTATACCATCTTCACCACAACCACAACCACAACCACAACCACAAAAACAACCACAACCACAACCAAAACCAAAACCAATAGATAGAAGCCATAATCAACAAATGGTGCAGTCTCTTACAAATTTTATTCACAACTATCGCCTTAAACAACAAACCAATTATATAATTATTATTCTTGTTTGCTTTTAGATATCTGCGGTACTAGGAGTGTCATGGATTTGGGGATTTATTGCTGGCTTTCATAGAATAGAGGCACTCTGGTGGATATTTGTAATCTTGAATGCGTATCAAAGTGTGTTTATTTTCTTCGCTTATGGACTGGCCAAACGTTCTAGACAATTGTGGAAGAAAGATCTAGATCTTGAATAGCTGTAGTTTGATATACTCACCGAAAAATGAACTCGAAACGATCGTGCACACTGTAGGTTTCTTAACAGCACCAGAAGACCATTAATTGAAATGCATAAATGCAAAAGTACTTTGTGAAACGTTGTGTAGGGCGCGCTTGAATGTCTTAAGGCTCATATTGTTACATATAGAGCAAAAGTTTGCCCCACATTTTGAAAATTTGGGTGTACGTTCGTGTAAGTTGTCATTCGTTTGTGACATATTTGGCATACGTTGTATTCGTTAGCGGTTCCTTCGCTAGGGGCTAGCAGAGGTACGCTGGGGTTTACGAAAATGTTTGAGCATGTTCAAAATGTTGAATAAATCGTTCAAAATTGTCTTCGAATTGGTAGTAAAACAACGTAAATAATAGTATACACAATAGCAAACTGGTTATACTATCATTATCATTATGACATAAGTATATTATAGACTCACCGTAAAATAACTTTTTACACATGCAATAGTTTACTATGGAAGTGCAGAAAAGCACCCGTAATTGGGTAAAAACCTGATATGATACCATGAAAGTGTAAGATTCATCGTAGTCTCGTGTCCAGACTCCATTTTACATGACAGAAAGCGGATGTGAAGGAGGCTATTGCGCAATGTACACTCTTAGTATTAAAAACTGCACAATGTTGAGCGAAAATCCCATGCGGTCCGGCACCATATCGGTTATGTTACTTTGCAGATTCCAGCCATTGCGGACGACGGCATCGGTCAGAAACTTCTAGTGCAGGAACAGGACTTGAGGACCTTATCCCGGCTTTTTGTAGGTAAAAGGTGATATGATTTATACATTTATAGTCCTGTAGAAAAGAACAATAGTCTTATGGGAGTGAAGTAGGTGACATATCTGGTTGGTGTGTGATCCCCGGGCTGAGATCTAGGCCATATTTCCTATACCTATAATTGCGTACATAATAATTTTATAAGCTTATTACATCATCATCGGTCGTCCTTGGACGGAAAAATGGAAGCAGCTTAGTTGCTTTCATCATTCTTTCTATGGTTGTTTGTTTACTCCATTGGTACACCACGCCTAGTGGAGGTATGTATTGGTATACATAGTATGATACAGACCCGAATGATCCCCTACTCTTTACGAAGGAGTCTGTGACCTTTTTAACGTGCTCGGGGATATTGCAGCTACTTCACTCCTAAAAGCAACATTGGGTTAAAAACTACACATTTCTTTTTGTACCCAGCAAAATTTGACACCCATTTCTAAGCGTGTATAATAGCTCCTTGGTTGAAGAGACCTCACTACCGACAAGTGAAGGGAAGTAAACACCACTGAATGAAGGGATCGCGATAATCACAAAAGCTACGGAGCTCAAGAATAATGGCTCGAAAAAGGTATTAATCATTAAAATAATCGAGCCCAATATCAGTCAACATGTTGCTAGTTTCGACCACATAGCTACTGCGTTCACCTACCAATTTGAATAAGTTAGGTGACATGACATAAATTGCCCGCTTAGAAGCGCTATTAATTCGCTCTGGTAAACCTATTGTTATCAATACTACGAGAGGATTACCCAGTGCATATATTTAAATTCGGGGCTAACTGCATGGGTAAGTTTCCATTATGTTGCAAATTACATCTACGCTCATGCCTTTAAACTACTCAATACAGCCGGTTGGTTCAGGGTGATGCAACACCCTATCTGCCCATTGTTGAGATTTTGTTCACAGTATAGCGCACTCTATAAGTTCGTCCTCCGGCAGTTAAGCGTAAACTGTCAATAATTCGTTGTGAATGAATATTCATCCATGACTATTCATGACCTCACACGATGTGATCGTCGCGATCCAGCGTTTTTCCCAACTGATCTAATTACAATATTCATAAAATGCAAATAACGCCACGCCCCTCCTCTGTCACTGTCAGACGAAGCCATCCACAATTTAAAATTCGTATTTTGTTCAAATTATTTTCAAATAACCAATTCTGAATGTTTCGTGTCATAATTATAAGAACTAAATTCTGCTATCATCAAAGCAAATAAGTTTTACTCTAAATCACAATCAGCTTTTTTTGACCATTGATGTACTATTTCTGTGAAATCACAATCAGCTTTTTTTGACCATTGATGTACTATTTCTGTGCCACAAATCATGTTTTGAGCCGATAAAATCCACCACGTCTTAGGTCGTCTGGATTGCTACGACCATGATAGTGCGCCCCCTCTAAAACCATCCTCCGTCAATTTAAGCATAGTAAACGGGGGACTTTGCCTTCGAGATACTTGTCCCATAGTTATAGGGTCTCTGGTTGGTTGCACACGAGAATTATGTCATATATAGCAACCAGCTTGGCCAGGAAGGCGAATATTTAAATTTGTTGACGGTTTTTAGGGCATCAATTTATAGCACTGCTAAGCGGGCCTTGTAACCTAATGGATTTAGATTCAACATTTGATAGATTAGAAAGAAGACGGATATTTTAATTTTAATTTGAAAACAAATGTAAGCTTTCATTTGCACTAATACAAGTACACCTATATACAACTCTATGCCTGATTGCAGCCCTGTACTGTTACCCACACAGATTATATCATGCAGTGACAGGTGAATACCGCTGGCTACTCGCAGAATGGCGGAAATAACAGTAATTGACAGGGTTACGATTTCTGAGAGAACGAAATATAGATTGATCAATTTAACAAAGGTTATTTATTTTCTGTTTGATATCAATAGAAAGCTATTTTGTTCATTTTGTAAAAAGCACTTGTTTCAGTGCTGAACCACTAGCTTGATATTGGTGATGATTCAGTCGATGAAATCAGGATATGAAAATAGAAACCAAACTGCTCAAACCGTTTCGGTTATTGTTTCGTCTTTTATATACGCCTAAATTTAACATTATGTTTGGTGCACTTATTGACACAAAATACCCATTTGTTATAAAAAAATTGTCGAGTTTCAGTGGCGGGGTTACAGTACTAAATTGATCAGCAAAATTGCTGGTTTGTCGTATTGAAAATCTTGATATGAGACTTGAGTTGATTGTTTGAGAGGAAAGGGGTGCACTTTCAGTCCAATTATTTGTCATCATGCTAAAGCTTATAGCGAATTATCATATTTCAGGCTTGTATTGTAAAATCCGTCAAGCAAGTAAGTTTTATCATAATTTTCGAGTTTTTCGAGAATTTCCCCAAACATTCATTTAAGTCTATACCTAAGCAGATGAAAAACATCGTCCACAGCGCCACCAAGATGTGAGAACCAGGAAGTTAAATTTCCCGGATTATGTGGCTTTCGATTGGCAATTTGAGTTTCACCCCCCCTGGTGTATGGTTATAAACAATGTGCAGGCACAAGTTAACAAAGGTTAGGAGTAAGTGCAAAATCAGTACGCTGGGTTTCAGGGTGATTGCAGCTCTTACTAAACACTTGTACACTGTGTAATGTAACATATACACTGGCGTCATCGTAACAGTCACTTTATCTTGAGCACAGCTTAGGCGACGAAAAATATACCCTGTTTTACGGACCCGACCACACTATTTTTGTCGATTAATGTACAAACTAATGTTGACAAATTTTTGAAAAATTTCGAACAGTGTTGACATGTTTTTAATTATTTTTATTTTTATTTAAACTTTAAATTTTATTCTTCGCCTTTCGCAACTCCGCCTGATATCGGGATTTCTTTCGAAATTAAGATATAATTTTATTCATCAAGCTTAATTCTATATGCCTAGAGAATATGTAACCGTTTTATGAACAAGCATTCGAGGATGGATCATTGTCAAGTATAGAAGACCCTCATAGAAAAGGTTGTATATCCACCTATAGGCGACAAGCTTAATACTTTCCACGTGGCAGGTTGTCTGCAGACGACATTCAAAAATTTCACAAAATGTTTAAAAATTGTCGAAATAATTACATTTCATTATCACATTTGAAATCACCATGAGAAATGCATTAAAATAAGAACAAACATACCTAGTATTGATCCAGTAATCCTTAAAGGGACATTGAGAGATACGTATGGGAGTGCTCCCTCAATTATCCCGTTTATCATATAAAATGTCATGATTTTCTTAGTTTCGATATGATCATATCGAAACTAGGTGCTGAATACGGAAGTTATGCTATCTTTTTACTCACGGACTTTCGCGGCAAATCTCAACCCGGAAGTGCCGTTATTTGCTTATTTGGCATGAAGGCGATGTCAGAATTGTATGACATTTTGGATTTGGGCTATGTTGATGATTATCTTTACGTTATTTGCTCATTAGTATATCGATACATCTCTCAATGCTCCTTTAAGATAGATTTTAAAAATTAGGAAAGGTTTCCGAAAAATATGTGTCATATGGTAAAGCAATAGCCGCGTGGAAAGTGTTAGCGTTTCAGGTCCTCGAACGACCGCTTGGTTCGCCAGGTATTTTACCAATAACAAAGTGATTGGTTCACATTGGCCGGTGTAGAAGGAGATCGTATAGTCCCGTGGAGCTACAGTGTGAGTCAAAAAGAAGTTGTACTGAAATGAATGAATGACCAAACAAATTTGACAAACAATTGATGCACACATATTCAAAAAAATGAATCACTGAAATTGGTCCTGGCTACTAAGAGTTTAGGCCTATACCTATTTTAATAAAAGAACCCATTTTGGGAGCTGTCCTAGAAATGCTAAATTCATTTAATGAAATTATCCGTCTAAGTGAGGAGCAAAGTGTACATAATTCTTTAAAGAGTCTTTAATATTCATGGTATTCAATGGTATTTAGAACCCGGGAGTTTCAAACATACAGTTGAAAGGTATGCATAAACTCAATATCTGTGGCTAAAGGTTGAGTCAACGCTGAAACAGTTTTTTTCGTTGTCAGCTTTCATGTTTCATAATACATGTAAATCTGGTTGTAAATCGATTTCTTTCCGAAATAAGAATGAAGTTTTAAATGTTTCTGTTGCATTTTTTCCATTAAGAATTACGTGAAATCTCGAAGATAATTGGGCCAGGGGATGAGGGAAATTTGGTTTAAATTATCAGGTGTTGAAAGACTATTTATTAAAGGTGGATGTTCAAATCACTTTACTTTTTTTTTGCCCATCAACATATCTCGATTTCAGCAGAAACCCCATATTTTTATCATTATTTATGTAAAATATTTGGCGCAAGCTATGTTCCATTTATACGTTATAGGTTATAATATGGTGAATGACTGCCAAAGGTGGTCAACCACCCGGCCAGTGTGTGTACTACTCAATTGGCAAATTTTGTGTAACCTTGAGCTTCTCAAATTCACCATTGAAGTTATGAAACTCAAAATTTGGAATACGAATATTTTAAGGAAGACCTTTCACATGGAATAGAAAACATCAAGTTGAAAATCGGGTCAGCAATCGGAACACCACCTTTAATACATACAATTATTAAACCTTTTGAGTAATAACATGTCCCCCACGTCTACGCCCGGGATTGACGCCCATGCTTTGATAGTCATCGACTCCCGAAGTCATTACATACACGCTTAGAAGTGAGTGTCAAATTTTGCTGGGTACAAAAGAAATGTGTAGTTTTTGACCCAATATTGTGCTGAACATCGATTTCGTGAAATATTTTTTTACACATGCAATAGTACTATTGCATTCCGAGTTTTACACTCTGGAAGTGCCCGTAATTGGGTAAAACATGATTTGACACCATAAAAGAGTAAGATTCATATTTTACATGACAGAAAGCGGATGTGAAGGAGGCTATAAGGTTTTTAAAAAAAACCCCAATAAAGGTCTAAATTTAGGTCACATCAATTGTACTACTTGCAGCAGGATGTTATTGAAGACCCTCGTTTAATAATGTTATGGTCCTTTCATTGCAATGTAATTTCAATAGGAACTTCAATAGGAACCAGTATACACTGGTGACAGAAATCACTGGTCATGTGATGAAAGTAAAGCATCCTGGCAGGGGTGTGCCACTCAGCTTGCCGATCGGAAGCCACTTTTAAATTAAAATTTGGTCAGCATAGACTTGGTGGCGCTATACCGATAAGGCGTGATTGTAGCAGACGACGCGACGCTGGCCACGCGTCTCTCAGACGACCCAATATGGCAACGAGAGTGCACCATTTTGAATTATTTTTAACAGTCATCGCCCTGTTAACGATGACAATTCTTCTAATTATGATGAATTTGTCAAAATGATAAGATTAACATTCGCGATTACGTATTATTCCAATAGGAATTCAAAATTTAGGTTTCGCGTGGCCACCATCGTCTGTGTAAATCCAGACGACGGTGGACACGAACGGCCGTTAATTTTGAATTTCCGTTGGTTTCAATGTAACGATGGATTTTGATTATATGACCCCATAAAATTCATCACACGTTGGAACTAAATTATTTCATCCTAAAACCAGTGGGTGGCTAACCATCCGCAGTGTCAGTATCATTTTTTGAATTTAAACCGTTGTTAAGCGTTCGTCCCATTCACTTGATCACGTAACCTCGTTCGCATATTTGTATATACCTAAATATTCGTGAATACGCCCGTGTCCAGCGTCGTCTGTGTAAATCTACCGCGAGAACAGCGCCACCAAACCTATCATGACCAAACCAAAATTGACGTTAAACCTGGTTAAACGCGTTAAACGCCGGACACGGACGCATTCCGGACGATTACCTTAAAGGGGCACTAAGAGATGTGTTGGAGCATGCGCCCTCAATTATGATAAAAACTAGGATTATTATATTTTTATAATTGTATTACAACTTACACCTATAAGTATTAAGAAAAATCAGCCCTCTATGTATAAGAAAACGTCGATTCAAAAAATGCTCGTCCCGCGGGACGAGCATTTTACGTCCGACAGTATCCCCCTGCAGTACGCGTGATACATAACGTGAACCATATTTGCATAGAGGGCGTTTTTCAATAAATAGCGATGATATTGTTTTAATCAAGTTTTGCTGTGTTTTTGCTAGTAGAAACAACAGTAATGGCCATTTTTAATGTTCATCTTGAATTCTGAAGTAAAATGTTAAACATTTAAAATTTTCAACACCACTTAAAGGTAGATGTTCCGATTTTCAACTTGAAGTTTTCTATTCTACATGAAAGGTCATCCTTAAAAAAGTCGTGTTCCAAAGTTTAATTTGCATAGCTCTAATGGTTCTTATTTTAGACGCACAGGATGCTATGAACTGTACCCATTGAGTAGTACACAAACTATATCGGTGGTTACCATTCGCGGTAATTCGACGTCATTTCATCGATTTCTCCGTAATTATACCGATTTAGGCCGTCAAATTTCAGTATGATGATGAGAAAAATACGAGCTTTCATATGATATGAGAATCTCCGTATGTTTGAAATAATTCTGTGTTACGAAAATGTGATCGGGTCATCTACCTTTAATGTGCCTTTAATTTATGTAAATATGCAAAAGGGACCGTTTTCGCTACGTACATCAGTATAGCACTTTCCTATCCCAAAATTAATAGTATCCCTGATCCTGGTGTTGCTCAAATCTTGTTTGGGTTTACACGGTGCATTTTACCAAAGTATGTCTAGAGCAAGTAGTCAGCGTTTGAATCGATTCATCTGATTGGATCAGCGTAACTACAAACTTTTTAACATTATTTTCACATAAAATGCGGCATCCCGCAAGTGTACACAATTACAATGTGAATCAAAAAGAAGTTGTACGGGAATGAACACTTTTTTCTCTAAAACAATCAAACAAATTTGTCGAACCAATGAATCACATATTCAATGAGCATATTCCTCCGCTAATATAAAAAAAATCCTTGCCATCAAGAGTTATGCCTGTTTAAATAAATGAACCCATTTTGAGAGCTGTCAACGAAATGCTAAATCTTTTGGAATTATCCGTCTAATTGAGGAGAAAAGAGTATAGGTTCATTCATATTCAACAGATAGTTATACCCGAGGTATTCAAACAATTATAAAGAATTTATTCAAGGAACATATTCTTCCACTCATCTTAAAAAGTGAATCGCTGGAATCGCTCCTTGCTATCAAGGACTTATGCCTGTTTTAATAAAATAAGCCATTTTGGCAACTGTCCGGGGAATGATAACTCCTTTTGAAACAATTCGTCTAAATGAGGGGCAAAGGGTGCATAGATTCATTTAAATTCAGAGAATAGGTTCATCATGAAACCAAGGAAACATAATTAGAAGATTCATAAGATAATTCCAAAATTGAACTTACTGTTCCAGACAGTTTCGACGTCCGATCGGATGTCTTTCTCAATGGTGTATGACGACCGTTCATCCGTTGATCAAATTCAAGATATTTATACCTATACAGTCAACAATTCTTCGAGCTTTCAACGGGTTTCTTAATGAAAAGGGAACCGAAATATTTAAAAACTTCATTCTCATTTCAGAGAGATATTGATTTACACACGAATTTACATGTAGGCCTATTCCTCATAATATGAAACACGATATCTGTCAAAAAGGGAATTTATCAGTTGTATTGACTCATTTTTTTTAGCCACAGATTATAGATTTTGTACATACCATTATATTTTTTGTTTGTAACTCCCTGTTTTAAATCTCACTTGAATATTTTAATATTCAAAGAGTCATTAAAATGACTCTTTGAATATGTAGTCTTTGCTCAACACTTATATTGAACATTTTAAAGGGTTTAGTATTTCGTAGACAGCTGTCAAAAGGTTTTTTTATCAACACTTGATAGCAAAGATCAATTTCAGTGATTCGTTTATTAATACGAGCGGAAGAATATGATATCCAATCATTGGTTTGTCAAATTTGTTTTGTCATTTTTAAAACAAATATTCATTCCCCTACAACTTCTTTTTGACTCACACTGTCAGGGTAACACCAAGTTGTTTCTTCCCTGGGAGCAAGGTTTCGAGCTTACCATTTCCCCACGTATACTTACATGTTTTATAAAAATCAGATTACAATATCATATGTTAGCTATAGTGTTGTTTAGATGTACCAGTACCATAGTAATAATTTTACATTTGAGAAGAATTTTTGTTAGGGTGGCATGATCAAAAAATGATTTTCGCGAAGCGCGCAAATTTATTTGTGGCATTTAACTCTAAAATTGTCAAATGTTGTCTAATGTAGTAAAAAAATGTGCGCGAAGCGTGAAAAAATTGCCTTTTTATGCTAAAATTGTCGATTGTTTTCTAATTTAAACTAAATAGGGTTTTTTTTGGAGTGGGGGGGGGGGGGGGGGGGGGGTGGGGGCACAAAAAATATCTGTTAAGGAAATGCCCTCACCTTTGCCCCCTGTAGCGTCGCCACTGGGAAAAGCAATAAAACAATAAACACGTTAGTATACCTGCAACCACATTTCATAACCCAAAGTTGCATTTTTTTCTCTTAATCTTTTTTCACCCTTTTCCCCAATTCTTTTTCTTCTTCCACTTGGCATTATTACTTTTGTGCAACCCTGCCTGCACACTGTACACTATACACTTCTCACTAAACCACATACTTGAGTTCATTACATCAGGTAGTTTTTGGAATTTAAATTGTTCACAATTTATTTTTCACGGTGCAACACAACCATTTTATTCAGCCTTTTGCTTTTGCACGTCATCTTGCGCATTCAAATAAAATCAATCAGCACGAAAACCAATTTATTTTCATTAGCCTACTGACATCACCGTAACTAATCGTTGAACTTAGCAGTTGCCATAACAATACCACGACCAATTTTTACATATGAGTTAACCCAATATGATGACGGTCTGTGTGTTTACGAGTGAGTGCAATTACTATATTTCACCCACTTTGTGCAGTCAAACCAACCAAATCGGGGCAAAATCGTATGAAATCCAAATTGATTTTTGATTGAATACTGGGCTAAAATCACCATTATTAATCATTTGACCCCTGATAGTAACAATACGACGACCAATTTTAATATATGTTGTCAGTTTAAAGCTACATGTCAGTAGGGGAGAACGGGGTAAGTTGAGCCACCCCCTGATTCCTAATTTTACACTGCCCTCTATTGTTAGATGACATCACTCAAACCTCTCTGGTGACAACCTTGCATCGTGTGCACACATTGTAAGAACATTGAGCTAGAAAGTTGATTTTGGACACATCTGAGTAAATTTTTTGAAAAAAAAATGGTTAACGTGGTTTCTTTCTTAGAAGTGCATAGATTGTATTGGTGCAACTTTGTGTGCAAAAAGGGTGACATGTGCACTTACATTTAGTAACATGTTGAGAATGTCATTAAGATTCAGTAGGGAAGGGGGGGGGGGGGTATTTTTTCATAAGTTGACCGTCGCGGGGTAAGATGAGCCATTTTTCACGGGGTAAGTTGAGCATAGGAAATAGCCATGATAAAATAAAATTTGTCAAAATTTAGTACGAAAATTGTGGGGAAGTGTTTTAAAAATCCAGTTTGGATCAAAGTATTAACAATTATGAGTATATTTTACTTTTACCATGAATAAACCAACAATTTCTGAAACTTATTTTCTGATATCAAATGTCCCATTGATTATTGTGGTGGCTCAACTTACCCACACTGGTGGCACAACTTACCCATGGTCCGGGGCAAGTTGAGCCACTTTACCAAATTTTTCCAGCATCTCCCATGAATAAACAATAGCAATTGGTTCAATTATTATGTTATACTAAGTAAGTCAACACTCTGAAGTTTTACTTGCAACACTAAGTTTGAAGGTCTGTCTTTTATTATCTGCACAATAGGGCAAAATGTAAAAAATGGCTCATCTTACCCCGTTCTCTCCTACAACGGGGGAGGCTGATGGCTCTCTACACCAATTAGTAATTTAACCAACCATTTGTCACATCGCATGTATCACGCAACACATTGTGTCCAACTGCCTTTTAAAGGCAGTGGGACACAATGTGTTGCGTGATACAAACTCTTTCCACCCGGCTTATTAGTTTTACCATTATACATAACACATTTTTCATAAACCTTTCCCAACTTTCAATGTCTAAGGATTACTGCACCAGTATTAGGCATGTTTGTAGGCCTACTGCATTTCCCATGGCGATATCAAATAATATGGTAATGAAAATCAATAATTGAGACATTTTTGAAACATTTGGTGAAGTTTTGGAATATCGTCTGCAGACGCCTGCCGCGTGGAAAGTGTTAACACTTTTGTATTACAGAGCAAAGACCCTGAGGACATAAATTTCTGTTTCTATAGGCTGTTAGTCTGCTGTCATTGTTGAATTAAGCAAGGTCATTTGTAGGATTCACATCAAAACTGTTTATGGCATGACCACTAGCCTGTCTAATCTAAGAATTGGAGAATTTATGGCCGGCCAATATCCCCGGTATAAAAATGATTAGTCAGTGGAACATAAGGATTTACTGCTGATCACAGATCTGTGTCTCAACATAACTTGCTCAAATTAATGACCGTATGATTCAGTGATAGGGGATATTCAAGACTCTGAGGACATAAAATGTCTGTTTTTCAAGCTGTTAGTTTGCTGTCATTGTTGACTATAAGCAAGGCCATTTGTACGATTTACTGTATTTACATCAAAACTCTGATTGACGGCTTGACCTAATCTGGGAATTGGAGAGTTTATGACCGGCCAATATCCCCGGTATACAAGTGATTAGCAGTGGAACATGATGATTGACTGCTGATCACAGATCTGTGTCTCAACAAACTTGCTCAAATTAATGACCGTATGTTTCAATGATAGAGCACTGCTTGTATGGCTTTCGGGCTCGTTCCAATAAATAGACGTTATTTCTTAATTGGCGCATTTACGTCAAAAGAGGGCCGTGCTATCCAACTGAGCATGCTCAGAGCAATTAGTGCTCCGAAAACGAGGCTTGCGATTTAGCCGAGACTAGAGTGTTGTAGTTTTTCCAATGAGGTGAACTTTGCACTAATCATTCAAAATTCGTCATACGGTTGAGCTGTTTAATAATTATTTGATTTTAATACATTCGTGAAATAAACTAGAACGTATAAACTATCTATTTCCACGAGTTTGAAATGAAATGATAACTGGTAACCGAAACTATCTAGGAAAATTTATGTTCACAGTTGATTACATTGCAGTAAAAGTACGAGATTGTAATGTTTATCGGCGCACTAAATTGCTCTGAGCATTCTCAGTTAGATTTCACTCCCTCTGTTGACGTAAATGCGCCAATTAAGAATAACGTCTATGGTCACGCGTTATGAACTCGCCTCCCAATAGGATGGTGCTGTTACATTTTTGTTTGTTTCATGCTGTCACATTCCTTAATTTTTTTTTCAAAACCACAAAATGATATCATTGTAAAGCCCTAATAAAAAGCTATCTGCCTGCAAAATGGCATTGGTATAACCAATACATAAAGGGAGATTATGTGAAGATACAGCTGTTTGAAGTTTGGGGACCAGGGGTGGTGCTGGAAGGGGTGCCGCCGGAAGGGGTGCCGCCTGTACAAACTCAATGGGGATAATCCCATGCTTTGTTCTTTTTACAATAACTAGTCATCCCCTAATGCTACAAACACCATTCTGGTCCCATTTTAAAGGATATTTCATAGTATGTGGTTCAACAGACTTGTCAACTATTTGTAACAACTAATTAATCATGGATAAGACCATGATTATCAGCTGTCTTCCTATTTGCTACACAGTCAACATGAATAATCAGCCTCAATTTACCGGATTTATAAAAATGACTAACAGAAAAAGTGTTCAACCTATGATAGCAAAAGTATACATTTTTGGAACTAGAGGAATTCAGAAATGCAGTTTTAGATCAGGAAAGGGTACATCCTTAACAAATATTTCTGAAAATTCTAAAAATCTATATAATAAAAATTGGAGATATCAACAAGCCGATATAATTACCTTACCGACGTAGTAACCTTTGACAATTATATATCATCTGATGGGTAATTTCATGAGGAATTCAAATATGTAAATATTGATAGGGTAGGTATAAAAAAATATATGGATCTCAAATTAAAAAAATAAAAACTCTGATATTTTTCCGCACATTGTGAATCATACCATTTTAGTCCTTCCTTGGTCGTACTATAATTTCAATGACATATTTGGTTTCCTCATGCCATTTCCCTTCAAAAAAGTATACTTTTACTACCTCGGGGGGGGGGGGGGGGGGGGGGGGGGGTATACAAGCAACTATAAATGTGTAAAGTTACAATGATGTCGCGAAAGCCAAAAATCCGTGTGTAACGCGAAAGGAGGCGAGCTTATGACACATGACTCTATAGCGTATACATTTTCACAGATTTTAGTAAATCGTGTCCATTAACATGTGAATTTCTGGGACAAAACCTAAAGTGTCCACAATAATTACTTTGACCTTCATCTAAAATAATTGCAGTGCCTGCCCTGCATCAAACATAATTACATTGCCCTGCATCCACTAATTTCGTTACCAAGGTTACGGAAGTCAAAGTCTAACAAGGCGTACGTTTACCTTTTGCATGAAGGCAATTAATTATGCTGATACCGGCAACTCAAATTCTTTTTTTAGCTCCCAGAGATTCGACGAATGATGGTGTTTTTATACTGCTGTTAGATTCCTCGTGAATTTTGATGTACACCCTTGGAGGGATACCTAGCCTTTCATCAAGGCGTTGTCAAGGGCGTTGTCGATGTGAGCGCTCTCGCCGGATCGACCAATTACGAGGCGTCTCTGACAAAGACTAAGGGATAGCCAAAGATGCGTGACACAGCCAATGGTTGACTGAGTATCAACATTTTTGATCCCAGCGGACAGCAAATTTAAATACCAAAACGGATAATATCGGGTGCAAAGAAACAATTTCAGGATATATACGTAATAAAGTTCTTCGCCACCTTGAGACCACACTAAAATGCTACATGGGTTTATTCAAATATATCAGCCAAATGATGATGGCTTAGGTAGCACTAACAACTCGAAAGCTCACAACTCCTTTCGAGTTGTGATAAGTTAGAAGTATGTAATAGGTGTGCTTGACCTTGAAAACCATACGCACCAAATTAGAAAAGCGCGGTTCACGGCTTTCGCGGCTGGTAAAAAGCGGCGATGGTATATTTCCATGCGGAACCTTATCAGCCCTCAGGCAGTCATCCGAGTGTTGATCGTATTACAGATTATGGAAATTTGTTTCTTCTGTAAAAACAAAATAATAGAAACTTATTGACTGTGTTGGCCAATGCAAAGAGCAAGGACAGTGAACCTGCAAAGGATGTGTACCGCATAATTATGCCTATGTAGAATGCCTCCAAAGCGTTCGAACTGATGCTACATATAACACTTTCCTACCTCGTAATCAGTAGCTTAATAGTAATATCACGCCTAAAACTAACTTTCCACACTCCATCAGCGTGGCAATGCCTATACTATTTTGAGTGCTTTGCCCCTTTTCCCAATATGGACAGCCATCCGGATCTCTTTGAAGTTGGTTTCCGTCAAAAGATCACATTCACAGTGATCTCAAGTGAAGATCACATTCACAGTGATCTCAAGTGAAGGGAGATTTGGCCATACTGTAAAATATAACTTTTTACATAACCGACGCAATTTACTTCATTGTTGTGTTTACTATTAGTTAAACAATAATACAATTAGTACCGTAAATTATACATCTAGCCAAATCTGAAAGCCACAGACATTCTATAAATGGCGCAATCGGCGTGCGCGCAGATTCCCGCAAAACAACCTCTCAAAACGATTTTATAATCATCCCCTTGGCTACACCCAACGAGCTGATAATAAAAAAGCATCGTGACATTTACGCGGAGATAGCGTGGTAATGGTGTTACGACGTTGCCCAGTACGCGTTGTAAACTGTTTTACCATATCATAATTTGATTTGTTGTGCAAAGCACTTACTGTAATTGTAAGTTCAATGTAAATAAACGTCCTTCAGTCGTCAATTGAGCATCTTGAGTGTTACATTAAAGATGTAGTAATTGTTAGCAAAGTATGGATACCGCGACCCGTTTCAATTCGACATTCGCTGATATAGCAACTCATTATCCGAACAAAAGCCCAATGGCATCTTCTTTCGAATTTGATGAAAGAGCGATGATATCAGATAATTCTGAAATTAACATTAAAGCTATTCTTAATGTATTATTTGTAATCTCAATAGGTGTTATTGGCACACTTGGAAATATACTTGTTATTGGGGCGCTTGTCTCGCATACTAGACTTCGCGTTCGTAGTAATGTTTTCATCGGTAATTTAGCCGTAGCAGATTTTTGCGTGACAGCAATCATCAATCCCCTGAATGTCGTTGGGATACTCCATAGCCAACTATTCCACCAATATCCTTCAATATGTGACGTTATCGGATCAATTTGTCTTGTTAGTTGTGTTGTGTCCGTATGGAGTATTGCGGCTATAACATTAAATCGGTACATAGCGATATGTCACAACAACGTACTCTACCACAGAATCTACAACCGCAAAACAATACCTCTCATTATCACTGTAATCTGGATATACGGCTTTGTTGTTGATCTACCGAATTTTCTGGGATGGGGTGATCATATGTTTAATACAAAGGCCCATCTGTGCCTGTTTGAGTTCACCTATAGTTACAGCTACACACTATATTTTGTGATATTGGGATTATTGATACCCATGTTTCTTGTGAGTTTCTGCTATCTACGCATTATCCTGTTCGCCAGGAGAAGCGCACAACGTTTGAAGAGGTTTGCTAATACAGATGGAGACACTTGCGCTCGGATTCCGGGGGCACGGATCAGAACAACTGATTTGCGGTTGTTAAAATCCGTTGCAACCACATGGGTGGCGTTTATTATAATGTGGACCCCGTTCATATTAGTTGTACTGTTGGATCCAGGAGATTGGTCTGGGTCATTTTTCACAGTTTCGATAGCATTAGCTCATTGCAACAGCTCGATTAATAGCGTGATATATGGTGCTACAAATCCGAATTTTCGTGAAGGATATCGGAAATTCATCAAGCGACTTTGTGTTCGCGAGTCGTGTAGGAACCCGAAGAAAAACGAATCACCGAATGTACCCATGGCAAGTCTGTCTAAAATGACCGTAGAATCTACTAGTAAAGATAGGCAAATGGTATTATTGAATTAGATCACGAATTGTAATATTAAGAGATATATAAGGTGAAGAATGTTTGTTTGGTTGCCGGAATATCATGTCATAGGCTAATGGATAGGCAGATGTTATTTGAATGTCGGTGAAGCCAGCACATGTTTCGAAGGAATTAACAGCGTCCAATCATAACACATATTTCGCTGGTTTAAACATATTAAGTCACTCCATCGGCTTATAAAATCTGAGTTGACACACGATTATGTGATAACTGAATAAATCTATCAAATCAATTTCCTCATAAAATTTTACAGACGAAATGCCAAATTTGAGGAACGAGAGCGTTTCTCCATTAAACGCTACAATGGATGCTACATGTGCAAACAATAACAGTAGTGTAGCAATTTATCACCAAACGTGGAGACAGAACGGAAGTGTGTGTAGGTTACTGTTTATATTTATAGACAAATTAAAGGAGGTTTCGCCTCTATATAAAATCTGTGAAGAGATCGATTGAACTAGAATGTTGAAATGTTTGCTTTATGATGGGCCTCCTTGTTAAAGGGTTGGGTCACACACCTATCGCACAAAGAACAATGCCCCTTCCCTAGTAAAGTGCTGAGCATACTCCACTACGCTCGAACTTAACTGCTCAAAAAAATGTTTGGAATATTTTTTCAATCACAATTTGGTCAAATATATTGGGATATGTTCATTTAGTTTAGTGCAATATATCATTTAAAAGCTGATGTGTTCATCTTTTCAATGATACCAAATTTTAAGCAATCCCTTGCTCCAGTGCTCAGCTACTTGCTTGAGAACATGAGGAGGTCACAATCTGAATGTGCCAAAATCAACACTATTTCGTGCTCAAAAGAACATCTTTGTCGTCTGTTCAATGAAGTGTTACATTGTCCACTACAGTGTAGTGTGATGATATATTGATTTTTTAAGCACAAATTAGTGTTGATTTTGGCACATTTAGATTGCGACCTCCCCATGTTCTCAAGCATGTGGCTGAGCACTGGAACAAGGCAGGGGCACCCAACGAGGTTTCCTGGCAAATATCTGCTTCCGTCCCGTGATGTTTAGAATCTGGCTGGTTCTGTTTTCTTATCAAATGAATTCCTGTCTGGCAAACGATTTTGTAAGTCATAACAATCTTGCTGGCAAGTTTTTACAGAGCCTAAAATAAAGAAAAACCTCAGCTGTGCACTCAATTTTTAGGCAACGATAAGCTGTCACCCCATGCTCCCCCTTCTCTAACATCATTTCTGGAAACAATATTGAACATAAAAGATAATAATAAAACAAGTTAATATCTGAAACATTTACATGATACATGTCCCAAATATTGTCTAGTACTATGCGTGTACAGTAATGTGTCTAGGTTTTTCATATTGAGAGGGAACAAATGCGCGCATTACGTGCGAAACTTTTTGACTGTTTGGCATCTGTTCTATTTTTGCCATGATTGAAGTACGTTTCGGCTTTAAATAAGCTTCTTAGCGAATAATTGCTATCTTCGTACTTTTGACCGTCATAATTCCATATTTCTGCGACTCCATTATAACGACAGAAGGCTAGTCAGCGTCGATAAATCTCAACGATCCGCACGAGCTATGTAAATTGCAAACCACATAGAGCTACGTAATGATAAACTATTTTAAATTTCCCGCCTCACCATCACATCCAGCTTTTGGTGACTGGAATAAGCTTTACGTGGTCAACATGTCAATCTCTATGATAGAAACCCCTTCCAAGGCAACGAAGGTCATGTTAGGAGGAACCCCCTCAGCGTATCAAATGAACACATATTTGCTGACTTTGAAGTGTATGCAAACAAAAGAATTCAACAGCAATTGTTCAGATAAATCACATCACAGCACAGAGACTGCCCTCCTCAGAGTGAAAGATGACATGCTGAATGAGCTGGACAGAGGTAATGCAATCATGTTGGTGCTGTTAGACCTTTCCTCCGCATTCGATACAATTGACCATGACATCCTTGTTCAGCGAATGCAGAGGGAGTTTGGTATCACAGGGTTAGCTCAGGTTTAGTTTGAAAGCTATTTAAAGAATCGTTCTAGTAAAGTATGTGTCCTTGGTGAGTTTTCAAATAATCGTGTATTGCAATATGGTGTTCCACAGGGTTCTGTTGCTGGTCCACCATTTTCACGGCATATGCTCAGCCAGTTGTGGAAATTATCAGGCGTCATCAGGTTGCGTATCATGTATATGCTGATGATACTCAGCTTTATGTCAGCTTTAATCCTAAGTCTGATGAGGATATGGCTGCTGCACAGCTGAGGCTCAACAGATGCATCGCAGAGATTCGGTCATGGATGTTTAAGAACAAGTTAAAACTGAGTATGAAATCCAAATTGATTTTTAATTGAATTCTGCGCTAAAATCACCATTATTAATTACCGGTTGACCCCTTAACGTAACAATACGACAACATATTTTAATATATGTTGTCAGTTTAAAGCTAAAGGTCAGTACCATAGAGAGGCGGATAACTCTGTTCTATGGCTCTTTACACCAATTAGTCATTAAACCAACCGTATGTCACATCGCATGAATCACGCAACACATTGTGTTTTACTGTCTTCACACTTTTCACGCGGCAGCGTTTGCAGACGACATTCCAAAACTGCACAAAATGTTTCAAAAATGTAAAAATTATTGAATTTCATCACCATACCGTATTTGGAATCACCATGAGAAATGCATTAAATTTAGTACAATGATGCCTAGTATCGGTTCAGTAATCCTTGAGGCAGACCTTGGAAGTTGGGTAGTTTCTGAAAATCAGATTTGTATAAATGGTAAAACCAATAGCCGCGTGGAAAGTGTTTTAACTATTTTGTATTACAGAGAAAAGACTTTGAGGACATAAAATGTCTGTTTTTCAAGCTCTTAGTTTGCTGTCATTGTTGACTAAGCAAGGCCATTTGTACGGTTTACTGTATTTACATCAAAACTCTGATTTACGGCTTGACCTAATCTGGGAAGAGTTTATGACCGGCCAATATCCCCGGTATAAAAGTGATTAGATAGTGGAACATAATGATTGACTGCTGATCACAGATCTGTGTTTCAACATAACTTACTCAAATTAATGACCGTATGCTTTGGTGATAGAGCACTGCTTGTATGGCTTTCGGGCTCGTTCCAATATATAGACGTTATTCTTAATTGGCGCATTTACGTCAAAAGAGGGCCGTGCTATCCAACTGAGCATGCTCAGAGCAATCAGTGCTCCAAAAACGAGGCTTGCGATTTAGCCGAGACTAGAGTGCTGTAGTTTTTCAATGAGGTGAACTTTGCACTAATCATACAAAATTCTTCATACTTCTGAGCTGTTCAATATTTGACTTTAATACATTCGTGAAATAAACTTGAACGTATAAACTATCTATTTCCTCTAGTTTGAAATGAAATGATAACTGGTAACCGAAACTATCTAGAAAAATTTAAGTTCACAGTTGATTACATTGCAGTAAAAGTTCGAGATTGTAATGTTTATCGGCGCACTAATTGCTCTGAGCATTCTCAGTTAGATTTCACTCCCTCTGTTGACGTAAATGCGCCAATTGAGAATAACGTCTATAGCCTATATACATTTTCACAGATTTGAGAAAATCGTGTCCATCAACATGTGAATTTCTGGGACAAAACCTTAAGTGTCAAATTTGAAGCTTCAACATTGACCTTCATCCAAAATAATTAAATTGCCTGCCCTGCATCAAAAATAATTACATTACCCTGCATCCAGTAATTTCGTTACCATGGTTACAGAAGTCTCTAACAAGACGTATGATTACCTTGTGCATGAAGGCAATAAATCATGCTTTTACCGGCATCTCAAATTCTTCTTTAGCTTACAGAAGAGATTCGACAAATGATGGTGTGTATTTATTGCTGTTGGATCGCTCGTGAATTTTGATGTACACCCTTGTAGGGATACCTAGCCTTTCATCAAGGCGTTGTCGATGTGAGCGCTCTCGGATTGACCAATTACGAGGCGTCTTTCACAAAGACTAAGGGATAGCCAAAGATGCGTAACACAGCCAATGGTTGACTGAGTATCAACATTTTTGTTCCCATCGGACAGCAAATATAAATACCAAAATGGATAATATCTGGTGCCAAGAACCAATTTCAGGATATATACGTGATAAAGTTCTTCGCCACCTTGAGATCACACTTAAATGCTACAGGTGTTTGTCAACAGTTGGGAAAGATATCAGCCAAATGAAGATAGCTAAGGTAGCACTCACAACTCCTTTCGAGTTGTTATAAGTTATAAGTAATAGGTGTGCTTGACCGTAAAAAAACATATGTACACAATTAGAAAGCGCAGTTCACGGCTTTAGCGGTTGGTAAAAAACGGCGATGGTATATATTTCCATGCGGAACCTTATCATCCCTTAGGCAGTAATCAGAGTCTTGATCGTACTACAGATTATGGAAATTTGTTCTTCTGTAAAAACAAAATAATAGAAACTTATTGACTGTGTTGGTCAATGCAAAGACAAAGGACAATGAACCTGCAAAGGATGTGTACCGCATAATTATGCCCTCTCTAAAATGCATCCAAAGCATTCGAACTGATGCTACATATAACACTTTCCTACGTATTTAGTAGCCTAATAGTAATATCACGCCTTAAAATTACTTTCCACACTCCATCAGCGTAGCACTGTCTAAACTATTTTGAGTGCTATGCCCTTTTTCCCAATATGGACAGCCATCCGATTTTGAATAGTCGGATCTCTTTGAAGTTGGTTTCCGTCAAAAGATCACATTTACAGTGATCTCAAGTGAAGGGAGAAGTTGGTTTCCGTCAAAAGATCACATTTACAGTGATCTCAAGTGAAGGGAGAAGTTGGTTTCCGTCAAAAGATCACATTTACAGTGATCTCAAGTGAAGGAAGAAGTTGGTTTCCGTCAAAAGATCACATTTACAGTGATCTCAAGTGAAGGGAGATTTGGCCATACGCGTCCGCGTACTGCGATTAAGGCCTTTGCGGTCCGCGAGATTACGCGTGGCGATGTTTTGTTTTTCGCATCCTAGTGAAAATGACGCAGTGAAATCACACACTCCAGCAATCGGGCGCATAAACTCGGAAATAGGGCGTCTTTTAATTATATAGCAACATGTATGGCGTTGCCACTACACAGTACGATATTCTAAAAGGGCTGCAAAGTATTCCTTTTTACAAAACCAACGCAATTTACTTCATTGTTTTGTTTACTATTAGTTAAACAATAATACAATTAGTACCGTAAATTATACATCTAGCCAAATCTGAAAGCCACAGACATTCTATTAATGGCGCAATCGGCGTGCACGCAGATTCCCGCAAAACACCTCCCAAAACGATTTTATAATCATCCCCTTGGGCTACACCCAACGAGCTGATAATAAAAGCATCGTGACTTTCACGCGGAGATGGTGTGACGACGTTGCATAGTACGCGTTGTAAACTGTTTTACCATATCATAATTTGATTTGTTGTGCAAAGCACTTACTGTAATTGTGAGTTCAATGTAAAGAAACGTCCTACAGTCGTCAATTGAGCATCTTGAGTGTTACATTCAAGATGAACAGGTAGTAATTGTTGGCAAAGTATGGCTACCGCGACCCGTTTCAATTCGACATTCGCTGAAATAGCAACTCATTATCCGAACAATAGCCCAATGGCATCTTCTTTCGACATTGATGAAAGACCGATGATATCAGATAATTCTGAAATTAACATTAAAGCTATTCTTAATGTATCGTTTGTAATCTCAATAGGTGTTATTGGCACCATTGGAAATATACTTGTTATTGGGGCGCTTGTCTCGCATACTAGACTTCGCGTTCGTAGCAATGTTTTCATCGGTAATTTAGCCGTAGCAGATTTCTGCGTGACAGCAATCATCAATCCTCTAAATGTTGTTGGAATACTCCATAGCCAATTATTCCACGAATATCCTTTAATATGCGACGTAATCGGATCAATTTGTCTCGTTAGTGGTTTGGTGTCCGTATGGAGTATTGCGGCCATAACATTAAATCGATATATCGCGATATGTCACAACAGCGTGCTCTATCACAGAATCTACAACCGCAAAACCATACCTCTCATTATCACTGTAATCTGGATCTACTGCTTCTTTATTGATCTACCTAATTTTCTAGGATGGGGTGATCATGTGTTTAATACAAGGGCCCATCTGTGCCTGTATGATTACACCTATAGGTACAGCTACACACTATATCTTGTGATTTTGGGATTATTGATACCCATGTTTCTTGTGAGTTTCTGCTATCTACGCATTATCCTGTTCGCCAGGCGAAGCAAATAACGCTTGACGAAGTTTGCAAACACAGACGGAGACACTTGCGCTCGGATCCCGGGGGCACGGATCAGAACAACTGATTTGCGGTTGTTAAAATCCGTTGCAACCACATGGGTGGCGTTTATTATAATGTGGACCCCATTCATATTAGTTGTACTGTTGGATCCGGGAGATTGGTCTGGGTCAATTTTCACCGTTGCAATAGCATTAGCTCATTGCAACAGCTCGATTAATAGCGTGATATATGGTGCTACAAATCCGAATTTCCGTGAAGGATATCTGAAATTCCTCAAGCGACTTTGTGTTCGCGAGTCGTGCAGGAACCTGAAGGAAAACGAATCACCGAATGTACCCATGGCAACTCTGTCTAAAATGACCATAGAATCTACGAGTAAAGATTAGGCATTTGGTATTATTGAATTAGATCAGCCGAATTGTAATATTTATATAATATTGGATGGCTTTGAGGGTGATACAAGAAAATATTGCACGAGCTATAAAAAGATATTGCACGAGTCGGAGACGAGTGCAATATATTTTATAGCGAGTGCAATATTTTCTTGTATCACCCGAAAATAAGACATCCAATATTATTATTATTATTTATATCAGGCTTTTACCCATAGTTGCGTTGCGTGTTAGTTTAATTGTATTTGCAGAATCTTTGTTCCGCAAAAGTTCGTTAAAATCATCATCACTTAGAGAAAAGCGAATCTCCCGGGAGTCTGCTGCGGTTCCGACATTTTGCAAACTTGTTGATTTGTTGTTTTCGTAGTGGTTCCCCACGTAAGCCTGCTTCATTAAGCCGATAACACGTATTTGCGAAACCCATGCAATCAGCGAAAATTAGTCTCGACTGCATGCTTAATAAGCGCAAAAGTTGCGTGAGCTCCTTTGTATACAATAGTATAGACGAATATTCGTAACGAACAAATAATGGGTATGAGACTAAAAAATATTGGACGGCAATATTCTTAGAATATTGGATGCATCCGGGTACTTTGGTTAAACAATATTGAATACACAGTTTTATTGTACCGTTAAAAAGCTTGATATAAATAATAATAAGATATACATGTATATAAGATGAAGAATGTTTGTTTGGTTGCCGGAATATTTATGTCGTAGGCTAATGGATGGGCAGGTCTTATTTGGATGTCGGTGAAACCGGCAAATGTTTTGAAAGAATTAACAGCGTCCAATCAAAACAAATATTTCGCTAGTTTAAACATATTAAGTCATTCTCACGGCTTAAGAAAAATGTACAAGTATGAGTTGACACATGATGATATGATAACTGTATAAATCTATCAAAACAAATATTTCGCTAGTTTAAACATATTAAGTCATTCTCACGGCTTAAGAAAAATGTACAAGTCTGAGTTGACACATGATGATATGATAACTGTATAAATCTATCAAATCAATTTTCTCATCAGATTGAGAATTTTACAGACGAAATGCAAAATTTGAGGAACGAGAGTGTTTCTCCATTAGACGCTACCATGGATGCTACATGTACAAACAATAACAGAAGTGTAGCCATTTATCCCCAAACGTATGGCCAGAACGGAAGTGTGTGTACTGTTTATATTGATAGACGTTTTGCCTCTATATAAAATCTGTCAGGAGATAGATTGCTTTATGATATGCCTTCTTTTGAAAAGGTCGGGTCACACACCTATCGCGCAAAGAACAATACCCCCTCCTCCTCACCCTTTTCTTTTTGCTTTTTCGTAACTAGGTTTGATATTGGGGGCTGGAATTGAACCGACAAGATTGTCTTTACTAAAGTAATGCGCGCCCTGTGCGCGAAAATTTTAAACTTTACACTTATTTTGGCTATGATTGAAGTAGGCCTACAATTTGGCTCTAAACCAGATTGTACCTAACAATATTCTATTTGGAGGACACATGCGCGCGTAGCGCGCTCATTTAAAAAAAAATTAAAATTCTAAATTAAAATTTTAAAATTCGTGTTCCCCCCTTAGTTAATCAAAAAAAAATTCGTGTTCCCCCCTGTCTCTACAGATTTTTTTTCGTGTTCCCCCCTTAATTCCTCCATTCCCCCCTGGCGTAAATAATGAACACTCCCTAAGTTAATTCAGTATGCCGATGATACTACATGTGTTTTGAAAGATGAAATTTCAGCAAGACATCTGCTTACAGTATTAAATAATTTTGCTTGTGTGTCTGGTTTAAAATTAAACGTCTCAAAATCCCAAACCTTATGGTAAGGGTCAAAGAGATATTGCACAGATAAACCTCTTAATGTGGAATGGCCAACAGAACCAATTAAAGCATTAGGTGTGTATTTTTCATATAATGATGTTGATGCTGAGGACATGAATTTTGTTCCTAAAATTAAGCAGATTAAGACTCTTCTTAACATTTGGAGAATGAGGAATTTAACCCTTGCTGGCAAGCTAATTCTGATTAAAACATTTGCTTTGACAAAATTCATTTACTTAGCCTCTTTTATTTATATCCCAGATTCAGTAATTAAACAAATTGATAAGATTATTTTATGCATTTCTTTGGAATGGTGGGAGAGAATTCATTAAGAAAACTTCTATCATTGGTGACATTGATGAAGGTGGTCTTAAGATGGTGGATGTGAAGTCCATGCTTGCTGCACAGAAAATTGAGTGGATAAATGGAAGACTTTTTTGATGATTTCACTTCTCCCTATGGAGGTGAATTATATTTATATCAAAATGTTGAAAGAGGCAAAGAATCTCTCTAATTTCTACAAAGATCTGTTGATCTTTTACACCAATTTTGTTAAAGCTGACACGGTAAGCCCCCTTCAGCAGTGCATTTGAAATAATTGTCACATCCGCATAAATCATAAGCCTTGTTTTTACAGCACTTTTTGGATTGCGGAATGATTATTGTGAGCGACCTTTTCGAATTTGATGGGACAGTTATTCCTTTTGACACTTTGGTTGGGAGGGGGCTTCCAAGAAATCTGTTTTTGAAATGGAGGGGATTGTTATCCGCAATTCCCTCCTGTTGGAAACAATTTTTTAAAGATGGTTTTAATAGACAACTTTAATGCAATTTAAACAAATTTGCTATTAACCCTAACGCTACCCCCACTTTTTTCAGAATTGTTTCTTCAACGTGGAAAATCGACCAAAATATCCCCCGATCCCCCCGGGATTTGATCCAGGGACCAGTGTGGAATCCTTCGCCTGTGGTGCGAGAACACCACGGCTGTCAAGGTTAGTTTGCGCAGTGTATTGCGCAAACTATATGGGCTGGGTCCATTTTTTCATCCAAAAACTTCCACGCCGGGTGGTACCAACGTGCCCAGTCGTGGTATATTGTGGTATATGGTAGGCTTAACCCTAACTCTACCCCCACTTTTTTCAGAATTTTTTCTTCAACGTGGAAAATCGACCAAAATATAATAATAATAATAATAATAATGGCATTTATAATGCGCCGTCAATCTAGGTGAACTATTCCGAGTCGCAAACATATAAAACAAAAATACAAATTAACATGAAAAATACATACATGTAAAGAAGGATGATTTGTATATAATACATGTACATGTATATATATATATATATATACAAAGAAATCAATTATAAATAGAGTCAAATAATCTTGTTTTTAACAAGTTCTTAAAAGAGTCAAGTGAATCACAACATCTTAAATTATAAGGTAGTGAGTTCCAGAGAGTTGGTGCAGAACCGAAAAAGTAAAAGTTTATCAGATGACCGGAGATTATGTTTTGGATGATATGGAACAAGAAGATTAGCAATATATGTTGGTAAAGTGCCATAAAAGAAGAAGTTTAAAATGAATCCTTTCGCGAACAGGAAGCCAGTGGAGATCTTTCAATATTGAAGTGATATGATCAAATTTCTTTGTCTTTGTGAGAATGCGAGCAGCTGCATTTTGAGCAAGTAGTAGTTTGTGAAGTAAGTGATAAGTGATGCCAAAGAGAAGAGAATTGCCATTGTCAATACCAGAAGTTATAAGAGCATGGACGATAGTAGCTGCGGTTTCAAATGTTAACATTTTCCTTATACTATTGACATTCCGTATATGATAATACACTGATTGATCCCCCCAATCTCCCCGGGATTTGATCCAGGGACCTCTCGCACCACAGGCGAAGGATTCCACACTACACCACGGCTGTCAAGGTTAGTTTGCGCAGTGTATTGCGCAAACTATATGGGCTGGGTCCATTTTTTCATCCAAAAACTTCCACGCCGGGTGGTACCAACGTGCCTAGTCGTGGTATATTGTGGTATATGGTAGGGTTAGGGTTAATGACGATGAGATTGATGTGAATAATATGTGATCTGGCACCACAAAATGAGCGGAAATTCGCGGCGAAGATGTTGCTGAATTGAGCTAGAATAGCATGTTATTGATTTTTGCCGTTTGTTGTTAGTATGGACCAAGCCCTTTTATTATAGCAGGATTATAAAATAAATAGCCTGGCATGGCTGGTAATACTATTAATATAACAATACAAACTGCTATTTTAGAATTCCCCTATAATAGAAGGGACCATGGGTCCATACCAACAACAATTTAAACGGCAAATCAATAATATGCTATGCTGTCTCAATTCAACAACATCTTCGCCGCGACTTTCTGCTCATTTTGTGGTGCCAGGTCACATATTACGAATATGAATTCTAGATGTATTTACCGTTTTTTAGATAATAGAATTTTTACCCATTCTACCGCTCAAACAAAATATAAGAACGAGTTTGACATTGATGACGATAAGTAGAACAATATTTATATAAGACCATTCAAATCCTGCTCTGAAGTCAAACTTCGGATGTTTCAATATAAGATCAATGTTAACTGCTTGATGACAAACAAAAAGTTGTGTAGAATGAAAATTATTGATAGTGATATGTGTTGCTTTTGTAATAATAATATTAGGGATATGAAGCATCTTTTTTGGGATTGTAACTATGTAAATCCTTTTTGGAATGATTTTTCCGACTGGTATATGGCCATGTGTTTTGAACTCACCACCCAAAAAGGGTGGTGGCGTTGCATTTTTGGTGACGAATCATCAATCTCTCTCTATTAACTCAACAACTAAATGTGGTAGAGCTATGGTTGAGGTGTCATATGAAAGCCTATTTATCTAGCTACATTGTGTGAATAAATCAGGTATTTCTATAAATATTTGGCTGAGATATGATTGATTATGTTGTGAAAGTCAGGGGTGGTGGCGGTGGCGGCGGCGGTGGCGGCGGCGCTGTGTACAATCTCTATGGGGAATATAGAAAATGTTCCCAATTCTACGTTCAATTTACTATAACTCCTCATCTCTGTATGGTACAAACATGATTTTGCTCTCATTTTATAGATTATTTTATATTCTATAAGATTCTGTTTCAACAAATGTGACAACTATTGCGTAACAATTGTAATCATGAATCGATTGCATTGTCCTTGGCTTTTTCCCTATTCGCTACACAGTGAACTTGCCCTAATTCATCGGTTTTACATACATGACTATAACAACAAAACTATTTAACCGATGATAGCAAAATTATACATTTTTGGAAAGCTCTCAAATAGGTGAATTCAAAAATGCCTTTTAAATCACGATAGGGTGCATACCCCAAAAAATATACTTGTAAACTCTAATAAATATGAAATTTAAACGTTTGTGCTCATTTACTTCTCGATATAGTATATTTCAACATGTTTACCATTGACAACTATTATGTTCTGATGAGTAATTGCATGAGGAACTTAAATATGCACAGTAAAATTATTATTGGGATAGGTATAAAAATATTATTGAGCTTAAATCAAAATATGAAGAAAAAAAATCGATATTTTTTGAACATTCTTAATCACAACTTGTTACCATTAGGTATTTTCTAAATTTCAAAAGCATATTTGGATTCCTTGTGAGATTACCGTTCAGAAAATATATACTTTTTATGGGGTAGAACAAATAATTATTGCAATATGCTTTGGCTAAGACCCTTCCCTTTAGTAAATTATTTTTCTTCATTTTAGCGAAGAGAGTTATTTATACTAACAAATTAAAAAACCCAGACTCCATCATTTATTCATTTCAAATATTTTGAGAAATTCCATTATAATCTTTTTGCCGTAAAGTGTAATACCATGTACAGGTCCTAATAAATGGAAGGCACTTAAAACATTTTGTATTCAATGAGTATTTTAAAAACAATATTATGATGTTTACTGATGAATGATGAACGTAATGTTTGTACACTTTTGTTAATGTAGTATATGTATGTTTTTTGTAATTTCTGCTGTTGTTGAGCACTATATAAAAGAAAAAAATCAAAAATAAACGCTCCTTTTAGAGCACTAAAGAGAGAATTTCTTTTTAACCAGAACCAAATTTGATTTGTTTGTGCAAAGCACTTAGTGTGATCATGAATTCATGTTTAACCAGAACCAAATTTGATTTGTTTGTGCATAGCACTTAGTGTGATCATGAATTCATGTTTAACCAGAACCAAATTTGACTATAATAAATTCAATGTAAAGATACGTCCTTCAGTCGTCTATTTTCCCTTTGGGCTTCTTGAGTCTTACATGAAATATGGTTGTGGTAGTTATCGTTAGCGAAGTATGGATACAGCAACCCCTTCAAATTCGACATTCGCTGAAATGGCAACTCAATATCCGACTGAATTGGCTTTTTCTGTTGAATTCGATGAAAACCCGATGGCATCAGATAAATCTAAAATTAACATTAATACTGTTCTTAATGTATTGTTTGTTATCTCAGTAGGCGTTATTGGCACACTTGGAAATGTACTTGTTATTGGGGCGCTTGTCTCGCATACTAGACTTCGCGTTCGTTGCAATGTTTTCATCGGTAATTTAGCCGTAGCAGATTTCTGCGTGTCAGCAATCATCAATCCCCTGAATGTCGTTGGGATATTCCATAGCCAACTATTCCTCGAATATCCTTCAATATGCGAAGTTATCGGATCAATTTGTCTCGTTAGTTGTGTTGTATCCGTATGGAGTATTGCGGCCATAACACTAAATCGGTATATCGCGATATGTCACAACGGTTTACTCTATCACAGAATCTACAACCGCAAAACCATACCTCTCATTATCACTGGAATCTGGATATACTGCTTCTTTGTTAATTTACCGAATCTTCTGGGATGGAGTGATCATGTGTTCAATACAAGGGCCCATCTGTGTCTATTTGACTACACCTATAGTTACAGCTACACACTATATCTTGTGATTTTGGGATTATTGATACCCATGTTTCTTGTGAGTTTCTGCTATCTGCGCATTATCCTGTTTGCCAGGAGAAGCAAACAACGCTTGAAGAAGTTTGCTAACACAGACTGCACTCGGATCTCAGGGGCACGGATCAGAACCACTGATTTGCGGTTGTTAAAATCCGTCGCAATCACATGGGTGGCGTTTATCATAATGTGGACCCCATTTATAGTGGCTGCACTATTGGATCCGGGAGATTGGTCTGGGTCATTTTTAACCGTTGCCACAACATTAGCTCATTGCAACAGCTCTATTAATAGCGTGATATATGGTGCTACAAATTCGAATTTCCGTGAAGGATATGTGAAATTCATCGAGCGGCTTTGTGTTTGTAGGAAGGCGAAGAAAAACCATTCATCGAATATACCCCTGGCAACTCTGTCTAAAATGACCGAAGAATCTAGGAGTAAAGATTAGGCAATTTGTATTATTGAATTTGATCAGCCGAATTGTAATATTAAGAGAAATATAAAATGAAGAATGTTTGTTTGGTTGTCGGAATAAGATGTCGTAGGCTAATGGTTGATTGGGTTAAACATATTAAGGGTCCATATCCAAACTCTCAGTGCTTTTAAATCGTTTTTCTAGCGATTTAAAAGCGCTTTTCCAACGGTATTTCGTTCTATTGTTAAAAGCATCGGAAAAAGATCGGTGATTAACTAGAAACCTCTCTACTTATCTGGCGTTAACAATAGAACTATTGTAGTACTCTTGATGGCCCAATTAGTGAAGCAGACACATGAAAGCGCGAGGAAGATTGTGTTATTAAGCTGACCAGTGTTCACCCGACCCCTGTTGTGACGTAGAGAGCGACCCATTTGCCAGATTGTACACCTATCGGGTTTCTAGTACAAGTCCCGGGGGGGGGGGGGGCACTGACATTTGAAAAGGGTATAGTTAGGTGCCGCGCTGAAGACCCCCTTTTCACCCTCTGCTGCTAGTTCTTATGACCCCCCCCCCTCCCTTTCGAGCCTGCATCAGTTCTTAAGACCCCGTTTTCATTGAAAATTCAAAAATCGCGAAATTTTGCGTTCCAAAGCACCAATTTTGTGTTCCAAAGCCCCAATTTTTCGAAAATTTTGCGTTCTTAAACCAAAATAAATCGAAAATTGAACTATAGGCCAGTTCTCAAGACCTATTTTTTTGGGAAAAAAATCTGTTCCTAAGACCCTATTTTTCGTCATAAAATCCACTCAGTTCAGTTCTTTAGCCCCCTTTTTGAGACCCTGGGCGGCACACCCCTACCCAAAAAAAAAGTTGAGTGCCCCCCCCCCCCGGGTACAGGTGCCAGGTTTTATCATGGCAGGTGATAGAGGCTAATCGCGACACTCCTCAAACCCCGACTCAAACAATATGTTTGTAGCCGCCTATTCATTGCTAGGCTTATCGTAATCCACTCGTTAACGTCATAAGAATAATCCTCATTGAAGTGGCCTTTAAAGACTATTGTTCAGCCGTGGATGATTTTAGAGTAAGCAGGGAGGTGTCAATGACACCTCCCTGGTACAAGCATGGATAATGTTATCATTCAATACTAAACAATATGGGAGCCATTAAACATACAACGTGTTATTGTTTTCTGGTATAGGCATAATGTGTGTAATCAAGTAGCATTATGAATCTTACTCCCCTAAATAGTGTCATTTTTCTGCGTTTTTAGACTATTTAAGAATGTTGCATACACTCTGAACGTGACCTAATAAATAATAAATAAATAATAAATATGAAGAAATTAAGTAATTAATGTAAATAAATAATATATAGGTTAATAATTATATCAATAAAATAGTATATTAAGGCCTATTTATAATTAATTGATTGATAAATAATTAAATAAACATCAACAATTAAGAAAGTAAATACAAAATAAATAAATAACGTTAAAAGTATGTCAATATAAACGAAAACCCCGAACGGACGTATAATGAGAGAACAATAATAAATATTATATTTCGGCATACTTAAAACCCTAACCGACCTCTACCCAGACTCGACCGCTCTAAGCATAGAGCACAAGGAATATAAACCGCCACAAAGATTCGAACGTACGGCCTGCTGATTGAGAGTCCAAATCTTTACCAACTGAGCTATTTCGATTTTCCTGAAATCCTCAGCGGTTTATACCCAAATATAGTTCTCATTCAACTATTCCCTAAATACACACGGGTTTTTCAACACGGTGTTGTTGTCTATAAAATGAGTCTATGATTTATTAGATTTAACGAATAACAAATCCCGTACTTTGTGAACCGATTCTTAAAGGGGCGTGTACATCTCAAGTGTTTGTCCTGGACAAAAATCACATGACTCGCTTCGCTCCCAAGTCCTCGCGTGCCCGGCAAAAAGCCCATGATGCAATACTAAGTCGTAAAAGTGTGCACATAAATCGACAAAATGCTGTACAAACGAAATATAATATATCTAGAATTGTTTCAAAAAGTAGTGTTATTCGTTACATTTAAATCAGAATTACTTTCTTTAACAGTAAATAATCAACTTTTGAGCGAGAAACTATCTTAAAACTACAAAGATTAAGAAATATAAAGCATTTTAAACATCTAATTTAGAGAAGAGTGGTATGTTGAACCATATTACTTTTGTTTGTTATTGCGTTCACATAGCGCATAGTTGGCTCAGCGGTAGAGCATTGGACTAGTAAACCGGAGGTCGTGGGTTCGAATCCTATCACGTTTTGAAATTTTAATATACATTTGTTTAAAATTAGTTTTCGATATTGTTTATCATTTCGTATAATTATTCATTATTGTTCAATTATAGTTTATTTTGGAATGTGGAATTATTTACGATTTCATTTTAATTTTCCACTGACTGTTTAGTGTGCATGGCATCATGAAATGTGAATGAACCGCGGTATACCACCGAACTGCCCTAGTCCTATGCAACAGGCCAATACAATAGAAACTCGTTGTGTGTTATTATCGATTGAGCTAAACTTGTAAAGTAAATGCCAGCCGTTATGTAATACAAATCAATTTGCCTGTATTATTATTATTGAAATAATGTTGCGGTGTGGTGTAGGAAATAGGAAAATCGATTCAAGGACATGAGCCGACTGGCTTCTTATTTACATAACAATTGGCCTTTGCAGATCATGTTCATAGACTAGCTAGGGGCCATTCAATGTAAGCCTAGGAGTAGTAAACACAATTATATTTACAGGACATTCTTTATCGCAGTGAAATTGCAAAAGAATTCAACATTCAATAAATATAGCGAACGATAAGCAATCCTGTCAATGTATAAAAACAAACAGTGTAATAACAAAACAGTGTAATAACAAAACAGAAAAGAAAACCATCCCCATCCGCAGGATTCGAACCACTGACCTCATGATTGTGAAGCCGGCGCTTTGACGTTTGAGCTAATGAAGGCTATACATAAACGTTTTGAAGAAAAACATTACATAGGGTTCAAAATACAAATATCTCTTAAATCGGAGGCTAAAATCGAAAGGACAAAAGTCGGAAACAATATCCTCTCTAAACTAATGACTTGGATTATATATTGTATAATACATAGGTATTATATTGTATAATACTTCCAAACACGATGGTCAATATATTACGCCCCTCCGTCATCACCCATCCATTGTACAAATATGTTACGTGACCTATCGCCAAAATGTTTTCAGCATTGATTTTCAATGGAATGAAGGGGGAAATGGGCTACTTTCACAATATCTTGGCAATACTGCGCCAAACAATAGATGAATAGAGTGATGGAGCGGTAGCTTAATTCATATTTCTAGACGACCAGATACATTGATCGGCGGTGAACGTAAACATTTTATGATCGGATTTAAAAAGCTTATAAATAGTATTTCTTAAAGAATATAACACAACCTTCCTCGCGCTTTGATGTGTCTGCTTCACTAATTGAGTCATCCAGAGTACTACAATAGTTCTATTGTTAACGCCAGATAAGTAGAGAGGTTTCTAGTTAATCACCGATCTTTTTCCGATGCTTTTAACAATAGAACGAAATACCGTTGGAAAAGCGCTTTTAAATCGCTAGAAAAACGATTTAAAAGCACTGAGAGTTTGGATATGGACCCTAAGTCATCTGCCCACGGCTTAAGGAAATTGTACAAATCTGAGTTGATACAAGATGATATGATAACTGTATAAATCTATATTATTCCACAGTTTTCTGGTAAGTATTATACAAAATTATTATTAGTATTTAGTAATCGATCAAAAGGCGCCGCGAGTAGGCACGCGCATTATGTCCTGCAATAAGTAGAATACGCGGTTACGTCACTGTCTCGTGATGGGTAAATAGACTATAGGCAATACACACAACACATTGCCACCCAACTCCCACATAGCCCCACAGTCATCCGTATCTCAATGGACGTTTTGCATGATTGACGATGATGTGACTACACATTTTACATGAGCTATCGATATCATAGACATAGACATATAATTGGTAAGCTTAATGAGCTATATTATATCATGATACATACGTTCAGCATGTGCAAGGTTTAATCCTGGCAGGTTATGTCCGTCCGCCTTTTGATCGATTACTAAATACTAATAATAATTTTGTATAATACTTACCAGAAAACTGTGGAATAATTGATTCCAACCCCCAGCTGACAAGCCTTTGCTTCACCACTTCGTCCGCCATGACCAGTCTAGCTCCCTATCATCATGATCATCGGAGTAAAATTCACACGAATGCGGATTTAAAATTGCACCGGAATGAGCCAAAACAGGTATACAGCTCTCTGTGGGAGTAAATGTTACTCCTTTGTTGATTAATGACTGCACGTCGCTGCACGTGGTCATTTTACTTCGCGAAAGATGAACGGAAATCAGGGATTTTACTCTTCGTGGAGTAAAAAATTACACTTTTTTCTTACTCCTGTCCGTTACTCCCCACAAGTTTACTCCCTTAACTGTCGTTTTTCTAACAGTGTAGATTGTACTAGATCGGGTCACACACCTATCGCGCAAAGAACAATGCCCCCTCCCCGAGTTAAGCGCTGGGCATACTCCACTACGCTCGGATTATTCGCTTTGCGTAGTAGCTCCACCATGACAAAATGACGCAGCGTGATTGGTAAACGGTGGTCAACGCTTGCGCTCAGCGTTGGAGCGTTGGGGAGTCTGCTGTGCTCTTTATATACCTGGTCGATTTCTAAGATCTGCTGGTCCATTTCCTCTCCAAAAAGTCTCCACATCCTATAGACATAATGGACGAACATACTAACTGATTTTTTTCTTCAAATAATTGAAGCACATTTTAAATCAAATATATTAAACCTCTTACGTGTAAGAAGGGAAAAGAAAAAGAAAAAAAGAAAGGAAAAAGGGAAAGAGAAAGGAAGAAAAGGGGACAAACGCAAAAAGAGAGGAAAAGGGGGGGGGGGGGGGGGGGGGGGGGGGGGGTTACGGAAAATGCGGGCGGGGAGGCAGGCGAGGGACATAAGAACGTTTGGAGTTATTGAATATCGGTCAGGATATACGCGTACGCTGACATGGTTGACGAGAAATCTGATATTTTGGAGGTATCTAGTATAAGTATCGATATGCTTTTTTAAAACCTTTTAGTTTTTTCAACATAACAATTTTAAATCAGTAAACGCGACTTTTTTCTGGCATAGGCCTATCATATAAAACGTCAATGTTGATTGATTGAAAATAAAGTGATTGCTTTTCAATAAAATATCGGTGAAAGGTACACACCAAATCGTACCAAATAGGTCGAAAACTGGAATACAAATATCATTCTGAGGGGCACATCTCCTCATACTCCCCCTGTCCGCGCTTTTCACCCATCTATACATAAATCAAGAAGCTCAACTTCTTTCTTACATTGAAATGAAGACGTGGCTTTTTAATTAAAAAAATGGTCAAAAGTATACACCGGATCGCACCAAATGAGTGCGAAAAAGTTCCTAACCAGGTGCTATTATATCATTATATTTAAAATCAATGGCTCATTTAAAATATGAAACATCTTGCGGTGAAATGTCTTCCTTATCATTTGACACTTCATTCATAACAATTGAGTAACTAATTTTGGAGTTAGAATATTTAAGACGATTTTTTTCCCCCGCTAAATCCTATTTTAATTAGATTTGTTTGCATTGTATACTGCTGTATGCTATTGAAAGGTGCCAGGCATTGTGTTAATTAATATAGGTCATTGGAATGGTGTTTACACCGTACACATACGTATCTGTTAAACTCCGGTAAAAAACGCATCCCGCTAGAGATGGCGAAGCGCGGAACTACATTTTGTTATGTATACCGGCTAGAGCACAAGCCTTAGAGCAGGGACATTATCAAGAGCGCCATCGCTTGATGGCTAGTTTATCTAGTCTCAATTTATTTTTGATTGACAGGTAACATCTTTTGTTCCTCTCAAATGATTGTCCTAGACAAAAGTCACACGAGTCGATGTACGTACCCGAGTCATCAGGTACCCATCGTTTAAACCCCCATGATGCAACGATAGACTGTGGCTGTTAATCGACACATTGAAGTGTGTACGAACGAAATAGATGTCCTTAATTGTTAAGTGTCGTTTAAATCAAAATTAGATTATTTAAGTGCAACAGCTTTTAACTGCTTTTAGGCGAAAACTCTGTGTTAAAAACCCTTAAAATAGGAAATATAAAGCATTTTAAGCTTATGTTGAACTGTATAATGTTTTTGTCTTACTTAATTTACATCGAATAGCTTTAGCTCAGCGGTAAGGTGTCGGATTTGAAATCAGCGGGTTACGGGTTCGAATCCTATTACAGCATGTATTTTTGTCAATGTTATTTTATTTCGTATTTATCGAGATTTTTTATCCTGAGACAAGTATACCTAAATGGATAAGCGCCCATTCATGCGCAGTGATCCAGGTCTGATACTGCATAATTGCTTTTCACTATCGAAGTGATTATGTAACTCCCTGGAAAATGGGTCACGCACCTTTAGCTTTATTAATGCTATCTAGCACATCCCATTGGTTTTATGTAGCGATCTTTTCAATCAGTGTTCAAGACTTGAAAGCGTGATCCAATTGATATGGTAATAATTGGTTTACATTACACTTCAATAGTAAATAGTGGATGGCCAATCGATTATCATCATTCAATTTAATTTGTAGTACGACCTCGTTATTAGCGTCAGCGCGATATATTAATCCAGTCATTCAGTTTAGCGTCAGCGATATTGTAATCCAATGTAATTTCAAATAACCTGAACACGCTTTTAGTATGGGCTGGTTACGACAGACTTTGAAATTATAATTAAAATAATGTGTTATAAAAATTGAAGTTATTAGTTTGTGTTTGCTTTAATACGAATTGAAACACCATCTTTTTATTTATGAAAAGATAAGGTTATGAGCTCGACCACATCGAAATATGTATTAATAATTAATTAATTAATGGGTAAATAAATAGATAAATAAATGAATATATTAATTCATTATTTAGGTAAGTTATTAAATCCTTAGACAAACAAATGAATAAATAAATATAATGTATAACATTAATGTTCAATTAATTGAAAATCAAATTAACACATAATTAATAAATAAACCCATCAAGATAGAAGAAAGTTAAAAAAAAAAGAAAATCAATATGTCAATTTTTTTTTAATAATAAATGTAAATAGATAATAATATTAAATAAATAAATAAATAAATAACGTAAAACAATATAAATAAATAACATTAAGAACTTCAATCAAGATTCGAACCTACGGCTTGTTGATTGAGAGTCTAAAGCTCTACCGACTGAGCTATTTCGAACCTCGTGATATCAATGTATTTTTACAATTTAATGTTTCGAATAACACATGCTATTTCGAACCTCGTGATATCAATGTATTTTTACAATTTAATGTTTCGAATAACACATTACATCAATTTATAGAAATTGCGTGTGGTACAAATTATGTATGCAGCTTCAATTTTCTTCAGTGGGCATTCTGTTAAGAAAACAAACTCCCTTGTAGTAGAAAATAAGTTGAAAATGGATGCCCCTCCCCGAGAACCAACATGCAAAATGAACATATTTAGATAATATTATTTGTGTACATATTTTATCAAAGTCACATCATAGTTTATGTACCAAACTTTTTTTAGACAGTAGATTTCATGCCGAATTACATTTCTGATAATAAATCATGAATATTTTCTGAGTTACAGGGCGTGATACGATTCATAATTATTTCAAAATCATAAGTAAAATAAAGACAAAATAGGTGACTCCAGTGAGATTCAAACTCACGCGCAAAAGTTTCCATTAGACCACCGCCTTAGACCACTCGGCCACAGTGACAGTTCCCGATTACAGTGGCAGAGAATTAACAAATAGCAAATACTTTGAATGTCGTTATTTCCCAATGACCATAAAATCTGTTCGAGCCGGGGATAGAATATTTTGAAACAACGTGTTATTGCACAAAGGCAACCGTTAATTTTTCTTAATCCTTACAGTTGTAATTTGGGCCGATTTCCATCAAAATCTATAAAGGTCCCTTCCCGGTCAATCAATTGCACGAGAACATTATTATTTATCCCAAAGCTCGCGGTAAACCAGACATTATGCAATTCAAATGTTAATCAGTAAATCAAACAGAAAAGTTAATGTCTACTTCACGGAATTATAATCCCTAAATCGATAGCACTGTCAGACATCAATGACTTATCTCAATACCACATGCAGTATTCGTAACATTATCTCAATCAATAACATTGAATAGAGACTGGCCTTGCGTTACATTGCATCACGGTGTATTTTGATGAGCACCGACGACTCGGGTAGAAAGTGAATCAAAAGAAATCAATCATGGGTCATTCATCGATATTACAGACCATTCAGTTTATTCTTGGGATTGACGCGGGATATTTGAAAGGAGAGTAAACTCGCATGATTATGAAATGGGCTTTTTACTTCTGGTAGTTTTGGTGAACAAAGTTTAGTAATTCTAATATCACTACATTAGCGGCCGAGTGCACCAATGACGGGTAGCTGAAGAATAGCGCTACCTCGCTAGTAACTGAGGCGTAACCCAAAATGTTGAGAGCGCCAATGCGGGGTAAGCTACTAGGCTAGTAACTGGCGGGTAATTTACGCTAAATGTTACCTGGCCGGACCCAAGAGTAAGTTGGGGCATAACGTTTTATGCCACAAGTCAGTCGATTCTAGCAGTAGCGTAAAATTTGTTGTGAACATTGGAGGGGATAATTCGCTGATGCTGAAAGACCAACTTCGCTTGCATGCCCAGGGGATGTATATTTGAAATGGAATGTGACCCCTCATAAGCTGAAATATTTTATATTTTGAAAATCCATTCATGCAATTTGGGGATTTTTTTAGTCAAAATTTAGATCAACTCCTTTTGCCCATTCAAACACTAACTTGGGTCATATTTTGACCAAAATGTACTTATTGTCCAAGGATCTTAAATAATGACTAAATAAATAAATAAATAAACTTATTATTGTTTTATTAATTAAAAACTGAAGTTTCAACATTATTGTGAGTGGAAGGGTAAAACTAGAAGAACGAAAAAAAGAAAGCATATCTTGCCGTGCGTTATCTGGGGATCGAACCGGGGTCCTAGCGGTTAACAAGCGCAGGACAAGGTATCCACGCCACGGAACTATCTGTGTTACGAGATGTGTTATAATTGTATATAATTGTTTGCATCGGGTGCTTGTGTTTGTCATTAAAATTGTGCTTTTTGGTGCAATATTTGTGTGTGCCCCTCGCCCAAAATATGTTTGTAATGTCTTGATAGTCCTTATTTTTGAAAAAGCGTTGAACAAATTCGAAATTTTTGGCCAAAGAAATACCGTCATTTTTTGTTCGGAAAGCAGACCGACTCAACGTGATTATTTATGTTAATTATGTACACTCACCTATGACCTAGCGAGTGACGACACATTTTAAATATTACGGAGGACCACTCACGTCAGTATTATACAATAAAATATAGGTTAACACTTTGCATATGCGACAATTTATTTTGTAAGGGGACGATGCTGATTAATATGGATATTTACCTCGCTAGTTGCTATTCTGATGTTACTCGCCAGTTATGCTCTAAGAATTACATCGTTAGTAAGTTATGCTACAGTTAGAGCATAACTACTAGGGAGGTAGCTTACCGCCCTATTAAGTTACCCGTCATTGGTGCACTCGGCCGCATAGACGATGTATTACCTGGATTGTTTTCAAATGAGAATAAAATATAACTTGAGTATATATAAGGAAGTACGGAATTCTAAAAATAAATATGATATGAAAGTAATTCATTGAGAAAATAAGCTTTGAATCTTACCCGTACTTGTTTCATAGACTTTAAAACATCTTACCATCATGGAATAATAATTCCGTAATTGCTATTCCAATATTTTATCTAACACTCCTATAGATAGTGATATCTGATGGGCTATTTCTCTAATATTTCAACATTTTGGAACATAATGATCATTTAAATATAGCTACGATAGACTACATCCCCTGTTATTATACTTAAATATTAAAATGAAGCAGACGAAGCAACGCCCTATAGCGTCACTAGGCGGCGTTGATATTGCAGTTTATATCCAGGAGGCGTGACCACAGTACCTTTCCGGTTCATGATTATTCACAAACACACAGTTTGAACGTCGAAGAGGGCGCTCGTAATAATGTCCAATTTTACCTTGTGTAAGGCTTGTGCCTGGCGTATCTCTGGATGCTCTCTAATTGTATTGACTCTGCGGCTGTATAAGGGGCCCATCCGCATAAACCATATTAACTACATGAATTAATGTCAAATTGGAGCACACTCAGCATTGAAACCATGGTACAAATGGAATTTTGTGTAATTTTCGTGTCTCGTCTTGTAAATAAAACAATCACAATTTCTAAACGCATGATTGAAGAGACAACGTATGCGTATAAGTCCATCATACTTATCGATTCAGTTTAAATTTGTTCATAATAACCATCTCATGTTACAAGAAATCACACTTTATACATACTTTGGTTGTACCGAAATTTAAGTATAATTCAGGTATGCGAACGTTTCATGTTAGGGCAGCATATGCCTGGAACAACTTGCCATTAACAATCAGAACCGAGCTTGAGAATATGTCAGTGCAACAATTTAGAACAAAGATCCATGGAATTTAAATTTTGTGTTCTAAAGTATATTACAATTCTGAAATTTCTTGCTGAATTTATCTGATGGTTTTGTATATATATTTATGTAAATAGTTGTTATATTCCATGTATATTGTAAATAATTATGTATATTTCTCTGTGAAATGAGTGCCTGCTTGGAAAGCAGTGCTTGATACTGAAACTGTTTACCCTCAATAAAGAAAGATTAAATAATAATAATAATAATAATATGTCTAAAGAGCTCGTCACACTAAAATAACATACATCTCTGAATGAAACGATACCAACAGTTTGTTATGATTTGAACTAGCGTTGCTTTTGAAAATTGAAAACAAAATTCTGGATGATGGCATTTCATGAATGCTCATAAAACGAGCGACATAAGAAACCTATCTCTTCTTATTTGCAAGGCCAAAAATGAAAATTCTCTGCATAAATATGAACAATATTGCTTCATAGGTATACTTCCACACCCTTTTCTAAGCACATGTCAAAGAAGCAGTAGGCATTCAAATGGAACATGTCGTTGAATCGAATTTCACACATTCGCCAGGCGTGGAATCTTAATTGTCCTATCAGAACCTTCCAGTTACCTTCCAGTTACCTTCTGCTTCTTTGTGATTGCATATGCTTAGTATGGGTATTGATACCTGTGAACATATGTTATTGTTAATTTTGATGAAGATAATTTTAACGCGTGCCCTTGCAAAGAAAGGATACATTTCTGTTGTCGCTCAGTTTATTTCAAAAGAGAGCCGACCATAAAGTATTGAGTGTTGGGCTGCAAATCAGCAACTTCATTTCCCGCAAAATAGATGATTGAATTGTTATTTGATGTAATGTACCTGTCATTAATGACACGTAATATAAAAACCAATTTTAAACTTTCATATCACGAGTTACAATGCGTTGAATGTAAGTTATCCACTGCACCAAAACGATAACAATGAATGATGTAACGATTAAACAGAGATCCGTCAGCACTAGTGGCAAGATTTAGTCATGAATCGGGTTGCGTAGGAGAACTATCCATTAAATCGTTTAAGCTGGTTTTCGAAAAAAACCCGTTACTTACGCGTAATTTGAAATCAGAAAAACAATATAGATTTTATTTTTCAAAATGAAATGAGAAGATTCTAAGGTTTCCAATATATATAATGGCCTTGATAGCATATAATGGTGTAAAAAAAGGGAAACCACAGCTTTGTACAAATAAGTTGCACGTTTTCCTGGATACGTTATTACATTAATCTCTGACCTTACCTTCCGCGCTCGAGAATCGACACATATCAAAACCAGCAAGCATTTATAAAGTAAGTTTTGAAACCAATCACAAATTGTGATACAAAAATAACCGCTACCAAAGACCTACTTTAAAATATGCACGATCCTTTCATTCAAGAAGTTATACTATACACTTATATTGTGATAATTTTTACTATTGTGTTGTATTTATTTATTATAATATTGTGATTGGTTTTTGTATATGGAGATGGAAACAAATCAAATTGAACTGAACTTAATATTATTAACATTATAGACATACATATTTGGTTCTTGATCATTATTTACTATGATTGACACAACAAACAGTAAAAAATTACGCGTATTATCCCTCTTTTTAATATTAGTGGCCCTAAAACGAGCCGTTTGTTTGTTGGAATGAAGCAAAATGCAACAATCTAACCGCCGAATCCGTATACAGTGTACGTCCTTGGCGTTTCAAGGCGTATACTACCGTCCATAGCGGTGACGGTCTTTCTATTTGCGTGCTCGCAGTAAGTGATAGCATCACGGATGACGTTCTCAAGGAACACCTTCAGGATTCCACGGGTCTCTTCGTAAATCAGACCAGAAATACGTTTGACACCACCACGGCGAGCCAGACGACGGATAGCTGGCTTGGTGATACCCTGAATGTTATCACGCAAAACCTTTCGATGACGCTTGGCGCCTCCCTTTCCGAGTCCCTTTCCTCCTTTACCTCGTCCAAACATGTTGAGCTGAGTTCTTTCTTGGATAATTTCAAGAATAACAATGAAGTCCGCTCTTTCTGCGCCGCTTTTATATATCGTGTCTAAGCGGACGTGGGAGAAAAACATACAGGTCGAGGAGGGAGTATTATAGAACCAAGCGCGTACACATAGACGACGGTGGACACGAACGGCCGTTAATCTTGAATTTCCGTTGGTTTCAATGTAACAATGGATTTTGATTATATGACCCCATAATAAAATTCATCACACGTTGGAACTAAATTATTTCATCCTAAAACCACTGTGGGTGGCTAACCATCCGCAGTGTCAGTATCATTTTTTGAATTTAAACCGTTGTTTAGCGTTCGTCCCATTCACTTGATCACGTAACCTCGTCAGAGATGCTACTGTCTGTGCGATCCTGGATACAATTTCAGGTTTGGAACCCTGGTCTGTGATGATTGACCCTAGGTACTTGAAGCTTTTGACTGTTTCCAGCTTCTCGCCGTTGGCTTTGATGTCAGTGCGATGCCGTTGGTGTTGTTAAAAAATTATAAAATGATTTAATCACGTAAAGACGTACACATTTAATAATTCATTACTGCAATATTATTATGTATGCCATTTATTGTCAATGTGAAAATGATGTATTAAATCATTATATTATATGGGATAATTACAAGGACATTGAAAACACACATCGATTATTTATTAGATTTGTTTTTCTAAAACAATTGAAAACAATTGTTGAACTGTTCTACATTTACAAACATTTAAGACACTGTTCAAAATGATATCTTCTTGGAAGACAGAGTGGCTCTGAAAAGAGCCGTTGTGTTTTTGTGTCGGACGACAAGTTTACTTGGAAGTGGTGTATTTGGTGACAGCCTAAGTTCCTTGTTTGGCGAGCTCGCCGGGCAGAAGTAAACGGACAGCAGTCTGGACTTCACGGCTGGTGATGGTGGCCTTTTTGTTGTAGTGAGCTAAACGGGAAGCTTCACCGGCAATACGCTCGAAGATGTCGTTGACAAAGCTGTTCATGATGCTCACGGCACGGCTTGATATACCGGTATCGGGATGCACTTGCTTCAACACCTTGTAGATGTAGATGCCGTAGCTTTCCTTTCTTCGCTTGCGTCTCTTTCCTGCAACACTACCTGGTGGACGGCCCTTGGATTTGCCTGCCATCTTTGCACCTTTACCGCTTGCTTTGGGAGCAATGATTCTAAATTGTTGATCTCAATACTGTAATGTTTGTGTTGGTGATAACCCGCGGTATTTATATGAGCCAATTAGGGATCCTAGAGCGGATCCTGAGCGAGTCGACTGCTTTAGGTGAACCCCGTTGGTTCCCGATGCCGCACTGTAGTGTTATCGCATTTAAATAACTGTAGACAAAGGAGCGTAAGCAAGTGCACGGAAACTCCCTGTAAACCAATCAGATCCGTTATTGCTAGACTTTGCTAGTATAGTAATACATTTATTCACGTGTAGCAAGGTATTGTTTATGAATCTTAAATATTTACTCGATTTTATTACAAATGTTTAGCTCTCTTTCAAAACATTCTAATGTCAATTCAATTAAAGGAGAACAAGAAAATGTACTGTTGTCTTTTACGACCAAAACACGAGTGTAAGAGTGTTTCATGCTATAAAACTGTTACTATCGCGGTGTTTTCAAAAGCCAGCTATACCGAGGGGAATTTTACGCAATCTGATTGGTCCGTGCTTAACTCGTTTTGACTGCGCCAGGATCCGCCGGCTTAGTATAAATACCGCTGCATTGCCTTTGAAATTTTCATTCATCTTTTGTCGTCGACTCACTGCACACAAATCAAAAATCATGTCTGGACGTGGTAAAGGAGGAAAGGCAAGAGCTAAGGGCAAGAGCCGATCTTCAAGAGCGGGACTTTTTGTTTAGAAAATACAAATTCGTCACCTATATGACCTCAAATAACCCCTATGTGACCCACTCTGAAATAGATATCCATGCCACCAGACTTTTTAATATAAAAAACCTCAGTGTATTCCAGTGTGATTTGGTCATTCTTTGAAATGTAAACAAACAACACAAAAACAAAAACAACAAATCTTATTTTTTTTAGAAATTAAAAATTCGTCTCCTAAATGACCTCCATTGACCCCTATGTGCCTTCACTCTGAAATATTTATCCATGCCATGGGACTTTGTCTTTTTAGTATCAAAATTTAGTTAGATTATAAACCTCAGTGCATTGCTTTGGTCATTCTTCGAAATCTAAAAATAAATAAAATAAAATAAGAAATCGACCTACCGACCCCCCCCCCCCCCCCCAAAACAATTGAGGTGAAAGGGCAATCCAACACCTTTTATTTTAAACGCCTTAAAGTAGGTTTTTTTGTATAAATTAGGAGCACTTGACAAATTGGTTTTAAAACAGTATACATAACTAAAATGGGTTGTATTAACATGTGGGCCTACGTTTAAAGGAAGGGTCCCGCAAGCACAACATTTAACATTATTAGTTAGAAAAATAATTATCGAGCCGAAATTACGTAATTATAATAGAACAAAACACCATACTAGTCACAAAAATGAATAAAAACTGCCACCACTCATCATGCATTTTTTTAAATTCCCGGCGATCGAAAGTCCTGGTGTCGATGACGTCATGTGTATCGGTGCTCTAAATTTTCGCATGTGCATTGTATAATTATGACATCATCGACACTGGGACTTTTGATCGCCGCGAATTTTAAAAAGTGCATGTTGAGAGATTGCAATTTTTATTTGTTTTTGTCATAAGCGTGGTGTTTTGTTCCATTCAATTACAAAAGTTGGGCTTGATAGGTATTTGTCTAACATATAATGCTTGCGGGACACCTCATTTAAGCGTTCTTGAAGGATTCGAGATAACAGAATCAACAAAAACTTACACTCCAAGTTAGTTTTAGATAGAGAATATCACATTTTGCAATGTCTCTCATACATCATTGTATTTCTGAGTGTGTATTTTGGACATTCTGGCTCAATTTAAACTTTGACTACTAATTAATAAAAATATAAACAAATGTGCTATTATCATGTACGTAATGTATAAGAATTGACATAAATGATATTTATACATAAGTCCATCATCAACTTTAAAAATAATGAAAATTCAAAGAATAATAAGGAATACACGGCGGATTGAACCCGTGTATGGCGATTGCTAATGAAATGGGCAACCTAACTCATGCCACTGATACTAACGCTTACAAGTGTCATTTGTTATTATTTAACCCTTGAACTATTTATTTACAGCAAACGGATATATTATGCAAAGCCTGTCTTTTGGTACCATAATGGTACGGGGCTCTCGGGGCTCTCGGACAAAAATAGTTTGTAATGTAATGATACTCCTTATTCCCAAAAGAATGACGTGTTACATTATATAAATTAACGTTTGACGTACCGAGTTGACCTCTGTTATAATCGTAACAATACCGCAACCTAAAATATTTGTCAGTTTAATGCAAAAGGTCTGATTGTTAAATCTGGGAAAGTTGTAGTACCAGAGGGAGATGTAATATACCTCTGTTCTATAGCGTCCTCTCCACACCTGTTAGCCCTTCACTCAACTCATGGAAGTACTTCCATGCTCAACTGTACGTAACGCCATAATGCACAACGCAATGTTGACTGTTGACCACATCATACCCAACTTGCTGACTTTTTTGACCGTATACTTCAGTGATATAGCACTGCTTTCATCGCTTTCGGGCGCATACGATTATATAGCCTATTACTAATCACACATTTGGGAACATTTTGTCCATCATACCATGTGGCTACCTGAGGATATTACCCTATTTCAAATGTATATCGGTAACAGTTCAATAACGGAAAGTGTCACATAAATGTCACATAAGTGTCAAAATTGAAGTATCAAAATCGAAAAGGCTTCAATGTTGATTCAATTTAATTTAAATAATTGTTTTTTAGATGGAGTCCCAAATAATTACATATTGCCCTAGTCTGAATCCAGTGTTTCGTTACCATGGTTACAGAAGTCTCTAACAAGACGTACGTTTACCTTTTGCACGAAGGCACTACGTCATGCTGATACCGGTATTTCAAAATCATTCTTTAGCTGACAAGGATTCCACAAATGATTGTTCTTTTTCTTACCTGTTGAGTTTTAAATCACGACCCGACTCTGTAACTGAGATTTGCTCGTGACTTCTGGTGTACACCGTTATGGAGCCCGGGTATTGGAGGGATACTTAAAGGTGCATAACACAGCCGATGGGAGGGGGGGGGGGGGGGGGGAGACTACGTTTCACAGTATTTGCTCCTATTGGAGAGCAAATATAAATACAAAATAGCTTATATCGGGTGCCAAGAACCAATTTCAAGATATATTTATTTATACGCCACCTGGAGATCACACCCCGGATCACACTATGCTTCATGGGTTTGTCAACGGTCGGGAAATATGCCATCCAAATGAAGATAACAACGGTAACTCCCTACGAGTTGCGATAAATGATTAATGGTCGTGGTAATAGGTTTACTTGAACTTAACCGTGAGTACAGAATAATACGGTTCGTGACTTTTACGCGGAGATGCGCAGTAATGGTGTAACAACGCTGCACAGTTCGGGTTATAAAATGTTTAACCAGAACCAAATTTGATTTTTTTGTGCAAAGCACTTAGTGTGAACATGGATTCAATGTAAAGAAACATCCTTCAGTTATCAATTTCACCTTGGGCATCTTTAGTGTTACATGAATACGGTGTGGTAGTTATCGATAGCATGGTTAGCGACGTACGGCTGCAGCAACCCCTTCCAATTCGACATTCGCTGTAATGGCAACTCAATATCCGAATGAAAACCCATTGGCATCTTCTGTCGAATTCGATGAAAGACCGACGGCATCAGATGATTCTGAAATTAACATTAATACTGTTCTTAATGTAGTGTTTGTAATCTCAGTAGGTGTTATTGGCACACTTGGAAATGTACTTGTTATTGGGGCGCTTGTCTCTCATACTAGACTTCGCGTTCGTAGCAATGTTTTCATCGGTAATTTAGCCGTAGCAGATTTCTGCGTGACAGCAATCATCAATCCTCTGAATGTCGTTGGAATGCTCCATAGCCAACTATTCCACGAATATCCTTCAATATGTGACGTTATCGGATCAGTTTGTCTCGTTAGTTGTTTGGTATCCGTATGGAGTATTGCGGCCATAACATTAAATCGGTATATCGCGATATGTCACAACGGTTTACTCTATCACAGAATCTACAACCGCAAAACCATACCTCTTATTATCACCGTAATCTGGATCTACTGCTTCTTGATTGATCTACCTAATTTTCTAGGATGGGGTGATCATGTGTTTAATACAAGGGCCCATCTGTGCCTGTTTGACTACACCTATAGCTACAGCTACACACTATATTTTGTGATTTTGGGATTATTGATACCCATGTTTCTTGTGAGTTTCTGCTATCTACGCATTATGCTGTTCGCAAGGAGAAGCGCACAACGCTTGAAGAAGTTTGCTAACACAGATTGCGCTCGGATCCCAGGGGCACGGATCAGAACCACTGATTTGCGGTTGTTAAAATCCGTCGCAATCACATGGGTGGCGTTTATCATAATGTGGACTCCATTTGTAGTAGTTGTACTGTTTGATCCGGGAGATTGGTCTGGGTCAATTTTCACCGTTGCAATAGCATTAGCTCATTGCAACAGCTCTATTAATAGCGTGATATATGGTGCTACAAATCCGAATTTCCGTGAAGGGTATGTGAAATTCATCAAGCGACTTTGTGTTTGTGAGAACCCGAAGAGAAACGATTCACCGAATGTACCCATGGCAACTCTTTCTAGAATGACAGTAGAATCTACGAGTAAAGATTAGATATTTGGTATTACATACACACATACATGCGAGTATTTATAAAGCTCCATTTCATTTAGATTACAGCGCTGCAACATTCAGGCAGCAGCTAATTCAGCGCCAAGTTGCGACATATACGAGACAGACAATAGACGAAGAATTCCGTATTACTTCAGCCGAATTGTAATATTAAGAGAAATAAAAGATGAAGAATGTATGTTTGGTTGCCGGAATGTGCTGTGTTAATTGATGGGTTGGTTTAATTTGGATGTCGGTGAAGCTGGCATATGCTATGAAAGAATTAACAGCGTCCAATCAACAGACATATATATAGCGCTGGTTTAAAACTATTAAACCACTCCCACGGAGTACGAAATTATACAAATCCGAGTTAAAATTTGAAAAAAGATGAATCCAACGGACGCAGGAACAAAACACACCAGAGTCAGAAAACTGATACAAGAGGATATCTCGAAAATGTAAAATGCACAGAATAAAAGCAAGATTTACCAACTTGGTGTGGGGAAACAAGGATAATAAAGCGATAAAGCAGTGAGATATACTATGGCAAACAAAGAGAACTGCTGTGCACTAAAAACAAATAACAATATAACACGGGTATGCACTGGGACAACCGATACAAATTGTTGTGCAATAAAATAAGAAAATTAACGTAAACATTATGACCGACGTTTCAAGTGAATATGCCACCCTTCATTAGGGACAAAATATAAAATCAAAAGTAGTAAGAACTAAGAACTATCAAGAAGATAGTGAACTAGACGCTTTCACCACTATAATTATAGCACAATTTCAAAGTGATGTTGCTTACTTAACACCAAAGTTACTCAAATCCGAGTTGATACAAGATGATGTGATAACTATATAAATCTATCAACTCAATTTCCTCATCAAATTGAGAATTTTACAGATGAAAAGTTCACATCTTTTTACCATACCACTGCAAAATATGATATACTTGGTCGACTTCTAAGAGCTGCTGGTCCATTTCCTGGACGAACAACACTGCTGTTATTGGATTTACATCATGTCTATTTTGGATTGATCTTATTCTAACAGGTTATAATTAAAATAGCGGCAAAAGTGCACTTTAGGTCACAGATTCTGGACTGTACTAGTATTGATATAAAATTGGATGGATTGAGCGTGATACACAAAGATATTGGTCTAGCTATGAGTTTTAAAAAATATTGTGCGAGACGCAGTCGAGCACAATATTTTTAAAACTCATAGCGAGACCAATATATTTGTGTATCATGCGAAAAAATCCATCCAATTTTATCATTATTATGCAGTGAGAATCTGACTTGACCAAAAAAATCAAAACCAAAAAAAATCAAAAAAAAAAATCACCATAATATTGTAAAAATATTAAGTACATTTATTTTGAACATTTATTAAGTACAAGTACAGACAATTTTTTTCTTCTTCCTAAATTAAAAAAAAAAAAACCTATAAAAAATATTCCTAATTTTTTTTTACAATATTTCAAAAATTAAAAAAGACAAAAAAAGAAAAGAAAAAAGTTTCTACTGCATTTTTTGACTGCTACTATAAAATTGGTATATTAATACACGCTTAAAGTGCATTCATGCAGGAAACCAAACTGACCAAGTTCTAAGGATATTGGTGTGGCCAAGTTCGCTCCAGTGACATAATGTGCAGAATAGTAGGTCTTTACTAATGCATTGCAAGTATAGATAGGACAGAAGATTCGAACTGCATAATAATGTCCGATACTGGATCACTGGTATAAAGTCAGTGTTCCAGTATCGGTCGATACTGGCACATTTAAAATGGTCCAGTATCGGGCGATACTGGAAACATAATTATGTAGTATCGTTAAATACTGGGACAAATCACTGGTATCACGTGTACTAGTATCGCCAGATACTGGAACATAAAAACGTTCCAGTATCGTTCGATACTGGAACACAATTTGGTGTCCCAGTATCGACTGATACTGGAACAGTAAAACCGTACCAGTATCGACCGATATTGGCAACTTTTATGTTCCAGTATTGAACGATACTAGGTGTACCAACTTTTTCCATTATTTACAAACGTGTGAATAAAGAGAAACATAATGCACATGTCTCAAAAGCTCGTCACCCTTAAAGAACATACATCACTGAATGAAATGATACCAACAGTGATTTGAACTAGCGTTGCTTTAATTAACTTTGATTTTGAATTGAAAACATAATTCTCGATTATGGAATCATCGCACGATCACAAATCGTAACACGAAAAATTAACGTGATTATTGTCTATGGCTACTGATAATGTTAATCAATATTTGTCTTGTTTTTTATGTATCCATCAAATATTAAAATGCGTGCCAATAACGCTCAATTATTTAAGACTAATATTGTCTTTGACCTGACCATGTACTTTCCGCGCTTTGAAATCGACACAACAATTTGTCAAAGCAAGATTAAATTACAAATCAATTAAAATTTATGGTTACATATTGCAAAATCATCGATGCATTTTAAAATCAGCGCACGATCAGAAATATTAAAAATCAATGTGATTATTGTCTACTATATATATTGGTATTATCTTTGTCTACTGATAATTTTGATCAATATTGCGCGTGCTTTGGTTATTTACTTTCATAGACTAAATAAAAAAATATATCAATAGACGCTCAATTTAGCACTTGAACGGCCCAGTGCACCAAACTGGCGTAACTTACGTGCGATAAAGCTACCTCACTACACGCTTAGAAATGAATTTTACACTCTGGAAGTGTAGAAAAGTGCCCGTAATTGGGTAAAACATGATTTTACATCATGAAAGTGTAAGATTCATCGTAGTCTCGTGTCCAGACTCCATTTTACATGACAGGAAGCGGATGTGAAGGAGGCTACTGCGCGATGTACACTCTCAGTAGTAAAAAAACTGTACAATGTTGAGCGAAAATCCCATGCGGTCCATGATAAAAGTGTCAAGCACTTTGATGAAAACAGGCTGTAGCGACTATGTCCACTGTTGCTAGGACCATATACTAGGGTCAAAAACTCGGTATTGTTTTGGTGCAGGGAAGTGTTTAATGTGCATACATCGGTGTGCACTCAAGCTGTTCTCGTAGCAACCAGTTTGATGGCCTGAGCTCAGCGCACCATATTTTGGTCCGGTAAAGCGAGAATGGTTCATGTCACAGATCTGCCATCTCGTTTGTAGTAATATTTCTGTAATTATTATACGTCATAATTCCTATATTTATTATAGAAATGTTGGGTTTTTTCTAATATTGTTCACAATTTGATAACTTTGTAGTGCGATATATTGTTTACACAGCTTTGTTTATAGTTCTTCAAGGTCAAGATGATATTCTGGTGTACCAGCCATAATAGTTCTGCGATTTCAACCATTCTATGTCTCATGAATGTATTTCTCGTTCCCTTGCTTCCTGGCCTTTTGCTCCTCATGCAGCTAATGAACAGAGGTCTTACATTGAAATGAGTGTATATTAATTCAGCACATAATTGCATGTCATGTGTCTGTGGCCTTTTATTTGGCGTGTCAGTCGAGTTCTGCCTCACATGCATTTATGAATAGGTGATTCAGGTCACAGGGATCACGGTTTATACACAGGCTTCATTCATATTTTGTTGGGAGTCACGTCGGTGTAGGGACGGGCACATTTTCATCTTTCGCACATCCCTATGCGCCACAATATATTAGGTCTGGGTGTTAGGCTAATGTTGGGGAGTTTTAGGGGAGGGTTCGGGGAGTTTTTGTTGCGAGTGGGGTGTGTTATGTACCTTTTCAGATTTCAGGGTTACATTGGCCAACATGTATGGTCCAAATCAAGACGATCCCATTTTTTACAGAAATATCATGGATGAAATTGAGAGCTACAATAACGCTCATGTTATTATCTTCGGTGATTTTAACTTAGCTTAGTAGCAACCTAAACTTGATACGATGAACTACAATAGTGTAGGAAATCCCAAGGCAAAGAAAGAAGTTCTTAATATGATGAATGTTCACGATTTAATTGATCCTTGGATGGAGAATAACTCTACAGCCCGGAGATACACCTGGCGACCACCCACCCCATTTAAACAAGGGCGACTGGACTTATTTCTCCTTTCTCACGAGATGTTCTCAATGGTAGAAAATACAGACATCTTGCCAGGCTATAGGTCTGACCACTCATTCCCTACAGTTAGTTTCGCTAAGCAAACGCTGCATGGAGGTAGAGGTTATTGGAAGTTAAACACTCTTAACTTAAAGACTTAAAGTACATCCAGATAGTGAAAGATGCTATTGGTGAAGTTGTCAAACAGTACGCGGTGAGTCCATATTTGAAGAATATTCCGGGTGACGAGGTGCAATTCAACAGGAGATTAAATCCCCTGAAGCTGAGATCATCCGAATTGATCACATGCTTGATCTGAACCCCACACACACGACAGCAGACTCTCTTATGAAAGATCTCAAATCGGCCAACACGAAGTTACAAGAGTTAATAGAGGTCCACATGGAAGGTGTAAAAATCCGCGCCAGAGTTCAGAATCTAGAATTTGGTGAAAACCGTCCAATTACTTTCTCAATCTTTAAAAGAAGAACTGCGTCAACAAGTCTATATTGTTTTGAAAAAGAAAAGGGTAATACAAATAACAGCCACAAAGAAATACTTCAATAAGCCACGACTTTCTACGAGGATATATACAGAGAAAAGGAACGGAAAGTCGACACGTCGTTGCTCGATACAATTCCAAACACATCTACATTGTCGGACGACCAAGCCAACAAAAATGATAGTGTCTTGGAATATGATGAAGTTCTTAATGATCTTAAATCGATGCACTATAACAAAAAACCCGGTCCGGGTGGATTCACAGTTGAATTCTTCCAATTTCCCTGGAAAGATCTTTCGTCATTCATCATTCGTTTGCTGAACAGTGCATTTAGGGATAATTTTCTCATTTTCAAAACTCTCTTAAGCTTATTGAGGATGATCAAAATGGTTTTATGGCAGGTCGTTTTATCGGTAAAAACATTAGAATTATTTATGACATTATTCTTCACGCTGAAGAGAAATCAGTACCTGGGATGCTGCTTCTTATAGACTTTGAGAAAGCTTTTGATACTGTCTCTCATAGTTTCATTTGCATAATTCGTAAGTATCATGGCTTCGGTACTTCAATACAGAAATGGATTAGACTCTTCTACAACAATGCCGAATCTAGCCTGCTCATTAATGGCAGTATGTCTTCTGGATTCTTTGTCAACCGGGGTTGCCGTCAAAGCGACCCCCTTTAGTCTTACCTTTGTCTGCTGTGTGCTTTAGTGCTTGCAACGATGGCAAGAAACATAATAAAAATTGAAAACTTGAGTATACACTAAATTATGAATAGGTACAATGACAAACATAACATTTTGTTATTGTGGTGATAACATATGTCAAGCTGTTGGATTGAGTATTTGGTTTTCGTGATTGTAAAGCTACATGATCAGCCCTATTCATAAAGCCACACTATCATGAATAGCATTTGATTATAGAGCGCAAATAATAGAAGTACCGCTGTCTTATTATTGGTCAAAATGGGTTCCTTTAACTCCCAATGGACGAGGTCCCAAATCGAAACCGATACGCCAGAGTTTATGAATCTACTAATGAGGTAGACCATGACTAATGTACGCTAAATCTTACAGTACACCTGACCGGACCCAAGAGTAAGTCAGTCGTAAATTTTAGCCATATAATATATGGTTTCAGAGGTATCACATAATGCACGGCTCTTGTGGATATCTGTTGCAGGTACGGTGCATTTAGGTTAAAATTCTTGCTCGATATCATAGGAATTCGTCTACGCAGTAATTTTAACAAATCTTCATCCGATACAACAACCTATTTCGTCCTGAGTGCATTCATTTAGGCATTTACTATTTTGTTGTATAAATCCCCCATTAACGTTGACTTTAAATACGTGTACAACAACATGGATCTCAGTTAACGTCTTATCTTGGTAATATCCTATACGTTTTCGATACGATCAATGATTAATAGCATTTATTATTCCGTTCCGATACATTTGCTGACAACAACTCTTCCTAAAGCGGCACTTTTGTCAGCGTCTAGTTTTCTTGATGAAGGTCATGCAGCAGCAATCAACCTTATAACTATTCTATAGATGAGGTGACATTTGTTGACATTTAGGACGCCCTCTGTTGGTTTGAGACAAAACACACCGGGCAAGAGTTCCTATAGTTTACATAGGCCAGATCAGGTTTTCTAACTAGATTGTGGTGTCACAACAAATTGTTATCAAAACTGTCTTTAAACTTGCTTAGGAATGCTATAAGCTATCGCATTTCACAAAAAAACTGAAACTAAATGAGTTTTACAATTCATTAGAAAGAAATTTCATGTTGTCTTCATTAACTTTACTGTATATTCTGCCTGGAGGGAAACAACAGAGGGTGTCCCATTTGTAAATACATGACATCATAGGTCACCTCATCTATATCTACTGTTCATGATCGCAATAAGTGTTATTGGAACCATCGGTAATATTCTCGTTATTGGTGCACTGTTTGTGCATACCAGACTACGCGTGCGGAGCAATGTATTCATTGGCAATTTAGCCGTAAGGTTGCTGACCTCTGTATCTCAGCAATCATCAACCCTATGAACATCCTCGGAGTGCTAGACAGCAACTTTTATAGCGAACGCTCTGAACTCTGTAATTTCATCAGTGCTGTCTGGATAATTAGTTGTGTGGTATCGTTATGGAGTATTGTCGCCATAACAATAAATCGATACATTGCGATTTGTCACAGCCGTCTACTTTATCACAGAATCTTCAACCATAAAACAATGCCATTTCTCACCAGCGTCATTTGGATTTATGGCTTTTTAATGGATCTGCCGAGCTTTCTGGGTTCGAGTGATCACGTGTTTAATACAAGAGCTCACCTATGTCTTTACGACAACACAATCAATAACAGCTATACTATCTATCTTATATTTTTGTGCGATGGTGATCCTGATGATCCTGATGTGCTTTTTACTATATACGAATTATCCTATTTTCAAAGAGAAGCAAACAACGCTTGAAGATGTTTACCATCTCAGACGCTCCACGTAACCAGGGAGTTGGTTGGTTGGTTGGTTGGTTCGGTCCTGTCCTGACTGACAGCTCGTGACCTTACAGATACTACGCCACAAATAACGATTTTCAGCAAAGGAGCGGGAACGAGGTCTGCTTCTCTTGCGCTTCCCTTCAGTCATGCCTTGCATGATCATCTTCTCTAGGTTATTACCCTTGCGACGTGAGATATGGCCAAAGTAGTTCAGCATTTGGGTGTTGATAGCATGAAGAAGTCGTTTAGACACCCATATTTCTTCAATAATACTGGCATTGGTCCTTCTCATTGTCCATACGATACGAAGCATACGCCTCCAACACCACATCTCGAAAGTAGCTATTCTGTTTTTGTCAGCTTTGGTTAGGGTCCACGTCTCACACGCATACATGGCAATTGGAAATACAAGGGCTTGGACAAGCCTGGTTTTTGTTGCTCTGGTTATTCCTCTGTCAGCCCAGATCTTACTTAGGTTGATCATTGCTGATCTAGCCATTGCTAAACGGTGTCTAATCTCTTGGCTGCAACCACCCTCTTTGGTGATTAGGGATCCAAGAAAGTTGAATTTAGAGACCAATTCCACCTCACTACCATCAATTATGAAAGGCCAGGGAGTACAGATTAGAATTACTGATTTGCGGTTGATAGAATCTATAGCAACTACATTTGCGGTGTTTATCATAATGTCCCCTTTTGGTGAAGTCGCGATATTTGACCCGGGTTATTGGTTTTCGTCTTTCTCGGTTATATTAGCGCATTCAAACAGCTCGATTAATAACATAATATATGGTGGAACTAATCCTACTTTTCGTGAATGTTTATTTAGCGAATTTATTCAAGCGTTTTTTTCGATTAAAGACAACCTAAAGAAAGCACAAAGACAAGCCAAAGATTACTAGATGATTCTGTTAAGGTTCGTGTATATTAATGAGAGAGATAAAAACGAATTCGAACGTGTTTGACTTCGATGAAAATGTAATAGTAAGCCACACCCAAAAAATCATGGCTTATAATCTGCGTTTGGGATAATGTGTTCGGCGTACTCTTGTACGCAAGAAAAATTAGCTGGTATTTCATAATGTGAAATTAAAATATGAATAATCAGCATTTTCAAAAGTTCAATCAAAAATGAAACGTTAAAGAAAACAAGTCATGTGATGAAATGCGAATTTTAAAAGCTACGCGCGCGGTCTTCTGATACAAACTTGTTTTCTTATTTGGCCTTATCAAAATCTGACATAATCTTGTTATAATTCTAGTACAATAATTATATTTGTAATCTATTTGACAGATCAGTTGAACAAACTTAATATTATAGTCATCGTGAACCAGTGGCGTAACTACAGGGGGCAGGGCATTTCCCCCTTGCCCCCTCCTGATGTCCCCCAAATGAAATGACAAACATTTTGTAGGCCTAGTTACGCCACTGTCGTCAACTGTAGCCATTTAGTTTCTGAGTGCAGTTTGGATATCACTGGTATATCAAAGATTCCATTAGAACGTGTATATTCCTTTTAAACATTTCCGAATTAAAGATTTGTAAAAAAAACAGATTTAACTTTATTCCATAATAAAGTTTTCCGACGGAGTACGAGGAGAACTAATTTGGTGACAGGAAGTTGAATATCACCTTTGCTCCCTGGTCATGTCAGAGGGCAGCGTTTCCCGCCAATGATTTGAGCTGACGCCACATCGCTCATTATATCATTTGACTACAACCAGATCGGTCACCCTTATCAGTTGGAGAAGAAACAAAACAGACATCGTTATTTAGCAGCTTGGTTTTCCTTTGCTGTGGTTTGAACTATAATTTCTCCATGTTTACGGTCTGAGTTATTGGCTAACTACTAGTACTACAAAATGTAGCTACACCGTGTCTTGGTTTTACAGTTATATCGTTTCGAACGTTTTTCTGGTTTTTCGTTGGATTTTTGGTAAGCAAAGAATTATTAAAGAAGTACGTTTACGGTGTGCCCCTCTCATAACAAACTCTCATTAATATGGCAAGGGGCCGTGGCAAGAAACGAAAAGGCACCGGGAAACCCCAGCGGCAGCATCCGCTGCTCGCCAAACTCGGGCGCAGGACCGTCATTTATCTGTCGGCCTTGCAGTCGGACAATAACAAGGCCGTCAACAGGCAGCGACGGGGCTCAAAACAAGCACAAGGACCAAGCGCTGGATCATGGTAATGCATCACAAGATGGTTATGCAGAGTGCGGGGCCACTTATATTTATCCCAGGTGTTGTGCCACTTCCGGCACCTCGTGTGCGGGTGTGGAACAATAACAGTTCCGACTCGAGTCGAGACCAACTACGAGTGTGTGTGAAGAAATGCCAGCCCCGATATACCGCCGGTTTATCTGCAATTTGTTGGTAATGGAGGTTTGCACAATGTGAGGAGAAGTACGCAGCAAGCTGGTGAGCTAAATATGAATGATAATCAGGCCTCTTTGGGCTTCAACAGCCCTGTTGTTGGGGATGTTGTAAATTTACATTTACAACAACTGCAACAACAACAGTCAACAAGACGTTCAAACCCGGCTGAACGTCCATTTTTTATAACAATAGATTCTATACAGACCAACAATCATTTTGTTGTCACCTTTGTCTGGCGTCTCTGAAATCGTTATAATCTCAATCACTTGCGCTACTGGCACACGCAATGTTTCAATAGTGATCACGGGATATTGTTATATATTGATGCTAGCGTGATCGATAAATCATCTCCGTTTATATCAGGCATGGCAGGATCCGATTAAGCGTCAAAGCGTGCCGCCCTCTATCTAAATTATTTTTTAAATAAAACTATTTATCAACAGTAATAATATAAGCTGGTTTTAAGAAATAGGTAAACAGCGTCCAGGCATGACAATATCGCAAGGGAGAAAACGGGAGTTGGTAGATAAAATAAGGCCTACAAGTGCAGCAACCATTTCAAAACCTCCCTAATTTGAGTCCTATATCATCTCTCTCTTCTGTATGTAGCCCCTTACCCTTAGACGAGGGTCTACGCAGCATATAAAAGAGAACATTTGTGCGGGGATTTGTCGACTTTGCGTCACTATTGGATAGGGGAGGTGAGGTGCAATAGTCGGTGAGGAGTCTGGCTGTCCACCATCTTTTGAGGATGATAGCACGGGGGTCTGTGTGGCATATATAACATGCCGGTTAAATATTTTAAAATAATAATAATAGTAATAAAAAAAATAAAATAAATAATAATAATAATAAAAAAAAATAATAATAATAAAAAAAAAAAAAAAAAAAATAATAATAATAATTTAAAAAAAATGATGAGTGAGGGGGGGGGGGGGGGGAGGGGGGGGGGTCTTGTTGGGGCAAGTCTCCTGGATAGTTTCCTTGTTGGGGTGTTTAGGCCTCAAGATGTCAACATTTCAGATTAAAATTGTGAAAATTAATAGTAATTGTCAGGAAAGATGAAAAGGATAATATTATTGGACGGTTATGTGATAACTGTATGGGAAAAATTGTCCGAAGTAGAAAGGTCATTATAGTGGGAAAATTGGCCGTAAGGACAAACTAAAGTCGTAATGACATGTTAAAAAGTAAAATTGGATAGCTTAAAACTTCAACAGCAGATTTCACGGGATATTTAACATATTACACCGTACATGAAGTCCATCGTCATTTACATGGCGAGGGCACAAATAACTTTTACAGGTAAAACATTTCAAGTCAATGCTACTTGGCATCATGATATGTATAATTGCTGTTGATGTGGATAACTATTGCCAATGTGGGTGATCAAACAAAGGTCACGAAATAAATAATCTGGTTGTAGTCAAATGCTACCACTACCTTAACCTCTTATGCGTTAACTGTCTATTCACTTATCTGGCAACAATATGAATTGAGCTTTTTTGTTGCCATCGTCACCGCCCACCAACCACCGGGGAAAATTCACGCATATCCCCGTGATGACAAAACAACTGTTTGCATCAGTATATTCTTGTAACGTATAATGCTTATTTGCCGGAAAAAAAACAACTGGAACTGAACCGGATTGCTTGTTGACATCTCACGGTAAATCCTATTTTAATAATTAACAAGAATACAATATAAAAGTGACATGTCTAAAAGCTTTTTTTGAATAAAAATGTCCGGTTGGTAATCAAAATCTGACCTAATCTTGTTTACGCAAGTATAATGATTAATCTGTAATAATATTTGATAGATCAGCTGAACAACCTTAATATAATAGTCATCGTGCACTGTTAGCCATATAGGCTATGGTTCCAGAGTGTAGTTCGGATATCATTTTTATAAGCAGAATCGATTAGAATGTGTGTATTTCTTTGTATTTTTTATTCTCGCATATTGTTAGCATACGAATGGAATCGGAATCGCGCATATAAAAACGTATAGGCTACATCGGCAAAGATCTCAAACATTCTAATTATCCAGTTCCGATACATTCGCTGAAATGAAACAACACTTCCTGAAGGTGGCACTTCAAGTGTTCTCCATGAAGGAAATACAGCAAATACTGAAATTAATCTGTGAGGTACTCTATACGCACTCTTCATAATCATGATATGTCTTATTGGTACAATCGGAAATATTCTTGTTATTGGTGCTCTTTTTGTCCATACTAAACTTCGTGTGTGGAGTAATGTATTCTTTGGCAATCTAGCCGTTGCCGACCTCTGTATCTCAGCAATCATCAACCCTCTAACATCGTCGGAATTCTTCAAAGAAACTTTTACCATGAACATTACATACTTTGTGAATTCATCAGTTCTATTTGCATCATTAACTGTACCGTCTCCGTTTTAAGCATTACTGCCAGAACTGTTAATCGGTACATAGCGATTTGTCACAGCCGTGTGCACTATCACAGAATATATAACCGCAAAACAATGCCATTTCTCGTCAGCGGGATTTGGATCTATGGCTTCTTTATTGATCTACCGAATCTTCTAGGTTGGAGTGATCATGTGTTTGTAGTAAAATTGGGATTTGGAGATCAAGTCCGTTGCATGCTGGCGTGACCATAAAGGTCGCGATAGCGCTTACAAACTTGAAAACGAGGTTAATTAAAATGATTCTGTATGATTTATAATGTATATTTAATTGTGTCCAATAATCGTCTTTAATCAGCGGCAATCACGCAACCAATCATCCCAATCATGGATTTTACATTAATTTCAAGTCTTCAAGAGCAGCATAGATTCATCTGTGATCATTGATGCGTCAAAATAAGCACTTTAATCATGTTTTATAATTAGTCCTATTAAGCGAGATCAACCGTGTGAGACTTCTATCGTCTCACCCGAGCCCACGGCCAAAGTAAAGAATCCACCAAATATTACATGTTTAATACAAAGGCTCATCTATGCCTTTACGACAACATAAACAGTTACAGGTACACACTCTATCTTGTATTGTGTGGGTTTATGATCCCGATGATCTTCATGTGTTACTGCTACACACGCATTGTCTTGTTTTCAAGGAGGAGCAAACAACGGTTGAAGAAATTCGCCCAATTTGCTGATGCTCTTCGGAACCCAGTGGCAAAGATAAAAACGAATGATTTACGTTTGTTGAGATCCATAGCAACTAAACTACTCACAAAAAGTATCGAAACACTTAGAAATGATCCAATATATAACGACTCGAAAGGGTATGCATTAATCGAAGCAAATAACCAAGTGCATAATTTTGTTTTGCGTATTTTGACACCTCGATCGTTGAGATACGATGTTGCGGAGCGAGTTATTGTCATTTGATTGATCGTGGGTCCAGTTTCAAAAGTGACACTCATCCCTATTGAAAAGCACGAATCTGATCATTCTAAACAGTAATGCAAACCTCTTTCTATAGGATGATTAGGACCAACAGCTCGATCAATACCATTATATATGGTGCCAGCAATCCTAATTTTCGTCAAAAGTTCGTCAATCGAGTGTATTCACGTGTATTACACAGAATCAGTAAGAAACAAAAGTCACCAAATGTATCCACAATATCGCAGTCTCTTAAATTATCGCATCATTAATCATTGAAGGTGACCGATATTGTGTATGAAAATTTGGTACCAACTTAAGGTTTTATCTCAAAAAACTAAAATTATTAGAGATTATTTTCCAGATCAGATGAACATTTCATAAGATTCCAAAGTCGCGTGGCACGAACTATAGTATGTTTACTAAGTGTGGCGGTTGTTGAAAACTATAGTAATCTCATGGCGTTTTTTAAATTTTAACCTAACATGTTATTGATTTGGTTCATCCTTTGCCGTCGCGGTAGAAATTTGCAACAGATCAGTTAATTGAATTATATATATGCAGCGATGAAAATACCCACATGCAGTGGCGTAGCTAGGATTTTTTTCAGGGGGGGGGGGGGCAAGATTTCTGAAATTTTCGTAAAAGGTTGCCCCAATTTTTTTTGCAGTCACCAACTCGTGAATTTCACGTTAGTGTGTGTGGGGGGGGGGGGGGGCGTCACCAACTCGTGAATTTCACGTAAGTGTGTGTGTGTGTGTGTGGGGGGGGGGGGGGGGGGTTGGAGGTCCAAAAATTATATCGCACGGTAAAAAAAAATCGCACAGTACACAATTTTGCCTTATATTTGATTATTTGGGCTGAATATACCCACACATAACCAATGCCCCAGCACGCCATCTCGGTCATTTATCATTTCTTTCATATTTTCTTTTTTCCCCCCTTTTTTATTTTTAGAGGGGTGTGGGGGGGGGGGGGGCGGGGGCACAAATGGGTTTTTTCCGTCAGGGGGGCATTTTCCCCCCTGCCCCCCCCCCCCCCCCCCCCCCTGAGCTACGCCACTGCCCACATGACTTTCTACCCGGGTAGACAGTCCCGGGGTTGATCAACCGTAAGTCGACCGACCCCGGGTGGACTACAATAGCGCCCTCCCTCACGGAATAAACCGCATAATACTGTTTAAAAAACACCTTGGAAACTATATTCATTCTAAATTATATGTTAAAACACTCAGGGGTTGGCGGTCAAAACAAGAATGGATCATTCTAAAAAACCCAAGGACTGTCCAGCCCGGGACTGTCAACCCTAACCCCAACCCCAACCCCAACCCCAACCCCAACCCCAACCCTAACCCTAACCCTAACCCTAACCCTAACTCAGGGTTGGTCGGCTTAACCCGGGAATGTCTAACCCTAACCCTAACCCTAACCCTAACCCTAACCCTAACCCTAACCCTAACCCTGACCCTAACCCTAACCCTAACCCTAACCCTAACCCTAACCCTAACCCTAACCCTAACCCTAACCCTAACCCTAACCCTAACCCTAACCCTAACCCTAACCCTAACCCTAACCCTAACCCTAACCCTAACCCTAACCCTTACCCAGGGCTACCCCGGGACTGTCTACCTCGGGTGGAAAGTCATGTGGGTATTTCCATTGCTGATTATAGCTATACCTAACCCCAACGGTTCCTTACTAGTTGAATGATCAGAATGAATGGGATTTACAAATTGAATAACAATTAGTTATCTACCGTTCTGAAACTCAACTATTTGAAATTGTCACCTGATAGGCTATTATCGGTGGTAAGGTTGCTGGCTGTTCCTCCAGAGTGGATTATCTTAGAGTTCAATATGACCATCTTTAAAAATTGGAGTTCTACATGAGCTACTCTCTAAAGTTTAAGTTCTTAGGTATAATTATTCGGACCTTTCAAATGTTCGGTTGATAACATAGTTTATTTTTTTTACGGTAGTAGGTCTATGACCAAATCTGAATAAATGAATATTAATTTATTAATGTAATGTAATATAGGTGCCAATGCCCTTGATAATTTGTGTAATACATTGTGTGTACAATTGTGTGATTTAATCTTCTTGGTATGGAGCTGAGATACTCTTACTAGTTGTTTTATGGAATAGAAGATAAGAAGAGTTCAGGATTTAAGAAGAATTAATTAATCTTAAATCCAACTCAAGAAGATCTTAAACTTTAATGAAGTAGGACCCTGATCAGGAACATTTTGGATGTTGTAACCAAGTCTACATTTTAACTATTAGCGTTCTCGACTACCTAACTCGCCGAAACACCATTATTATCATTACCATAACGGATATGTAATGGACTATATTAAAACAGTAATTAATAACCCATGAGACCTTTCGCTGTAGTATTGGTAATTATCAGACATTTCACAGTTGTTGTGCAATGTTTGCTGTTTTAATAATGCAGTGTGATTTTTCATTTGTAAAGACCTATCGTTAAGGGAACACCCTTTAAATAAACCCTGTTAACAACCAGTGATCGTTATTAACTGATTATGTAACAACAAATTAATTGTGGTCAGTCAAAGGGACACTAATGACACGATCGGATACACAGATCAAAGCTCAAAGCTCTTAAAGGTCAATTCAACAGAAAACGTCCGTTTAGATCTCAAAATATAACTATATTAAGACACTTTTAAGTGAATTTCTATCTTTGTTGACAGTTTACATACTGAAATGATAAAATTGACAAGTTCACGGTTTTACCAGCGGTATCTCATCTTCAATCATCGCCTCCTTGTAAGCACATTCAAGGTGACAATTACGGAAACATGTGTATGGTCATCGGGAATTGCGGCTTTAGTTTCCAATGAGTGCTAAGCGAGGATATCATAGTCATGGATCTCCACTGGAATATAAATATTCAGGTAACTTTTCTTGCTCTCATAGGAATAATCGGTTTACCTGGTAACCTCACAGTCATTGCTGTGTATAGCAACAAGGTTCTCAAAACCTCAACAGTCATCTTTATCCTAGCATTGGCTGCTGTTGATTTGATGTTTTGCATCACCGTGCCGATATCGATTTACCACACACTAACGAAATATTCATCGCCAAATCTAATAGTCTGTCGGATCTATTTCTTCTCGGCGTATTTTGCCGTGTACGCTTCAATTTTACTGTGTACTGCTATAGCAGTTAATCGTTATTTTGCTGTTATTCGGCCACATGGAAAATCTTAACAGCCTTAAAGGCGAAACTACTTACGGTTTTCTGCATCGTTCTATCAGCGCTCATTCACGTAATTAACACAATGCGAGTAAGGATTAGTACAATGTTTCCTCCAATAATGAAACCCTGTCCCTAAGAATGCCAACATGTATCATCAACGAGCGCGGAGCGCAACCAGTCCATGTTGTACGGCATTTCGTACGCATTCTGGGTTATTATTATTACAATTCTGTACATACGAATATGGAGATGCTGTACGAAAACGCAGGGTCGTACGGGCGAGTATGAATACGGGTGTTCCCGTGTCTGCCGCATCGAGTGAAAGGCAACCGACAAGTTCAAAAAGAGTCTCAAATCTGCGCGGAACTTTTCACGTAACGGGGAGCACGGCTCGACTAGTGGTGCTGACAACATCAATCGGGTTAGCGCTAAAAGTCAAATCATGACGGTCTCGGAAGTCGATGGACTTAGAAGGGGAATCAGATGTCGTTCAACAAATACCTTCGATCTCCATCTCTAAACCAAATGGACATAACATATCAGAGACTCGAAACAGACCTCAACGTCGACTTCCAGCGAATAGGGCAGAAAATATGTTGCTTTTAGTAACAACGGTAACGATCATTACTTGGATACCATCTCTGTTAGCTTATGCCGCGGAGATGCAGAGTAAAATAGCAGTATATGGTTATTTTTGCTACGTAATATGTACACCCTTAATCGAGCGTGAATCCGGTAATATACGGCTTAGCGAGCATGCAGTTCAGACTTGATTGTATCAAACTCTATCGAAAAGTGTTAAAGCTTGAAATGTTACCGTAATCATAACTCTCTACTACTTTTAGCTTTAGAATATTTATGCAACGTTATATGTTTATATATTGTTTGACGTAGTACAAGTTAGTAAGTCATGGTTACTGTTCGAGCCTGGGCCCATCCATCTGTTCCGAATTATGATACTGCCATAGGCTTTTATATTGGGTGCTCTATTTAACAGATAGCGCCCTCTCTCATAAACACCAGCTATCTTTTCATGATGACGTCACACAAAACAAAGGGCACAAGGCTCATAGGCAGTGGAACCGTTGGTGAATCATATAAATATTTACCAAACACACAATGAAAAGATAGAACTACCGTACCTACTTTGCATATTATAATAACATAGAAATCTATGGAGACGCGGAGTGAATGTTGTCCAATGGTCAAACAAATGTTGTAAGTTCTAAGAAAATTTGCATTATCCTGATCCCGTGTCAAGCACCCATGTGTACGTTATCCCGTTCTTTCCATTGTTTCATAGTGATATATGGAATTCTGAATCGTGCCTTATTCCATTGATAAAATACGCTTAGAATAGTTGGGGATTTATTATTATGTAAATATCGAGTGACCCATTCAACACGTCAGGGCAGTTGCCGGATGAAATTCAGTGGTGTGAATTGATGTATCAAGTTTGCTTCCCTGTAAATATAAGGGGGCACATCACTAAATAAGTGTCCCATTGGATTACACTTATAATAGGGCTAAAAGAGTCTCGATTTTGGGTCCTTAGTAACCGTTTTTGGAATGTCTCGAATGCTTCATTCTTATAAATAAATATTAAAATTTAATAAAATCGTCAAGAAGTGTTACGTCTTCCAATTATATTTTACGATATGATTATTTAAACAGCGCCACCCCGATTTTCAGCCCGAACTCTCTCCTTCTGACCGCCATGTTGGTTTATATGTCAATTTATGGAATTTTACCATTTTTGGCGGCCATTTTGGCGGCCATCTTGGATTTAGGTAGGTTATCAAAGCAAAAGTACTGGATATGAGTGTGATGTGGTCTAATACATACATCCCACTATTAAAACTGTATTTTGATATAATGTCATTTTATGAAATTTTACCAGTTTTGGCGGCCATTTTGAACGCCATCTTGAATTACCCCTTAGCATACCAAAATTATTTTTGGTATCATCTTGAATATGTTTAAGGACTTTGAAACGAACTTTAAAAAAAAAAATGGTTTGGGGGAGTGGGGGGGGGGGGGGGGGGGGGGAGCACGGTAACCCCCGTATATAACCGAATAAACGCCATGAAATAAGATCGTTCAAGATAAGGCGACGAAAGAACAAATCTACGAGCTTCTACGTATGAGTGGCCATAGTGTAAACAAAACGTGTAATATAATACGTCTAAGGTTACACGTAGTACGCGTAAGGTAACACGTAGTACAAGTAAGGTTAGACGTCTAAGATGATAACATTCTCGCTTTATTCCGTTAACAATTGTGACACTTTGGATTTAATATTTGCAAACAAGTATAAATCAAACAAACCCGGCGGAGTGGAGAGGGTGGGGGAGAATGGAAAAACAAGGACAAAACAATATTGGATATTTTACAAGCTTATGCTATTTACGGAATAAACCCTATTTGTTAAGTGTATTTGCTCATCTTCGACGTGTAAGATGTTATCTTAGACGTCTAACCTTACACGTTATACGTGTAACCTTAGACGTATTATCTTACACGTTTTATTTATACAATGACCACTCATATCTACGGGCCCGACCGATTGATTTTTTCTCCGAATTTTCCAATTTTTAATACAAATGTGTTGACATTTTTATGAAATGTTTTGAAATGTTTTGATTTGTGTGTGAACATTTGTGAAAACTCACAAGATTTTAGAAAAAAACCTCCCACAGAAAGAAAAAAAACCCCGCCCGACCTGAGAAAAATCTATTGACCACCTTTTTAATCTGCTACCTTATCGGTTTCTAGAGGGTATTAAAATGTTTGACAATGATTTTTGACACGACCTGAATATTTCGAAAAAATAAAAATTCAATACCTGACTAGGTACTAGATATCCAATGCTCTTTTGGAAGGCTCGAAAAAACATTTACATTTAACAAGATAATAATAAACAAATTATAGTATCATTATTATTTCCAATTAGATTCATAATGAGATTATTTATGGAGCTTGAAATTAAATTGGTAATTGGCACGTCCTCATTACGCATACTCTTATAGTATTAAATGCCAATGATGTGATATTTGTGTATTGACTAATTAGTGTTATTCATCAGATGTACGTGTGGATAAGGTACGCATACAACATTGTCCAGTTGCGGAGCCAGGATTTCAATTTACGTGTGGGGGGGGGGGGGGGGGGGGGGGGTGGTGGCTGAAATAAAAGTGGGGAGGGGGCACTTATATACCATCATGTAAGCACGGCGAACGGAGCGTCTTGCGGCGTTGGTTTCTGTGAATTTAGATTCTCTTTCGGGGCGTGCCTAAGCTATATTTCAGTTAAATCTCGTACTCATCATTTCCCTTTATATTCAAGGATCTTTCCTCACACGGCATTCCTGCTTAAATATAGCTGGGTGTATTCAAAAGGAGGTTCCCCAGTCTAATGGTGTTTGGGTAATTAGTAAACCTAATGCGGCGTGGGATTCGGGTCCCGCTGAAGGGTCCGAGAATATTTTGAATATAAATGCTCTCAGGTTTTTCTAAAATCCATTTCAGATCTCATTAACTCATATTTCCCTTTACATTGTCCAGGATTTTCCCGAAATTTCTCCCGAAGTTTGGCTTAAAAATAGCTGGGTGTCAAAAGGTGGTTTCCCTCTATTAGTCCAATGGTGTGTTTTAGTAATGAGTCAACCTAATGCGGCGTGGGATTTTCAATTCCCCCCCCCCCCCCCTTGGCGCCCATGGTTCCGCCGCCGTTGGCTGAAATAAAATAGTGACCAATTCGAGCTTTAGCAAGTGAAGGTAGCGGAGCCGGCATAGATGCTACAGGGTCGTGAACAAAATCCTGAACTTTTGGTAGTATTCAATGACATCTAAGCGAGCGGAGGGAACGGAGTGTCATATGCAACACAGTATTTGAAGAAAAACAACAACAATTTATCATTTTGTAAATGCTTACCATTTGTAAATTTACTTTTTGCACCGAAATGTGGGAGCGTCGCACGACGTAGGGTCCAGGGGTCCTGGTGAGACTCTTGAAGCTCCTCGGTTAGGGAAGACATCAAAACTCGACCGCCCGATGACCGCCGGTTACGTTCGGTTCCGCCCGGTTCTTTCAGGTCAACTGTTTTACTGGTATATGAATATTCACGCATGCAACACTGAACAACCGCCGGTTGACTTAATGCCGTAACCGGACAAATTTACACTATCAATCTGTTACTTTGCGGTCATAATAGCGCACCCTTGGACCTAATTGAGCTATAAACAGATTGAAAAAGCCAACCCCAGCGAAAATCAATAGCTGTATTGTACTGGTTGTCAACTGAGACTTGAGAGCCCATTACTTCAATATTTTATTGCTCACGCATGTGACGAGGCACTATCAACCGGTCGTCATGGTCGTGTTCACCAGAGTGTAACTATTTGACCTCATTATGTGTGTATATTATAACAGATGACACGTTTTGTGAGAACCGGGCGGAACCGGCCGTAACCGGCAGTTGCCTGGCGGTCGAGTTTTGACGTGATCCCTTACAGGCTTTCCTGATATGTTCAAGAAAGCTCTCGTGGGAAATTTTTGATTTTTTTTCAAAAGTTCCATCTATTCCTCTTCCCCCATTTTCCTTACTTTCCTCCCCATTCCCTCTCGTTTCCCCTCTCGACCCCCTCTCGATCTCGCTCCCTCTCTTTGCACATTTGACGTGGGCGCCCGCCCTTAAAGGTATATTATGTGATCTTTCAAGGGAACGCCCTCAACATCGAAAAAAAAATTGAAAGTAGATTTTCTTGCAGATTTACATTTCTGATCATAAATCGTACATACATTCCAAGTTACAGGGCGATACGATTCTTAATTACTTCAAAATCATGGTTTTAGAGTGAAAATAAACTATTTTCACTCTAAATTCACTCTAAAACCTTGATTTTGAGGTAATTAGGAATCGTATCGCTATGTCACTTGGAATGTATGTACGATTTATGATCAGAAATGTAAATCTGCAAGAAAATCTACTTTCTAAAAAAAAATCATGAATTGAGGGCGCCCTCTGGAAAAGATCACATAATATGCCTTTAAAACACCCTGTAGTTTTCGTTTAGTTGCATAATATACTGTTGTATTAGATGGGCTCATATTTTGAAAAGTGTAGTGGATGTCGGACGGGCGCAGACGCCATCTGCGCTTCCAAAAATACTAGTAATGTCGTTGCTAAGGCGCAGACAACGGTGGTGGAGACGATAGACCGTACGAGGGTCAATCATTAAGTAATGAAAGTGATCATGGTATGGAATGCATGAGCGATTCTATTGAGTGTTAGTGTGATCAATACAAAGTATGAACCTTTGTCTTTCAAACAATACACTTTTGGATTTATAAGTATGAACTATGACGTCATAGCATTAGCTTAAAGTTAGTACCCTTGGGACACTGCTAAATCAATTATTAATGTCATTGTTTTTTCCACAAAAAAATGGATAGCAATTTTAATTTTTTTTATACCATTTATATAATAACACTACACGTGTCAATGAACCTTTTCATAATCATCCCGATAAATAATTACGTCATATCATTATATATTAACAATAAACAAATTATGACCATAACAGTTTGTTTTAAATGGTCGACTTTCCCCTTAAAATTAAGACATTTACATCTAAAAATATGATACTTTAGATATTTTGACAATCATTTTTTTTAAATTTGTTGTAATCGGATGTTTGCCTTGTGAACTAAAGCAGTATGCAGATTGCCCAATGTCATTTGACGATGAGAACAATAAAAATGTAAACAAACATATTTTTGGCTTAAAAAGATGTTTTTAGGTAAAAATGTTATATAACAATGGACGTAATTTTTGTTGTACAACACTTGGGTGATTGAAACTTATTATTTCATGTATTTTTGAGAATGAAAACCTTTTTTTTATAACTGATTATTTATCAATTATATATTTTCTATTTATTGTTCTAAAATTTAAGAAACATAGCCAAAAAAGGATTCGTTTATATATATATAGTAGAACTTAATTACACATTAAATTATGTAAGAAAACTCGGGCGTAAAAATGTGTTTATCATGTAAAAAAACCCTAAAAAATAAAATATTTCAATTTAAAAAAATGAAAATAATCCAATATTTCCTTTTTTTAACCTTTTTTGAGCTGTTTTAGCATTTATGATACCCACTTTCATTTAACCAAAAACTTTTTTGAAGCCTTATCTTTACAATAAAGCAATTTTTGAAGCAATGCGATGTCTGAAACTACCTCTAAACATGAAATGAGAACAATTTAATTGAATGTCTGAGAATCTAACAATTCCGTTTTTTCATTTATACTTAAATTTACCACATGTTACAATATTTCCACCATTTTAAGAAGCGATAGACAAAATGTATCGTATTCAAATAATGAGAATTGTGATTTTGTTATTTTACACACAAAAAAGGCGTTTTTTGGCCAAAAAAGGACGAAGATAAACTAAAACAAATTGCGTCTTGGGAAAATCTTATTCCATATATTCAGTTTAACCTACACACTAAAAACGACGGGGTCAAAATATTGACCCTCTTACGGGGTCAGTTTTATTTAACCCGATTCGTGGTTAAATCAACCACTGTCGGGGTCATTTGGCATCATATTGAAATGACCCCTAAAAGGGTCATATTTAAATGACCCTAAATATAGTCATGAATGACCTAGTCATTAAAGACCCTAAATATATATGACCCTAAATATAGTCATTTTCAACCACGTTCCGGGGTCATTTGCTAATCGGGATATACCGTTATCAAAATGACCCCTGAATATGGTCATTTTTTGACCCTACACTGCAAAAACTCCGGTGTTAAACTACAACACTGAGCCGGTGTTACGCTCCTGGTGTTAATGTTGGTGTTAGGTCAACACCATAGGAATAACTGATGTAACACTTCTCATGGTGTTAAATTTCTTGTGTTAAACTTGGTGTAAGAATAACTCCCATGGGTGTCACTATTCCACACATGCGCACGGGGGTGGGTTATATTGGTTTTTTAACACTTTGGATTGTATATTTATATATTTGATCTAGTGATTCGATCTGCAACATGCACCATTCCATAATTAAATGGCAAGTAAGAACATTAATTCACAAAAACGTTCAAGTTTTAATAAATTTGAACTGTTGAACAGTGAAATATGTTATTCGTGGTTAAATCAACCACTGTCGGGGTCATTTGGCATCATATTGAAATGACCCCTAAAAAGGTCATATTTAAATGACCCTAAATATAGTCATTCATGACCCTAGTCATGAATGACCCTAAATATATATGACCCTAAATATAGTCATTTTCAACCACGTTCCGGGGTCATTTGCTAATCGGGATATACCGTTATCAAAATGACCCCTGAATATGGTCATTTTTTGACCCTAATATAGTCAGAGAGAAAAAGAGAAATATAGTCATTTGACCCCAAGGATAGTCATTTTTAACCACAATTTGGGTGAAATTTTTGACTAGATCACCGGGGTCAAATTTGACCCTTTTTTAGTCGGTGCATAGTTGACTCCGTAAGCGGGGTCAAAAATGACCCTTTTGTGGTTGAATTTTGACCACGTATTTTTAAGATTTTTTAGTGTGTATGTAACGAATATGGCCGTTTTGTGAAATCTGTAACGATAATGTCATTCTAGGTCCTTTGCAAACCGTACTAGCAGTATCATAATTCGGAACAGATGGATGGGCCAAGGATCGAACCAGTAACCACGAGTAACTAACGTGTACTACGTCAACGAATATATAAACATATAACGTCGCATAAATATTCTAACGTTAAAAGAGTTATGATTACGGTAACATTTCAAGCTTTAAAACTTTTCGATAGAGATTGATACAATCAAGTCTGAACTGCTTGCTCGCTAAGCCGTATATTACCGGATTCAACGCTCGATTAAGGGTGTACATATTACGTAGCAAAAATAACCATATACTGCTATTTTTGCTCGGCGTCTCCACGGCAAAAGCTAACAGAGATGGTATCCAAGTAATGATCGTTACCGTTGTTACTAAAAGCAACATATTTTCTGCCCTATTCGCTGGAAGTCGACGTTGAGGTCTGTTTCGAGTCTCTGATATGTTATGTCCAATTGGTTTAGAGATGGAGATCGAAGGTATTTGTTGAACGACATCTGATTCCCTTCTTAGTCCATCGACTTCCGAGACCGTCATGATTTGACTTTTAGGCGCTACCCGATTGATGTTGTCAGCACCACTAGTCGAGCCGTGCTCCGTTATGTGAAAAGTTCCGTGCAGATTTGAGACTCTTTTTGACCTTGTCGGTTGCCTTTCACTCAGTGAACAGTTTAATCCCGATGCGGCAGACACGGGAACAACCGTATTCATACTCGCCCGTACGACCCTGCGTTTTCGTACAGCTCTCCATATTCGTATGTACAGAATTATAATAATAATAACCCAAAATGCGTACGAAATGCCGTACAACATGGACAGGTTGCGCTCCGCGCTCGTTGATGATACGTGACGGCATTCTCTTTGGGACAGTGTTTCATTATTGGAGGAAACATTGTAAATAATCCTTACTTGCATTGTGTTAAAGACGTGAATGAGCGCTGATAGAACGATGCAGATAACCGTAAGTAGTTTCGCCTTTAATGCTGTTAAGATTTTCCCATGTGGCCGAATAACAGCAAAATAACGAATAATTGCTATAGCAATACACAGTAAGATTGAAGCGTACACGGCGAAATACGCCGAGAAGAAATAGATCCGACAGACATTTAAATTTGGCGATGTATATTTCGTTAGTGTGTGGTAAATCGATATCGGTACCGTGATGCAAAACATCAAATCAACAGCCGCCAATGCCAGGATAAAGATGACTGTTGATGTTTTGAGAACCTTGTTGCTGTACACAGCAATGACTGTGAGGTTACCAGGTAAACCGATTATTCCTATGAGAGCAAGAAAAGTCACCTGAATATTTATATTCCAGTGGAGATCCATGACTATGATATCCTCGCTTAGCACTCATTGGAAACTAAAGCCGCAATTCCGTGACCGCATTGTTAATACATGGTCTCCGTGATTGTCTCCTTGAACAAGCGTAATGCTTACAAAGAGACCTTTTATCATTTTTAGTATTTCAAATCGAGTAAAACTGTCAACAAAAATAGGAATGCACTTATAAGTGTCTGAATATAGTAATATTTGAGGTCTAACCGGATGTTATTCTGTTTAGTGACATTAAAAGCTTTGAGCCTTGGTTCGTGTTTCCGATCAGGACATTGATTAGTGTCACTTTGACTGACCACAATCAATTTGCTGTTTCACAATCAGTCAATTACGAACACTGGTTGTAAACAGTGATTTTTAAAGGGTGTCAACTCAACGGTAGGTTTTTACAAATACTCGAGAGCTGTTAAAGGGGCATTGAGAGATCCTGGAAATCATATTTTGTTTTGCATCAAAGTAATACTTAGGCATATACTAACTACCATCTGAAACAGTTTACCAACATTCGCCGTTTATCATATAACATTTCATGATTTTCTTAGTTTCGATATGATCATATCGAAACTAGGTGCTGAATTCGGAAGTTATGCTATCGTTTTACACGTGGACTTTCGCGGCAAATCTCAACCCGGACGTGCCGTTATTGGCTTATTTGACATGAAGGCGATGTCGGAATCGTATGACATTTTGGATTTGGGCTATGTTGATGATTATCTTTACGTTATTTGCTGATTTAGTATATCGATACATCTCTCAATGCCCCTTTAAGAAACAAAAAAAAACATTGGTAAAATGGCAAATATTGCCAAACAACTGTGAAATGTTTAAAAATGTTACAACCAAATGAAAGGTCCTGTGGGTTTGAATTACTGTTTAATAGTTCATTTAATATCCATTACAGCTCAAAATGCTAACACTTTTGATCTTATCTTGGTGTTTCGGCGATTGAGGCAATCGAGAACGCTATTAGTTCGATGAGTTCGGTGAATTGAAATTCATCGAAAGGTAGACATTAATTATCTTATTGGTCAAAAATCATCTTACGATATTTTATTTTGATATCTTATTATATAACATTGCTGTATAAGTCATGTTCTTATAAAAAGAATAAAAACAAATATTTAAAGGCCATTAATTAGACAATCGATTATTAATTAGTCACTTCAATAATTGATTAAGCCTTTTGCTTTAAAACATATCAAACCTCACTGTCAAAATTTATGAGCCTTCATCAAAACTGAGACAATTATTTTCTGAGGACGATTCATCAACAACAACATAAACGACTTAATTTTGCGATCTATTTAATTTCGCGAATATATTGCAGGCTTGAAGTCGGTGAAATAAATACCGCAAATTTTGCAATTTATGTTTTATGATAAGTGGTTATGATCTTGACTTGATCAAATTAAGTAACTACCTTACTGAACACGCAGAAGTAGTTTTTCAATTCACAAAAATAACCAATGGCAAAAACAGCGATATTGCCTGATTCGGCAATATGTTTCCAAATTTGGAACCATTTCACAGGTTGCCGTTTTTGGCTGTTTGCCCGGAATGAGTATGTTGTTGTTTTGTTGTCGGGAGTGGATCGTGACGGACCACTGAGTTTATTACTCTAATTGTCAAAGCGCAACTTGAGCGTATACAGGTCAAGACCTGGAAAGCAATAGTTGCGAGCGCAATGGCAACATAGCCGGAAAGCGTAGACGACGACGACCGGAATTAGTATACTTTATCCAAATGTTCCTGAGAAGAGTCCTACTTCATAAACCTTTAAGATCTCCTTGAGTTGGATTTAAAATGAATTAATTCTTCTTAAATCCTGAACTCTTATTAAGTTAAGAGACCTTGTGTGTAAAAATCAAAGAAGTGGTGGCAGACTTTAAAATATCGATTTCCTTTATACTTTGCACATGTTTAGACCTTTGGTCAACATGTATATATTTGGTGGAAAAAATACCAATATACCTTTGGTTGCCATGGCAACGGCCAATATATGAAATTACCCAATTTTCATGATTTTTACCCATTTCACAACTTTAAAAAAGCGTAAGTATTAGGTCATATTTCTGTATGAAGAACATGCATTACAGTCCCCTTCTTTTATACAGTGAAGTAGCCATCCTTGTCCTTTCCAAAAATGATGTCAACATTAACTTTCATTTTTTCAATGTGGGTTAAGCCATTTTGTAGAATAGGATGTTTTGATTAATTTCAATTATGCAAAAAGTGAAGGTCGTAAAAAATGACATAACCCCTAAAGTGGTGTTTTTTATTAATCAGCCTATTCAGGGTTAATAGACAGGATGTTGGTCTACATGTTTCAAGAAAAAAAAGTTTCGGTAATTGTTGTACCGGAGAGCAGTGTTGCCAGGAACTTTGCACTTTTTCGGTTTATTGACATTTAATTCATTGTGAAAAATAGGGATTTTGACGATTTACTTTCATAGAAAATTCTGATAAGGATTGATATGCATTCAAATGATATTTGTATCAATTCAGCATTAAGGTGGACATAATTTGATAGTATTTAAACAACAGCGTTGCCAGATTAAACACCCTCAATTGATTATAACCATAGTAGGGTCATATTCAGTGATCCAGGGAACACAAGAGCGGAAGGTTAAAGTGGATTTTGATACTATAGGGTATTTAGAAACAAAATTAGCTCCTATTCCCCTCGCAAAAGTTTAGGTAACTGCAGACAGCTGGGATACAGCAATATCCAAAATGGCCGCCAGTGGCCATTTTGAAATTTGGAAAATCGTATGTATTCTAGACATAAACCTGGAGACATGATTGATATAATGATATGTGTATGTTAATTAACTTTATGCCTATGAATCTAATACGGTGGCTAGTTTATAATTTGGAATCTCTTTTCAGCATGAAATCCAAGATGGCTGCTGGCAGCCATCTTGGATTTGATGAAATCCTATAATTTCTATGTCTTTTTTGACTAACTTTATGCCCTGGAATCCCAAAACAGTGATAATTGTATTATTATGGTATGCCTTCATTCCTTCAACATTAGTTCCAAGAAGACGGACACTTGTATATTCCAAATGTGCAGATGAGTGCACACCACCAAATAATATTTTGCGTTCTGGCAATACCCGGCAGTGTTTGAAATAAAGAAATACCCCACCATAAGTCTAAATTTAACATCCTAGAAAAGGTAAAAATTGCTATAAGTGTACCTTAATGTTTCATCATTTGGCATTTGTAGGTTATTTCTTCCAAATTAGGCCCAAAGTCTCATGAATGCTATTATTTGACATGATTTCACTGTTTACACCAATTAGAACAAAAATCTCGTACCAAATATATATCATTGGCCCGTAGGTTAACCCCCACAAAAGGGATTGTTTTTAAACAGAAGACATCTTGATCTTCAATAAAAAACAATGAATGAACCAGCTAGCTCTAAAGGTGAGACAAATTAACACGAACTTAACCTCTAAACCACACAAAGCAATAGGGTACTTTTCATTGGTGGTGCGGGACCATATCGGCTGAACCATTTAACATAGAAACACAATAGATGTTGCTCTTGAATAATTTAATGTTCATGAAATCTTTCTAGGATTCCCTGTAAGAGTTAATTATTCTCACCATGGATATCAAAGAAAACCACAATTTTAGAACATTGATGGTGCATATCGTTTGAGCCAAACGACCTTAGTGATGATGAAAGGGTATTATAATGGACTATGAGAAATCCATTGCTGTTGTTAGCGAACTTAAATTGTCTTGGCAAGTTTAATTATGAGGGCACCAAATTGCTACCCGGGCAAGCTATTGTGTGTTAGCTCAGTTAGGAGCGCACGTGGGGCGTGCAGAAGGTACGCGGATCGAATCAGGGTCGGGCCGCGGCGGTTTGTTTGTTCAAAATCCCTCAATGTTTCCCCGGGCCCCATCCCCCCCTGATCCACACCAAAACATCTCCGCCTAGGGCTTTTTATCGTTAAAAACTAAAATTTGTAAAGTAAAATTTGTGAATTAAAGCAGCTACCGTGTTTTATCTTACTTTTTTATTTGTCCTTATAACATTTGCAACAATTATTCATGATGGTCACCAACAGTACAGGATTTTGTAACCGAAATCCACCCATGCTTTTATACTGAAGATGATTGACAAACTTGCCTCTGGAATGTATTCAGCATTGTGGAATTATTGAAGAAATGCCCCTTAATCATATTCAAGAACATCATAACATTTCTAAAATAGTCGTTAAGTAGCCATCTTGAATTTTTCATAATGAGTACAATTAACCCAATACATGTCATTAAATACTAGTAGGTTTTAGAATAATTTCATATAAATAAGATGAGAGCAACATCTACATTATGTTTCTAGGTTATATTTCATGCTGCAAAAACGTTCAAGTGTTAATAAATTTGAACTGTTGAACAGTGAAATATGTTATTTGCAAGCATTTTATTGTAAAAGTATTTCAACTTATCTGACATTAATATTTTAACACCAGAAGGTGTAAAAATTAACATAGGAGGGTAAAATTAACACCCTGGGAGTGTTAATATAGCAACACCCAAAGGAGTGTTAATTTATCAACACCAAAGACTGGTGTTAATCAACACCAGAAAGTGTGAACCCGCTGGGACACTTATGTGGTGTTAAAATTAACACCCTCGGTGTTGATTTTAACACCAGTGTTTTTGCAGTGTGGAAACAACTTCAGAATAATAAAATAACTACTGTATATAGGATTCCAAGGCATAACGTTAGTCAAAACAGACACCTAAATAACGTGTCCTAGTTAGGTGTTCAAAAATTATGTGATTTTATCAATTCCAAGATGGCCGCTGGCAGCCATCTTGCATTTCATGCTGAATACAGCCTCCAAATCATAAAATAACCACCGTATTAGATTCCTAGTCATAAAGTTAGTCAAAAAAGATACCTCAATCTTGTCTCCGGGTTAATATGTCCTGAAGTTATGTGATTTTCTAAATTCCAAGATGGCTTCTGGCGGCCATTTTGGATATTACTACAAAATATATGCTGCAGAACAGTCTTAAGAATGGGTCAGTGCTTGAGAATAAGTGTTTATGGGTACTTTGTGATGCTTGGTTTCCTGTTAAAACATTCGTAGGGGCTCATTTCCCCCCAATATAACACTGTTATTTTATGGGAAAATTTCAAACTTTCTGGCAACACTGTTTGCCTCTGTCAAAATTACCGAAACTTTTTTTGGTTTATTTAGGTAAAGCAATACCTAGTCTAGCCACACTGATAATAAAATTGTTAAAAAAGCACCACTTTGGGGTTTACAGCTCATTGAACATTGCTATATTTCAGGAAATAAATATTTACAAAAAACACCCCTATTTCAAACAATGGTATAACCCAAGTAGGCTATGATGGTTGTTTGAGAACTGCATTAATAGAAAGCTCATGTGTTGTATATCATGTGGTGTGACTGTCAAGTTCTAGCTCTACTTTCCCTACATATGGTGAATCTTAAAAGTTTGAAATATTTTAGCCTCATAAAAGTGCTGAAATAGGCCCATTGGTGACCTAATTTGGATTTTTATAGACTTTGACCAATGCTGCACCCAAACATTAAGAAAAAATAAAAATAATGTTTTTGAAGTCTGCCAACATTTTTTGATTTTCTTTGATTGGTACGCAAAGTTGCTCTTAAGAAGATTCTTATCTTCTATTCCATAAAACAGCTTAAGGTCATGTTTTTTATACTGGGTACAATTTGTGTTACATGTCCCTTTTTCCATAAATTAGGTTCCTTTTTCAGTTAATGCATTATATCTGAAAAAGTTTACATTTTAAGTTGGTAAAAGTATACATATGAAAGCATATACTGTAACGGATGCAAATAGCATACAACCAAGTTGATTATACAGGGTGGCCCGAAATTGTACAGGGTGTAACAAGCAAAATCTTCTAAAAAAGAAGGGTTTCAATAATTACTTCCACTATGCATATGAAGTGATGAGAGAAAAGTTCAGTACAGATTTAAAGTAGTTTAATAAAATACCCATCCAGACATATGCAAATTAAATTTCATTATGAATCTGAAATTCTACATACAGGGTGTCTAAAAATGTGTTTATTTAGTTCTGGAAAAATGCTTCTATTACTACATACATACAAAGACTAGTATTTTAACAAAATTCACGTAGATTTCAAATACAAATGCATCAATTACATGTACACAAAGATTGATTGATTTTAATTTTAAACATATAGGGTGTTTAAAACATTAATTTAGGTATACGTGATTATCCACAAATCATTAAATTGAATGAATTTAAATTTGCATCAGAAACATGATTTTACATTCCAATTTGAAGTGGCAAATGCTTAAAGTGGTATGAGTTTCAAATAATGTTCAATAAAAAGGGGCCCTTTAACTACAGGGTGACTCAAATTTTCCCAATGGCACATGTTTAGTGGCATACAATCAATTGCATTCATCCTTCTTGCACCTTCATGATGTGCAAAGCACATTCAAATGAACACAAATTAGGTTAGTTTCCATAATGTTTGAACCCAGTATTATAATTTCAAGAGTCTGATTTAAGATTGAATTATAAAATGTTATCGTTTTAAGTTGTATTCAACATATAGGGTGATCCAATGTTGATTGGCAAACTAGGAGTCACTAGTATCGTATCAACTTACTTTTCAGTTGCATTCCTAAGAATTTAATAATTCTCCTGAGTTTACAAGCTTGATGAAAACCAGCAGTTTTTTACTTATTTGGTAACACAGTTAAAAACAAGTAATAACACCACACAAACGCATTTAACAAAATGTGCTAATTAACATCCAGACAATACAGAATACATGAGGTTAATTACATATCTTCTTTTAATTTTTAATTCGATAGTTAAATTTATTTATTCAAAAGGGTACCTCAACCTTTCTATACTTTTAAAATGGACAGTTTGGTGCAGGCAAATGTTTGCATACATTTGCAGACTGCGACCAACTTACGTTTCTTAACAATTTTTTGAGCTTCTTAATGCTAATTAATGATTCCTTAAGAGAGCACCACACCAAATCAATGCGCAATTCGTGTAATCCTGCAGTAGTTCCGGAAAAGCACGAAGACTAGATTTGTTAATGTGTGGTTTTCGGGCAATTTGTTTCTCCGGGGATGGTATGTTTGTATTTAAATGAACAAGTGGGACCTATCCGTTGGACCTACAAGGATAAAATACGATATTTTTTAATTTATCGACCTAAATAGTGCCCAGGGCGTAAGCACCTGCCTAAATAGTGAACAGGCATGCCAGAAAACGTGAAAAAGTGAGGGCGCTGTGTGCAGGTCCGTAGCGGAAAATTTAGCTTAATAACCGCTCATGAAACAAGGCTTAAATTAAAGTTGAGATGTTACTGAAAATGGTCATAGGTGACAAGTATGCAATAAATGTAACCGGAGGGTAGAAAAGGTGTCTTGAAATATGGCACTTTTACACGTATTTCAATGAGAAAGATATTTGGTGTGGTGCGCCCTTAATTAACTAATTATATTTTTAATTCAAATATGCTTCAATAATGTTATGTTTTCAATATAGAATTGTACCAAGAGTGAAACAAGTGCATTTTATGTTTGCCCAATGTATATTGCACCATACTTGTTCAACTATGCACTCCTCCTCCTCCGCATACTCCTCCACATACTCTTCCACCCCTGACTAATGAGGTTTAACGAACTATTGTAATTAACAGAACCATGGTAGTTTATATTTTTCTTTTTAAAATAAAGGCCAAATACTTTCTCATCAAAATAAGACCAAATTTGAGTATGTGTGATAAAGAATAGCCAAAATATATGCATGCAAAGTAATAATATGTAGTGCAAATGTAACAGATCCACCTTTTTTGGGTACCCAGTATAAAAAACATGACCTTAAGGGGGCTGTCAAGTGTCATTTCGTATTTTCCAGGAATTTCACTTTTCTTCATTTTTCAAAACTTCAGAGTGTTATCTATCAGTACATGCAAAGAAATTTTCAATTTTGAAATTCCAAAAGCCTATTTAGAAGGATTTAAATCCCTTATTGTGATCATTGACAAAGTAGAATAGAAAAGTCTGCCCGCAGGGGATCAGCGAAACTCCCATGCGCCGCGTATCTGTTTTGTTTTTCAAGCAAATTAGCACGCGCCAGTTCGCTTAAAATACGCGACGCTGTTGTTTCGAAAGCCGTCAGTGCGTGCTGCGTTACCCACTATGTTTTTGCCGCGTTTGAGGGCTTGTTCATACTAATACGCATTGTTTACGCATCGGAGGCCCGACTAATCAAACCGTCATTTTTGCCGGGGCCACACTATTAGTAAAACAAGGCTTTAGCACAAGCGTTAGTGTCAAGGAGTTTGGAAAGTGAGAAGAAAAAAAGATAAAATATAAAGGACAGAGAAAGATTTTGAATCCATGATCGGAGTGAAACATTGTAATGTAAGGAGTATCAAAAAGACTTACACCGGGTTTTATCCGAAGACGTTAATGTTTTGTTTTTGTTTGGCCTTTCGATGTTGTACAAGTCCGTTCCACCCGCCCCGTCCATCCAATAGGCCTACCTGTTTATCTATTTATTGTCATTACTGAATATGGTAGGCCTATTACTTCGTATCGTTGTTAAGTTAGCTAGTTCTCAATTAGTTCAACTCGGTGTACTAATTTGTCATTCAGTTATATCAAACATAATATCAATTATAAGTGCCATTTTACGGTTACCTAAGCCTACATGGGCATGATCGGAGAAGCATCCTCGGGCCGATGAGCCGATGCTATCAAATGGTTCACATGGTTATCTCATATAGTTATAGTCTAACTTTGTATAGTTATGTACACACGCGGCAATCAAAAACACGACATGTGGAGTTGGGCCGGGGGGGGGGGGGGGGGGGGGGCGGTATAGGGCCATGGAGAGCAGGGATGGACAGCCTCTCCTGGCATGTATTTTAAAATAATATCCATTATAGGCCCTAAGCTCATTTATTTCAGTTGCGTTCGGGTTTAAGGCCCCGCTGTTAGGCCTACGGTTTGGTGACATGCCATAATATGAGACAAAATAAGTTCCAAGATAACCAGAAGTAGGCCTATACGGCTAAACAAGTCATGTTTCTAAAAAATCCTCCTAAAATGTCATAGTTAAATTGAATAATATAAAATTCTGGAACATTCCAAATGAAATTCGGACTGAACAAAGAACAGAGATCTTCCCATTTCGATCGCTAAATGGCCCATCATTCATATTTTTGAATCAATGATATGTCCGAATGTTCTAGACTGAAAGCAAAGGTGAAAGGGATGGGATTATGGTGGGAGAGGATGCTCTATATTTCTGCCCTCGGACCCACCCCAACAAAAAAATAGGGTAACATCGGTTTGGTTTATCACGAAGTTATGAGATGTAAACAATAGGCCTGATTAATTAAATGTGTGGTTGCACCTTTGATATCCTTGTACTTTTGTGTCCTCTCAATGAAAAAAGTTTCAATCTAGGTATAGGTGACAAGGCAATTCATAGGGATAGCCAATAAATAATAAAACCATATGCAGTAATGGAAATACCCATATGACTGTATATATAGGCCTAGAGCTAATTGTTAATAATGACCGTGTTTTCACCGTTATCATTGTTATCTTCAGTAGATAGCAAACTACTTTTATAAGAGATCCAACCGAATTTTGTTATAACACTGAACAATCACTATTTAATAATTATCTTTAGATAGATAGCAAACCAATTTTAAAAGGATCCAAGTCCATTCTAATGGAAAATACTCATCATTTAACTACTGTGAAATGTGATCCATTACCCGCCAGTGGCGTATCTGATGAGATCGCTTGTCAGAGGGGGAAATGGTATCTTCCCGGTAGGCTTTAACTTTACAGGCTGAGGATTGCCGCCGCCGAGTCCGACATTTGAAAACGGGGAGGGTGGGGGTGTTCTCAAAATCCACCCCATCCGACTCAAATTGGGGCCCTTAGGCCTTGCTCCCCCAACCCACTGTATTTACAGAAAATAAAACCTTTTAGCCCGGTAGTTGAGCTGTTCTACCCGGTCAAATCCGTCGAGGGAGGGGGACACTCTGCTGATACGCTACTGTTACTCGTTCGCTTGACAGTTTACCCATAGACAATTCCTATAGTCATTTTGCAAACCGTTAATTTTATTTTCCTGCTTCATTAAACATTAGACCTATCGGACATATATTTCAGTTTCTTTTTCAGTGGCGCGCTGGCATAACGAGGATCAAGTTCAGGTGGCATGTTGTGGCCTTTTACTATGATGAAATTGCAATTCGTGACGTGACTCATATTAATCATGTTAATCAGAAGCTTACCCGATTCCGTCTCTTTTAATATCTGAAGTAGAAGAAGAGAAAACATGTAGGCTTAGGCCCACCAAACGACAGGTCTTAAATTAAATCTTCATCCCCATTTCTCGCTTTCTCTCTAATGTTTCCAATTTTTCTCTCTCCTTTACTAAGTCCTTTATCTAGGATAGGTGTTGATTTTTTACACCCAGACTACTCACTAATCCCGCCACGGTGCATTTTTAAATGATCACATTGATAAAGACTCGACTACACTGGGCCTATAATGATAAACTCTGATGATTAGCCGCAGAGTGTTGCGCACAGAAATTAATACACGAGCGTCTAATCTTTGTCAACCGGTTCAACGCGCACGCGTCACCATTTATTTTGCCAACTCAAAACATTCCACGCGCGTCTGCGCTCATTGTCGATTAATGCACGCGCTTTCATGCGTTACGCTTCCCGGAAATTGTGAACGCACTTCGAATGCGCATGACATGGTATGGCTTCTTTTTCACACTCGACATCATGAAAAAGGTGTTTTTTAACACACATTTGAGGTTATTTTGATACCAAGAAAAGAACGGTATGTAATGAAACTTTGCACGAAGTTGGGGATTTATATGCTTCCCACAATATCTAAAGAACAGGATTTGAAATACGTGTATTTCCCCGTAAACCATGATCAAACGGCGGTATTGTCACTTTTCACATTCATCGGTTGATTTCTTTATGTTCATTTTTGAGTAAAAATACGATTTACAGACACGATAACTCAATACAAACTGCATCTGATGGACAGCAAGTAAGTTAAACGCAACAACCATGATCTTCGCCAGGTTCCGTTTTTTTTGTTTTTTGTTTTAGGCCTATTTTCCTATTTTTCGGATCATTTTGTGGAAATTCACGTTTGTTGTATTTAAAAATCCCATTTTGTTGCCTTATTTGGTCAATAAATAAACAAATATCTCAGATATCAAAAAAAAAAAAAAATGGAACCCGGGTAATTTTCTTAAGATTACAAAAATCGTAAAAGGACAGATTTTCAGAAAATATTTTTTTTGGTAACCTTGTCCGAATTGAAGACTGGTCAAAATTCTCGTTTTTTATGATTTTCTCCAAAATGGTTCTTTTTAGAGCAATTTCATGTTCATGGTTAGATTTATTGAACCCTTTCCTTCAAAAAAACTTGTATATGGAATATATGAATAATGACGTAGTTACGGCAGTTTCACGGAAGCTATTTCTGACACTTGACAGCCCCCTTAAGAAGAATACCCATCTTTAAGTTCCTTCTTAACTTAAGAAGATTTCAGAGGCTATCTTAACTTTACTAAGGAATTCTTCTTAAGATCTAAGGTAAAATTCTTCTTCTCCTAAGAAGATTTTTGTTCTTACGTCGAGAAAATATACCCACACGTCGGGAAATATACCCACACGTCGAGAAATATACCCACACGTCGAGAAATAAACCCACACGTCGAGAAATATACCCACACGTCGAGAAAACACCCACACGTCGAGAAATATACTCACACGTCTAGAAATATACCCACACGTCGAGAAATAAACCCACACGTCGAGAAATATACCCACACGTCGAGAAAACACCCACACGTCGAGAAATATACTCACACGTCGAGAAATATACCCACACGTCGAGAAAATATACCCACACGTCGAGAAAATATACCCAAACGTCGAGAAAAATATACCCACACGTCGAGAAAATATACCTACACGTCGAGAAAATATACGTAGAGCATCAGATTGGACGAATTTGTTCAACCGTTGTTTGCTCCTCCTTGAAAACAAGACAATGCGTGTGTAGCAGTAACAAATGAGGACAATCGGGATCATAAACCCATACAATACAAGATAGAGTGTGTACCTGTAACTGTTTATGTCGTCGTAAAGGCATAGACGAGCCTTTGTATTAAACAAATGATCACTCCAACCTAGAAACTTCGGTAGGTCAATAAAGAAGCCATAGATCCAAATCCCGCTGACGAGAAATGACATTGTTTTGCGGTTATATATACTGTGATAGAGCACACGGTTGTAACAAATCGCTATGTACTGATTAACTGTTATGCCAGTAATGCTTAAAACGAAGACGGTACAGTTAATGATGCAAATAGAACTGATGAGTTCACAAAGTATGTAATGTTCATGGTAAAAGTTTCTTTGAAGAATTCCGACGATATTCAGAGGGTTGATGATTACTGAGATACAGAGGTCTGCAACGGCTAGATTGCCAATGAATACATTACTCCACACACGAAGTTTAGTGTGGACAAAAAGAGCACCAATAACAAGAATATTTCCGATTGTTCCAATAAGACATATATTATGGCAGGCTCAATGTCCAATAATTATATTAACCTGGATTATCGCCGGAAAAAATGGATTATCGATTGATAATCCAGGTTTTTCGATCGATAATCCAGGTTTATCAGAAAAAACTTGGATTTTCGATTGATAATCCAAGTTTTTCAGCGATAATCAAGGTTTTTCACTTGATAATCCAAGATGTTCGATATGTTGTACACAGGACGTCGATAAACTTGGATTATCAGTCGATAATCCAGGTTTTTCTATTCGATAATTCATGTTTATCACTTTGAAAATCCAAGATTTTCGACTTATTGTTCATAAGCCGTCGATAAACTTGGATTATCGAACGATAATCTAGGTGTTTCGAATCATGTTTGATAAACCTGGATTTTCGATTTGATAATCCATGTTTTTCGATTTGATAATCAAGGTTTATCGATTTGATAATCCAAGATTTTCGACTTATTGTACACAGTGCGTCGAAAAACTTCGATTATTGGTCGATAATCCAAGTTTTTCGAATTATTTTGATAATACAGGTTTTTCACTTTGAAAATCCAAGATTTTCGACTTGTTGCACATATGGCGTCGATAAACTTGGATTATCGGTTGATAATCCAGGTTTATTGAATAATTTTGAAAATCCAGGTTTTTCGATTCGATAATCCAAATTTTTCAAATCGAAAATCTTGGTTTATCAACGAAAAACCAAGTTTTTCACTTTAATGTTGATAATCCAGGTTTTTCGATCGAAAATCCAAGTTTTACTTGATAAACCTGGATTATTGGTCGAAAAACCTGGATTATCGATAATCCAGGTTTTTCGACCGATAATCCAGGTTTATCTAATTATTGGACATTGGGCCTGCCATAGACATATTATTATAATGAAGAGTACGTATAGAGTACCTCTCAGATTCATTTCTGTATTTCCTGTATTTCCTTCATGGAGAACACTTGAAGTGCCACCTTCAGGAAGGGTTGAAGATTATTAGTGCTACTCTGGAACCATCTATGGCTAACAGTTCACGATGACTATAATATTAAGGTTGTTGAACTGATCTGTCAAATATTATTACAGGTTAATTATTATACTTGAATTATAGCGTAAACAAGATTAGGTCAGATTTTGATTACCAACCGGAATTTTTTATTCAAAAAAGCTTTTAGACATGTCACTTTTATTTTGCATTCTTGTTAACTATTAGTGTAGGATTTACCGTGAGATGTCAACAAGCAATCCGATTCAGTTCCACTGTGTTTTTTGTTATCAAATAAGCATTATACGTTACAAGAATACGAGTATACTGATGCAAACGGTTGTTTTGTCATCACGAAGGGGATATGCGTGAATTTTATCCGATGGTTGGTGGACGGGGACGATGGCAACAACAAAAAGCTCAACCCATATTATGGAATAAAGTTAAATCTGTTTTTTTTACAAATCTTCAATTCGGAAATGTTTAAAAGAAATATACACGTTTTAATGTTTTTTGTATACCAATGATATCCAAACTGCACCCTGGAACTTTATGGCTACAGTTGACGACAGTGGCGTAACTAGGGTCTCGAATTTGGGAGGCGGGTGGCAACAGGCCTGTGATCAGGGAGGAGAATAACCCACTACTTTTTGTTAGTTTACATAGAGTTTGCCCTTTCATTTGGGGGACATCAGGAGGGGGCAAGGGGGCAATGCCCTGTCCCTTCTAGTTACGCCACTGGTAACGATGACTATAATATTAAGTTTGTTCAACTGATCTGTCAAATAGATTACAAATTGAATTATTGTACTAGAATTATAACAAGATTATGTCAGATTTTGATTAGGCCAAATAAAAAAACAAGTTTGTCTCAGAAGACCGCGCGCGTAGCTTTTGAAATTCGTATATCATCACATGACTTATTTTCTTTTCCGTTTTATTTTTGATTGAACTTTTAAAAATACTAATTATTCAAATTTTATTCAAATTCTAATTTCACATTGTGAAATACCAACTTATTTTCTTGCGTAGAAGAGTACGCAGAACTCAAATTATAAGCCATGGTGTTGTTGGTGTGGCTTTAGTACTATTACATTTTCATCGAAGTCAAACACGTTCGAATTCGTTTTTCTCTCTCATTTATATACGGCCATGTATTAGAAGCTCGCTTTTTTTTGCGTTACGGATTTTACCATTTTATATCTGCATGTATATCCCCCTGAAGTAGTAAAAGTATACATTTTCTGAAGAGAAATTGCATAAAATGGAATGATTCACAATGTTCAGAAATATATCAGAGATTTTTAATTTTTAATTTGAGATCCATATTTTTGTATACCAACCCCTATCATTATTTACTTTACATATTTGAATTCCTCATGAAATCCTCCTGTTTGTTTTTAAATGTTTCACTCACTGTGCTCCTCCATACATTGAGGAACTTCTTTTAACTTATATGCCTGGCAGGAGTGGGCTTCGCTCGAGCACTGACACTAGACTTCTTAGTAGACCTAAAACACGCCTTGTTTCCGCAAGTAAAGGTTTCTCTGCCGCCGCTCCTATGCTCTGGAACAAGCTCCCACATAATATCCGTCATGCTTCTTCTGTTACCCAGTTCAGAAAACTATTAAAAACTCATCTTTTCTTGCGTAATTTGTAATCTGTTAATTGGTTGTCTATTCTCATCAACTTGTTAAAAAAAAATGTGTTTGTATTTTAGAAAATTCTATTGTATGTGTATTTTTACCTTTTACCTAGTATGTACTTTTCCTTTTACCATGTATGTATTTTTACCTTTTACCGTGTACGTACTTTTCTTTTTACCATGTATGTATTTTTACCTTTTACCGTGTATGTATTTAATTCTATATGTATTTTATTCTGTAAAGCGCTGTGGTACCTGTATTGTGTAAGAGCGCTATATAAATGCCTTGTATAATAATAAAAAATAACCCATCAGATGATATATAATTGTCAAAGGTTACTACGTCGGTAAGGTAATTATACCGGCTAGTGAATATCACCAATTTTTATTTTGTACAACTTACAGCCGAGCCGAGCTCATAACGCGTGACCGTACACGAACCTTAACACAATCATCTAGAAGTATTTTGCTTGTCTATGTGCTTTCTTTAAGTTGTCTATAATCGAAAAACGCTTGAATACAGAGGGCGCTCGCTATCATGTCCAATTTTTGTCCTTGTGTAAGGCTTGTGTATAAGCCATGGTGTGGTGGGTGTGGCGAATTATTATATTTTCATCGAAGTCAAACACATTCGAATTGATTTTTATCTCTCTCATTTATATACACGAATCTTAACAGAATTATCTCGAAGTCTTTGGCTTGTCGTTTTCTTCAGGTTGTCTTTAATCGAAAAACGCCTGAATAAATTCGCTTAATAAACATAAAGTATCCTTCACGAAAGGTAGGATTAGTTCCACCATATTATGTTATTAATTGAGCTGTTTGCTATAAATTTTATCAACCGCAAATCAGTAATTCTAATCTGTGCTCCCTGGTTACGTGGAGGGTCTGAGATGGTAAATATCTTCAAGCGTTGTTTGCTTCTCCTTGCAAATAGAATAATTCGTATGTAGCAATAGCACACCAGGACCATCGGGATCACCATCGCACAAAATACAAGATAGAGGGTGTAGCTGTGATTGATTGTGTTGTCGTGAAGACATAGGTGAGCTCTTGTTTTAAATACGTGATCACTCCAACCCAGAAAATTTGGCAGATCCACTAAAAAGCCATTAATCCAAATGCCGCTGATGAGAAATGGCATTGTTTTACGGTTGAAGATTCTGTGATAGAGGGGACGGCTGTAACAAATCGCAACGTACCGATTTATTATTATTGCGGCGATACTCCATATCGATACCGTACAACTTATTATGCAGACAGCACTGATGAAATCACAGAGTTCAGATTGTTCGCTATAAAAGTTGCTGTCAAGCACTTCGAGGATATTCAGAGGGATGATGATTGCCGAGACGCAGATATCGGCAACGGCTAAATTGCCAATGAATACATTACCCCGCACGCGTAGTCGGGTATGCACAATCAGTGCACCAATAACGAGAATATTCCCGATGGTACCAATAACACATATTGCGATTATGAAAAGTAAATATAGAATAGTTCTAAGATTAAATGCTGTTGATGCATGACCTTCGTCGAGAACGCTAGTAGAAGATGACAACATTGCCGCTTCAGGAAGAGTTTTTACCATTTCAGCAAATGTATCGGTACGGTATCATCGATCGTATCGGTAACGTCACCACCAAGATAAGACCGTAACTGAGATATATGTTGTTGTACACGTCTTTGAAGTCAACGTTATTGGAGATTTTATTTAATACTAGCAAGTTGCCAAAATGTATGCATTCAAGTCGAAATAGATTGTTGTATCGGATAAAGATTTGTTGAAATTACTGCGTAGGCCAGTTCCTATGATATCGAGCAAGAACATATATTACCTAAATGTACCGTACTTGCAATAGATATCCACGGTTCGGTTAGCGATTGCAAATGACACAGGTCAACCTACTCACGTCACATATTTTGACGCTTACAAGTGTGATTATGTTATTATTAAACCAATGAACTATTCATTTACAGCAGACGGAACAGAATAGTTACTAGCGAAGTAAATATCCAAATAATTTAACAACGTCCCACTTCAAAATTGTATTGTCGCAAGCGTCAAACCAAATATCGAACAGCAAGCATAATGAATGACACGACTGGTCTTGCGTTAAATGATAAATGTGTGTCGTCACTCGGTACGTCAAACGTTAATTTAAATAATGTAACGCGTCACACTACCTCCAGTCATGTATCCAAAAATGTCAAAGTTCATTACCATTATATTATTTCGCAAATGATTATCATTAGGCCTACATTACAAACTTATTTTGTCCGAGAGCCACGTACCAATAATCCAATATGGTACTAAAATTAAGACATTTCATAATAAAGTCTGTCTGCTGTAAATGAATTATAGTTCATTGGTTTATTAATCACACTTGTAAGCGTCAATATCTGTGACGTGAGTAGGTTGACCCGTGTCATTTGCAATCGCTAAACATGGGTTTAATGAAATGACGACATTTTGAGTCCGAAAATATCGACGTTTTTAACAGTTTCTTCTTCTTCTTCTTCTTCGTTGGTACAGTTCAACACTCCTGGTGGAGTAATGCGAACCGGTGATGTGTGTGCGCTTTGTTATGTGGGTTGCTACTTGAAGTGCTTTGTGACTTGGTTTTTGAAGGGTATAGCGAGTTCTATGTTTACTATATTCTCCGGTAGGTTGTTCCAGTCCGTGACAGTTCTTGGTAGAAGGAATATTTGTAGCTGTAGCGTGACGGTTGTAACTCAAGAAACGATTTGCTGTGGAGAGTAGGGCGAGTGACCGGGTGCAGTAGTGTTTGAACTGGGATTGATAGTTGACCATAATATGCCTTCTGGAAGATGGATAGGCGATTTACTTTTCGCCTCGTAGCAAAGGTCACTCCAGTTTAAGTCCTTGAGCATATCAGTCACGCTATTGAAGCGATCATAATCGTGTTTTACAAATCTTGCAGCTCTTCTTTGAACCGCTTCAATTTTATGTATTTGTTCCTGTGTGTATGGATCCCAGACCGAAGAGCTGTATTCCAAGGTTGGGCGGACCAATAACTGGTATGCAAGGTTTTTTAATATCGGCTGTACATGGATGTAAGTTTCTTTTAATGAATCCCAGTGATCTGTTTCCCTTTGCGGCTATTTTGTTTATGTGATTATTCCATTTAAGATTGTGTGATATTTCTACTCCCAAGTATGCGTGCGATTTAGTCTCCTGAAGTGGGGTGTCGTTGAGAGTGTATACGTGATTTTTTGGATTTGGAGAACATGATACTTTGAGTGTGAAGCATTTATCTGTATTAAATTTCATTTGCCACTTCTTATCCCATTTTGCTAGATTGTTTTGTAGTAGGGTGGCGTCCTTGTCGTTCCGTATGGTCCTGTAGATGACACAGTCATCAGCAAATAGTCTAACAGTGGAGGTCATGTTGTCAGGCAGGTCGTTTATGTAGACTAAAAGAGAACCATTATTACATTACATATATTTTCTGTTCGAGAAACACATACAAATATTGCACTTAAAAGGCACAATTGTCATGATAAAAAGCCGTGTTTTGTAATTAAAGAGGTTCAATGGTTTAATAATAACATGACGCAACTTCTACCGTCCAAACTCTGTGGCCTGGTACTGTGTTCCTGGGGTTTATAATCGGAAAATACCATTGTTTTTTTAATTAATTTTCAAAACATGATTGTGATTTTAATTAAATAATTTATGTTTATTTCTATGGACTACAGTAGGGATTGACATACAGTACTTATTTATTATTAATTTGTATGTAATTATTTTCTATTCATCTTTTTTATATACTTGTAGTATATTTATCTATCTATTTATATTAAATAGGCCTATGTATTTATTTATTTATTCGTTTATTTATTTGATTTCATGTTATTCAATTAATTAGTTATTTAATTAATTAGTTATTTAATTAATTAGTAATTCAATTAATTAGTAATTTAATTAATTAGTAATTCAATTAATTAGTAATTTAATCAATTAGTTATTTAATTAATTAGTTACTTATTTATATATGTTATTTGTTTATTTATTAAATAATATATAGACTCGGACAAACTTGCGTGAATTAAATCAGCAAAGGGTTTAAAATACACGGACTCGAACTTACTCTTGGGTCCGGTCAGGTGTAAGTTTAGCGTACATTATTCATGGTTCACTAGTCGTATTCCAATTTGGTGCTCTCAAAATCTTGATTTTGGGGCAAGGTGTCCGTATCAGGGGGCAATTTTGCCTAAAAAGTGGTTTTTTTTCCTTTTTCAAATTTTCTAGGGGGGCCAAGTGGGGGGCTCATCACTCACTGCCACTGGCCATTCTCAAAGAAAATGCTGAAGAAGTCCTAATAAAACCATAGACTGTAAAAAAATCGTCTCTTCGTTAGTGTCTTTACATCATCATTAAGCGATTTTGGCATATTTTACTCGAAATCATTTTGTTAGCTTTGTTCAAAATAAATTGTGTCAAAAAGTTCAATAATTAAAGCACTCACACATTTTTTTTCTCCTTGAGCCCCCCTTAAGTGCTTAACTAAGCGTTTATTGGCGCTTTTTTATTTAGTCATTGAATGTAGTAAATAACCGAGACACGCAATCAAAATTATTAGTAGCCATAGACCATATCACATTGAATTTTTAATATCACGTATTCGGATCGTGCGCTGATTTAAATATGCATCGTATGTTTGGTGTTTTTTTTTTTTTTTGCAGCGGTTATTTATATATAACAATTTGTGATTGGTTTTTAAAGGCATATTATGTGATCTTTTCCAGAGCGCGCCCTCTATTCATTATTTTTTTTAGAAAGTAGATTTTCTTGCAGATTTACAATTCCGATCATAAATCATACATACATTCCAAGTTACAGAGCGATACGATTCTTAATTACATCAACATCATGGTTTTAGAGTGAATTTAGAGTGAAAAATATAAACTGTCGGGATTCCGACAGTTTATTTTCACTCTAAAACCATGATTTTGAAGTAATTAAGAATCGTATCGCCCTGTAACTTGGAATGTATGCATGATTTATGATCAGAAATGTAAATCTGCAAGAAAATCTGCTTTCTATTTTTTTTTCGATGTTGAGGGCGCTCCCTGGAAAGATCACATAAGAAATGCTTGCTGGTTTTGATCTCGCAAATTGTATCGATTTTCGAGCGCGGAAGGCAAGGTCAGAGAGTAATAGCTGAGACTAATACATTAGTCTCAGGTAATAGCGTATCCTGGAAAACGTGCAACTTATTTGTACAAAGCTGTGGTTTCCCTTTTACACCATTATATGCTATCATGGCCATTATACACTGCCGCGCAAAAGTATTTCTCCCCTGGAAGCTTGCAAGTCATCACTGTGTTGTCGACCAAGTATTAAACCATCAGACCCAATTACCATTTCATTGTGTTCATTGTACATTTTATACCAATAAATTCATGTTTTCTATTCAGATTCATGATTTAAAAGCATTACAATTCATGATTTTATCGGGCAAGTCAAAATTCCCTCAATCAATTAACTCATTATCGGCAGTGTAACGCTATGGGAATTTTCAACTGAGATCAACTGGTGATGGAAAACTCATGTGCAGAATTTTATAAATGATTATAATATACTCACTAATTAGTTCCTCTAATGAACCAATTCTTTTCTGTGTGTTTCAATTCAAAACAAGGGTTGAATTGGCTCAATTATCCCATTGCTATCCCAAACAAATTATAGTATCATTGGTGTATCATTAAATTGGTAATTGGCACGTCCTCATAACGCCTACTCTTAGTATTAAGTGCCAATGATGTGATATTTGTGTATTGACTAATTAGTGTTATTCATATCAGATGTACGTGTGGATAAAGTACGCATACAAAATTGTCCGGTTGCGGAGCCAGGATTTCAACTTACGGGGGGGGGGGGGGGGGGGGGGGGGGGAGTGGTGGTGGCTGAAATAATTTATTTGCAAGTGGGGAGTGGGGAGGGGTGGGGGCACTTATATACCATCATGTAAGCGCAGCGAACGGAGCGTCTTGCGGCGTTGGTTTCTGTGAATTTAGATTCTCTTTCGGGGCGTTTCTAAGCTATTTCAGTCAAATCTCGTACTCATCATTTCCCTTTATTTTCAAGGATCTTTCCTCACATTTTCTCAAGGCATTTCTGCTTAAATATAGCTGGGTGTACTCAAAAGGAGGTTACCCAGTCTAATGGTGCTTAGGTAATTAGTTAACCTAATGCGGCGTGGGATTCGGGTCCCGCTGAAGGGCCTCGAGAACATTTTGAATATAAATGCTCTCAGGCTTTTCTTAAATTCTTTCCAGATCTCATTAACTCATATTTCCCTTTACATTGTCCAGGATTTTCCCGACATTTCTCCCGTAGTTTGGCTTAAAAATAGCTGGGTGTCAAAAGGAGATTTACCTCTTTAGTCCCATGGTGTGTTTTAGTAATGAGTCAACCTAATGCGGTGTGGGGTTTTCAATTTCGAATTTAGGGGGGGGGGGGAGGGGGGGGGGGCAATGGCTCCTTGGCGCCCATGGTTCTGCCGCCGTTGGCTGAAATAAAATAGTGACAAATTCGAGCTTTAGCAAGTGAAGGTAGGGGAGCCGGCATAGATGCCACAGGGTCGTGAACAAAGTCCTGCACTTTTGGTAGTATCCAATGACATCTAAGCGAGCGGAGGGAATGGAGTGTCATATGCAACACAGTATTTGAAAAAAACACCAATTTATCATTAATAATTTGTAAATGCTTACAATTTGTAAATTTACTTTTTGCACCGAAATCTGAGAGCTTCTCACGACGTAGGGTCCAGGGGTCCTGGTCAGCCTCTTGAAGATCCTGGGTTACAGACTTTCCTGAGATGTTCAAGAAAGCTCTCGTGGGACATTTTAAGTTCCATCTATTCCTCTTTCCCCATTTTCCTTACTTTTCTCCCCATTCCCTCTCGTTTCCCCTCTCGATCTCGCTCCCTCTCTTTGCATATTTTACGTGGGCGCCCGCCCTTAAAACACCCCTGTAGTTTTCGTTTAGTTGCATATGGCCATGTGTTTTGAACTCACCACCCAAAAAGGATGGTGGCGTTGCATTTTTGGTGACAAATCATCCATCTCTCTCTATTAACTCAACAACTAAATGTGGTAGAGCTATGGTTGAGGTGTCATGTGAAAGCCTATTTATCTAGCTACATTGTGTTAATAAATCAGGTATTTCTATAAATGTTTGGCTGAGATATGATTGATTATGTTGTGAAAGTCAGGGGTGGTGGCGGTGGCGGCGGCGGCGGTGGCGGCGGCGCTGCGTGCAATCTCTATGGGGAATATAGAAAATGTTTCCAATTCTACGTTCAATTTACTATAACTCTTCATCCCTGTATTGTACAAACATGATTTTGCTCTTATTTTATAGATTATTTTATATTCTATAAGATTCTGTTTCAACACATGTGACAACTATTGTGCAACAATTGTAATCATGAATCGATTGCGTTGTCCTTTGCTTTTTCCCTATTCGCTACACAGTGAACTTGCCCTAATTCATCGGTTTTACATACATGACTATAACAAAAGAAATATTTAACCGATGATAACAAAATTATACATTTTTGGAAAGCTCTCAAATAGGGGAATCCAAAAATGCTGTTTAAATCAGGATAGGGTGCATACCAAAAAAAATATACTTGTAAACTCTAATAAATATGAAATTTAAACGTGTGTGCTCATTTAGTTCTCGATATAGTATATTTCAACATATTTACCATTAATAACTATTATGTTCTGGTGGGTAATTGCATGAGGAACTTAGATATGCACAGTAAAATTATGATTGGGATAGGTATAAAATTATTATTGAGCTTAAATCAAAATATGAAAATAATCGATATTTTTTGAACATTCTTAATCACAACATGTTACCATTAGGTCTTATTTAAATTCTAATAGCATATTTGGATTCCTTGTGAGATTACCGTTCAGAAAATATATACTTTTTATGGGGTAGAACAAATAGATATTGCGATATGCTAATTCGAATCTCAGATGTTGTAAAATGTAAAAATCTGGACATGCAACGGTAAGGGTGGCGAGTTCAAGACACACGGCCATATACATAATATACTGTTGTATTAGATGGGTTCATATTTTGAAAAGTGTAGTGGATGTCGGACGGGCGCAGACGCCATCTGCGCTTCCATAAATACTAGTAATGTCGTTGCTAAGGCGCAGACAACGGTGGTGGAGACGATAGACCGTTTATATTTCGAATCCCCGATATTTCAATGTAAAAATGGTTTTTGATTATTATGATCACAGAAAATTCATCTCATGATGAAACTATTACGTCTTAACACTTTCAACGCGGCTATTAGTTTTACCGTATACAAATAGATTTATTTGACAACTTTCCTAACTTTCAAAGTCTATCTTAAGGATAACTGAACGAATACCAGGCATGTTTGTACTTATTTAAATGCATTTCTCATAGTTATTTCAAATCTGGTGATGAACTTCAATAATTCTGACCATTGATCACTTTGACTAGATTTTTCTATTAAGGGTCCCTCGGACAAGCTATTTTGTCATTTTGAATAGGCAGTATTTAGAGGTATCATTTTCCACGCGGCTATTAGTTTTACCAATTACCATAATTATACAAAACAGATGTTTTAGAAACCTTTCCCAACTTAAAAAGAGGATATCTCAAGAATTACTGTACCAATACTATGCATGTTTGTACTTCTTTTAATGCATTTCTCATGGTGATTCCAAATAAGGGATTGAAATTCAATAATTTTTGACATTTTGTGACATTTTGGAACTGTCGTCTGCTGCTGCCGCTTGGAAAGTGTTAAGTGTCAAATTGATAGAAATACGAGTATGAAGCAAAGAAGCGTTGAAGTGTCCAATAATTGTTATTCTACATTATTTTCAACAATGAAGCAGAAAATCAAAATCAAAATCCGTTTTGAAATCGATAAGCGAAAAAATCTTCTACCCTCCGGATCCGGATGTTCAGAAGGATAAATTTGTAATAAGCGATGCAATTAAAATTATAAGACACAAAGTACACTCAACAAGACAATAGTAAGTGATTAGCATTGGCTTATAATGAGTTGAACAGCACAGATCATACGACTAATTACCCATAATTACCTTGTTAAAATAGCACAAGGCGAAGGCGTCTAAAGATATAGATGTCCTATATATAAGACAAGTCCTACATAGCAAGCATCATTAATAACAACATATTAAGACTAGACCTGGCGTGCTAAATCCAACTGCTGTAGAATCATCTATGGCGGAGAATACCACCTCAGCTCTGATGGCAAGTAGTGATAGCCAGGGTGAAACGCAGCAAAATTGGAACAATGATAACTGGAAGAGTTTCAATTTTGTTACTGGTGAGATGGAGTTTGAAGTACCTTTTCTCCTAGCCATTGCGATAGTTGGTGTCATCGGCAACGCTCTAGTGATGGCGGTGTACATGCAAAACAAATTTCGAAAATTCAACGTTTCTCTTTACATCTTAAATTTGGCGATAGGTAAGTAGGTATTTTGAATATTTAAAGACATAGTGAATTTGAATAGGTAGAAAAGTAAGTCTACAAGAAACAATTCTGACATGTAAGCCTAAAAGAAACAAATGAACCGATTAAAGTATTTTTTTATGAAATATATTATCTACCTGTTGTCAATTCCCATTTGAATGAAGATGCGAACCCATACATAGGCATACCTTGTATTTTCCAAACAGTAGCATAGCCAAAGGGGGATGAGAGGGACGTTCGCCCACTATTTGAGTCGTGTAGGTTGAGATCAGTTTGGAGTTCGAATTTCGCTTCGGTTGGGGGGGGGGGGGGGGGGGGGGACGCCACGTTACAACTTTCCTCCTCTCCCTTGCTCTCTAGCTTCTGACTCGGAGGCAATTCTCAAAAGTTGACAGCCTGGTCAAGTCCTTACCTCGTCGGGTCACTTTTTATTTTTTGCTCCCCTTCTTATATGAATATCCTAGCTACACCATTGTTTTAACAATTTGAGCATTTTGGTAAAGAACGCGTTTGTAACCAGACCTATTATTATGAGTGAAAAAAAGAATTGGATTACCCATTTCTCTTATTTATGAACACTTGTTACCAGGTAATACATATGCTTATAACAGTGAATATACAGTTCCAACATAAAAATATTAAAGTTGTTAAATTATCCAAAACTAAAACACGTCCCTAGTAAGTGTCTTTAGATGCTTTTGGTTCAATTTTAGCATTTTGTACCAACAACTGAATTCCTATACGTATGCAGCAAATTTGGAGTCAAAAAAGTGATTAAAAAATCAACATTTTGATACCAAAAATGGATATCGACTCATTTCCATTCCAAAAATGTATACTTTTAATACATCACATTAATAGTTCAAAGCTTACAATGCTCGAATTTCATATTTTAGGGTTGACAGCCCCTTAAATTATATCAGAAAGAGAGGTGCCCTTGAGAGTGCAAAAACTTAACAACCTTTTTATTATTCATTTTATGTATTTAGGTGACCTGTTTCTTCTGATCGTCGTGGTTGGGTTTCACATCACCGAGTTCTTTCCGCAGACGTGGCCGTACCTTTGGCGACACGACGCCCAGTGCTGGCTTCACCGATATGCCCGATTTTTGGGGTTTAATTCCACAATATTCACCAGTATTGCTATCGCGAGTGACAGATTTTTGGCGGTGGTTTACCCGATCAAATTCAAAGCGCTATGCACAGCTAAGCGCACGATACGTGTGATCATAGTTGTCTGGATTGCAGCAATCATCACAGCAATTCCAGGTGCATGGAATTTCCGGGTAAGTTTATTATTACAAAATGGCCCGAAATGAAATTTTATGTAACTTCCAAGGATAGGAATTTGCGAAATAGATATTTGTTTAGGGGACTCTTTTAGTGTTTGGACAGTTTTAAATTCTAATTGTTCTCCAAAAACTGTGATTTTGACATCCTTTTATTTCTTGACCTTTTGCAACAGGCCAAGTACAGCGCCGACAGTTACTACGAGAACTACCGCGGAAAATCCCCGTTTGCGTGCTGGCTTCTAGATCTGGGCCAGACCTTCAACGATATCAAGATTACATTCACGTCTGGCATCTTATTCTTCATTCCCGTCATAGTAACTCTGGTACTCTACGGCATTATCATCGGATACATGTGGCGTAACGCTCGACGAATGGACGGCACGTCAACTATGGCGAGAGCAAGGCAACATCACTGGAGAACGGCACGCACGTTGATGATAGTGTTTCTCGCGTACGTGTCGTGCATGATTCTCTTCGCTACGTTCACGATAATGCAACAGTTGTTTCTATACAAAATCGACCCATTGGTGAAGAATATAGGTTTGCTCATACCTTATGCTAACAGCTGCATCAACCCATTTGTGTATTCAGCCACAAATCAGGATTTCCGACATGCCGTTAGGGAAATGTTCCACTGCCGGCCTAAGAGTTCTGCCAAAACCGGAAATCAAAGCGGCTCGAAAGTCAAATCAGACAACAAAAATAAAAACGGCACAAACTCTTCAATCTCTGTACCTAGTATTGTTGTAGACACCGTATCGAGTAATCCGAAACAAAAGGTACAAGCGATTGACAAGCCCCTTGATGATGAAGACAATCTAACACAACATGACGACGGTCGTCATTACGTATACGACGGCTCTCATAATGTTGCAAAACAAACGTATGAGAAGAGCGGTGACGATCGTGTTTACGAAAATATTGCATATGAACCTGATGAAGAGCCGCAACTATCTTCATCTGAGGTTGATGTTGAGAGCGCGCAGTGTCGTATATAACTGTCATCAAAATCAGCAGTTGCTGACTAGATCCTGTCTCGTTATATTTTGCAAACGGCCTCCCATAGGCCACTTAGGGGAGGAACCCGCAAAATGACAACGTTGTTTTTATCGAGAGGGTGCAGCCTTCGTCCCTCCTGCTAGTGAGCCCAGGCACCTACACCTTGCCCCCTGGACACCGAACGAATGCCTCACCAACAGGAACTCGTAACCTAAGGATCGCGTCAACCAATAACAATTGAGAAACGGCTACAGGGCTACTGTGTGGTCACGATTTGTATCTTTAATTCGCTTCTACGTGTGTCGATACCGTTTAAGGAAAAGAAGCGCCAGTAACATTTCAGGCACAAATCTGCTTTGTACATACTAAAACGTAAAAATCATTATTTATGTCTAATGGTCGAATCCAACGAAAGTGTCCACGGCTAGATTTTTAGGGTCCAGTTTCAAAGTGCTACAATATCTTATTACTTTTCCCCACTCAAAGTCAACATATCAAGCTTTTATGGAAAAAAAGTGCCATCACTAATCTCTCAAATTGACCACGTGGCGGAATGATGAAGTTGAAGGTACACTTCTCAATGTTACCTACAAATACAAGTACCATATTTTGATTAAGTGATAATTATTCCACCTATTTACTTATTTCATTCAAATTTGTGATTGTATTGTATTCAGAAGATGCTAATGATGATAGAAAGTGGACATATTTTAGGTACTCATCTTTTTTACATTTTAGATTCACATAGTTAGGTAGCATTTTCTGGCTCTCAATACTTTGAAACATGAGGTTGAGTCACTTTGTGTACTTTCACCAAGATGATTTTAATGAACATTTGTTTTCATGTATCTCAAAGAGGGGGAATGTACATAGTACATAGAGGAATGTGGAAATTTGGTATTCGAAGGTAACAGTTAATGTATACGTAGGTAAGAGAAGTAAAACTGTAATAAATTAATGTTCTACTTAATTTATGTTACATTTTGGGGGTGAAATAATCATGCAGGGCTATTGAGAAAAAAAAATCATGTTAAAACATGTTGAAATCCTTATATTATGAACATATTCCCAGGAGTTTACTTTAAATAGATACTAGAATATTAATTTAATGTTGAAAAAATATACAATATCTAACTGTCAGTTGTAATTTTGAATAGGTTTATTATGAACAATATACCGGGCAACATTTTTAAGCATTCCTATAAGAGAAAAACATGTTAAGACTTAAAACACGGTATAATAATCAAAGTATTCGTAGGTAACACATTTGTTCTCAACTAAGAACAGTTGGATTCGTTGATTTAACATAGGTTTAAGAGGAAAATTGTACTCGACGTAGTTGTTATGCCCTGAATCGCGTGTGAGGGGAATGTCGTATTAAAATGGTGTCTTGCTTGACTTTATAAGTAGATATAAGAATGTGCGTGCGCTCAGCGCTGCTTTTACAGAACAATCAGAATTGCGTAATATTCAACATTTGAATAAAACAGCAAGATTAACCAAATAAACATTAAAAATAATATAAAACCATGTTCCTATTTCTAGAAAACACCCTAAGCATCAATAACCTCACTAGTGATAGACCTATACTGTTATTAATTATTCTTGATCCCTAATTTGGTTAAAGGCATATTGAATAAAATTAACCTTTTACACATGATAATTATGGCAGAAAATGTTTTATTATGCTAACGTATCTGATCATCCAATTTTGTTAGTGTCTTTTTTGCTTGACTTTCAATTATTAAGAATGTGCGTTTTTAAACGCACATTCTTAATAATAGTTTTGTAGAAGTTAAAACTTCTACAAAACAGTCAGAAGTGTGTAATATTAAATATCTGATTTAAGGCAAGATGATGGCAACATACATATCGTACTGGGTTAATATTTCGTATAAAGGTATAGTTAAACCATCAATTAACTCGCTAGTAATAATAATATTCTTACTGATCTAATTTGGTAAAAAGCTTGTTCATCATTAAAACTAAACATGATAAAAACTTAGGTTCAACCTACTTAAGGTTCAACCTTCATGTAAGCGCTCATGAAAATGAAAATGGTAGCGCCCTCTATAACATAGCAAATATCGTTCAGCTATAGGGGGCGTTAACATATAATAATAATATAGATTTATTCCGTTATTGACTAGTTATTGACCATGAAGTAGTAAAAGTGAACGGCTTATCGGCAGATCGGCTTGCATAGCGTAATGGTTAGGAATTAGGCTTATAGACCAGAGGTTAGTGGTTCGAGTCCATCTGTAGCCTTTCTTTGTTAAAATAAACACTCTATTATTTTTAATTGAGAACAGCATTAACAGCCTGTCAGCAAAGGGCGTCCTCATCTCAAAGTTCGAAATTAAAGATTCGTGAGTGCTTACATGAAGGCAAGACCAAAACTTAATCATATAGAAACATTTTAATTAAGAAACATCTGATCATTCAGCCTTGTAATCTCTACTTAACAGTTTAGTGGTTCTTGTTGTATTCTGTGTGTAGATAGTTCTTCAGGTCTCGCGAGAATGAATATCCAATAGAACATAATTACTCTTTGTTTATTATATAGGACATTCTAGAATGTTAAGAATGAACGTTTCCGTTTCCGTGTGATTCCAAAGTATTGGATTGAATCAACTTTTGAATAGTTCACCGAGCCATCTTTAATTAGAAAGCGAGCGGTTTCCTTTTAGCAAACAGTTTGATTTGCCTGTAATTCATAGTCTTGAATGTCAGGTTATTTGTTTTAAGCAATAAAACAACCGGTTGCCTTCCTCAATTTGTTCTAAATAAAGGAGGCAAGTGAGGTCTTCTAGAAGTTATCATTTTGAATAGCTGTTTTAAACAACAAAGCCAGATCGCTTTTTAATTCATTTAAAATATACTTTGAAATAATTTCATATCAGAGTCAGACCTTATATATATAAGTTTAATTTGAGCCGAACATGTTCAAAGTCTAGAACATTCAAATATTGTGCCTTTCAGTCCACAACGGAATAAATCACATACAACATTCAACTAGACATTCAGTTGTCAGATATAGAATTAATATATAATTTCCTAGTTTGGAATTTGTATCATTCTAAATGTCGTACATAGTCAGTTTTATCGGTTTCAACCGGTGGCAGATTCCGTTTGACATAGAATCACCAATATGATATATTTTGTCAGATGTAGACAAAATAGGAATTTTATGTTTAGAAATTCAATGTTGTTTGATTTAACAACACTAATAAGTTTTGCCACGACAGAGATATTGTCGGGCGTGTGCCTTTCATTATGATTTTATTTAAATAAACCACTGCTTAGTTCAATTACACTAAGTAATGAATGTCGGAAGCATTATTCATGAGCAATTTTTGATTTGAGACTGAAATCAGTTAGGCCTACCCTTGATTCCCTCCCACCTTTAAACAAAAAGGAAAAGGTTTTTACTAAATTTCTTGTTCACTTAAAATACGTTTCGGTGACATTACACAACCTGCCAGAGCAAAAATGAAAAAAAGTTATTTTATATTTGTTACACATGAATTCCATTTTTAAATACAACTACAATAATGGCCAATTTTATGTACCTCAGTAGTCACTGCTCTGCAATTTCATGGGTAATTGGTTAACTACGCATACATCATATCGACAAGCTGGTTTAAAACAATATTATACGCACCAAACACTATTATTCCCGTCTTATACATTCCTGCTAAATATTTACATAATATTAGGTGCGAATGAAAGTGATAAACAATACAGGAATTGTACCATGCTCATTAACTAATATATAAGTTACCTACGAATACAAATTGGAATATGAAAATATTGATTATGAAACCGAAATTTCATGGATGTTATGACTAAATGTACCCATTTTAAGACGATCAACGTGTAATATATGGATATAAATATCATTCATTCACTCTAACACCAACAAAAATATGTATTCGGCAAAAACAGTGTGATTACACCATGCATTTGATTTAAATCAACACCTCCCATTTTCGTTTAATAAGGGAAAATTATTTTTTCCCTCCAAATATAAATATAATACTATATCCAGTCAGATTGTATGATATTGCGCACTGCTTTTATGTAAAATAAAATAATTTAGGGCCAATATGCACCGTGTATATAATTGAATGTTGCCTACATATACATGTTACCTCGGAATACAACATGAAGACATGCACGAGATGCTGTTACTGAATATTTATATAAACATTAATCACCCCTATTGCAATTTAAATCAACTGTCAGAGGATGTCTTTGCGTGAATAACATAAAAAACTACACTAATAGGAGTAATAAGATTGAGACAGAGGGAGGCTATATACCATCAAATTTTAAGACAACAACAAATTATTGATGCACATGTACACAAACTACAGATTTTTTGTGAAAAGTTACTTACAAAAGCTGAAAGATTGATGTAAAACTTCTCCGTTGCTTGCCGAATGCAGCGCACATTTCTAATTTATTCCAGTCGCTACAAGTATGTAACAACAGAGGGAAATACCACGGTATCGTTATTTGTATTTAAAGGTAACGGTTCATATTTCAAATTTGCCTACGAACACAGCCTTTTATTGCTGATATTTCAAAAAATGTTGCTTTCAAAATGATAAAACTTGGCACTCATGTACATTGTATCATACTTCGCTTATTCTATAGATATCATTCACTAATCTGTGTTTATATTAAAATGGCAGTGTTTTAAATAGGTATTCGGAGGTAATGCATTTTTTTTACCAAACCGATCGCTTCCGCTTTTCAAATTTTTAACAGTTTTATCAAAAATTCGACTTGAATGGGGACAATGCATTAAAGTTTTTAATATATTTAGGCTTCCTTACAGCACAAATTACTCTAGCTCAGGCGAATTCTTCCCCGAGAGTGAGATTTAACAAAACATGTATTTGTAGGTAACGTCAAAACTTACCACAGCAAAAAAAAATCACCAAAATTCAGGGGATTGTTCGAAAGTAACAAAAATTAAAAGAGGCATTCTTGAGATATCCAGCAATCAAACAGGCAAAATTGTTTCCACTTTAAGCTCGTTTTCATCTGAACGGTTATATGTCTAACAAAAAACCTTAACAACTATTTTGTAAAAAGGGTAAAAAATAGCAGGTTTATTGCTCGTATACGCCCAATTGAGCATTTAAGTTAGTCATATTACATCTGGCTCGAACCGTCTCATCGAGGCGGATACGTACATGTATAACACAAAAATAAAACAGTCAAGATATAGATTATTTTATTATAGGCCTGAACATCACGTGTACACTTTTCGTTGGATTCGACCCTATACGAAATCTGAAAGCCGTAAATAGTATTACTATAATGTATATGTTAAAACACATTTGTTTTGGCAGTCGATACTTGATACGATTTGCCTGGATTGTGAATTTGTATTAGTCTATAATGTAAATATTCGAATAATTCATCCAATTTAAAAACCAACTCCAGAGTTGTTTTCTTTTCTATTTTTCCATAATTTATTATTTGTCATATGCTGTTTATAATCGACCTGGTAACTAATCTGCTCTATATGTACAGTTTGCAAATACAGTTTCCAGAGGAAAATAGAGCGTGTTGCACTGGTGCAGTCGAGGAACTAAATATTGATGAAATATATAAATGTAATATAAATGATTATACTTCACACATGGTCACATTTATTAAGTTGGGACCCTATTGCGTCACATGCATACATTTGACAAAAATTACATGTGATAATGCTCTAAGCCTAATAACTCAAAAATTATAAATCCAAAGTGTGCACAATTATACATTGTTAGAAAGCTGAGATATATAGGATTGTGAATATCTAGTGTTTGTTCCAGTATACAGGGTGACTTAGGAAATATATAGGGTGTAACAAAAGGAATATTACTATGAAATGTAATTTACTGTATGCTTCCTAGTTTAAACATAGGGCATTGAAATAAATATTGAACCCCAGATTTGAGAAGCCAACGGCATGGCCCTTCCGGTCATATATTATTTGTAGGGGTTAATTAATTGTCAAACGAAAATACAGGGTGATCAAAATGTGTCAATTTTCACATACAAAAACTATATATTCTGTCTGGACAGTATGACAAAAATGTATATAAATGTTGTTTGTTCAAAAGAAACACTTAAATGAAGTTTATGAACATACCTTTCTGGTAGAAAGGTAAAAATCATTCAAGTTTTATTATACAGGGTGTCCAAAAATGAAATAAACAAATTCGGCTGATTACTTAATTACAACCTCATTTCTGTATTATGAATTGATTACAATGTTATGCCTGACATCAAATCACTGATATCTTGCTAACATAAACTGTTGATCTATAGAAATCAGCATTGTATATTGAACAATTTGAAAATGATATACTAGTAGGCTGACGGCGATGGACATGTTAATCCTAAACACTAAAAGGTGATATAACTGTGCGGATTTGGTGGATAAAATAAGCACTTCCTAGGTAATTAGTATCAATATAATCAGCAAAGAGTATCTAAAATATTAAGGAATATTCAACATCAGGTCCAACTTCATTAAAAGACTGCAGAGATATTGCCCTCCCCCAGTTACCATTTGAAATTGGTAATAATCTGCCGTTGATACATTTTCAGATGGTATTTGTTGAATGGAATTAATTAGTTAATATTAATTAATTGGGGATGTAATTAACACTAATTAAGGTTTGGTAATGACAATAATGATACTAATCACACAAAATAATAATTCAATGAACTAATATACACAAGGTTTAATCATTTATTTTGCACATCCCATTGGAAATACATAGCATGCATCCTCACATGCATGCATCGTCACCCGCCTCCACCCTGACTAATTGTAATTAACGAGTTATAGTAATTAATCTCAACTTGATTTATACATTTTTCTTATAGATACTATTAAAGCAATAACATATCTTCCAAATGAGACTAAACATACTCAATTGTGATGTATGGTTTGAAAAATATAAGCATTTGAATGGCAAATAAGCGAAAAATGTTGCCCATCCCATTGGAATACATAGTGTGCATCCTCACCCGCGTGCATCCTCACCCGCTTCCACCCTGACTAATTGTAATTAACGAGTTATAGTAATTAATCTCGACTTGATTTATACATTTTTCTTATAGATACTATTAAAGCAATAAATTATCTTCCAAATGAGACTAAATATACTCACTTGTGATGTATGGTTTGAAAAATATAAGCATTTGAATGGCAAATGAGCGAAAAAATGTGACAAGTCCACCCTTTTTAGGGTCCCAACTTAAGAAACGTGACCACATACGTATAAGGGTATCCTCTTTTTGAATGCTTCATTATTAACAAATTCCGATCAATAAAAAAGCCTGCGAAAGCTTGTTTGTTTTTATACTACCACCAAAGGTTTGACTACTTCCCTCTAATCAACACAGTCGAAACAATTCTAAAGCCTATGAATATCACGTAAATATTGAATGACGACGCAGTGTAAGAGGTTGACAAAACGTGTTGTATTTGGTAACGGCCTTTCATCATTCGTACCGCTCTGTAAAACTATTGCGTCTCAGAGAAATCAAGAGTTATTATTTATGTCACCAGGTGTCAATCATTTGGACACACACGGCCTTCTGCTCACCCTTTGGGTTATAGTCCGTGTTTTTACTGTATAGCGCCACCGTTTTATGGACAGGTACGATATTGTATATCCGGTGTATACATAATATAGCAGAAAAAACCAATGAATAGTAATATAAATATTTAAAGCGCCTTTAAAAGGTTTAAGTGCCACTATTTTACTGATATTTTGTAAAAGCAAAACAACAGTGTAACATTGTTGCTAGTTTATCGAGTTTCACTTACTCGGCTTGTATCCTTTGCCCGATCCTCGCGGGGATTTTATTGAGTTTCGATTGTCATAAATTATGCTTGAATCAAGCGTGTAGGCCATGTATTTCGGCCGCTTGAGACTCTCATCAAGTAAAGTTTTTGTTTACACCAGCGCTCGTTCATCTTGTGCCCAAGTAAACACAGATATAGTCCATCATGCAGGATTATCCGATCGCCGCGAATGTGAAAGGGATCGAGTTCGAGCTCGTTATTTTTAAGGTATTCGTTAATTCAATTCAGGCCAGTTTGTCCGAGTCTATCTAGAAGTATTTATTAATTTCACTTACACGGCTTGTATCATTTTGCTCGATATTCGCGTGGATTTGATTGAGTTTCGCTTGTCATAGATTCTGCTAGAATCATGCTTATAGGCCATTATAAATTGCTATAATGCGAGAGGGACCGGGTTCGATATTAATTCAAGGCAGTTTTTCCGAGTCTATATGCTATTTATTCCTTACAATTACTCGGATTGTATCATTTGTTCGATCCTCACATGGATGTGATTGAGCTTCATTTGTCATAGATTCTACTGGAATCAGGCTTGTATGACATTATTAATATTATTACTCTACAACATTCGACTACCAAACATTAGTAGCGTTTTCCACCGCCATGCTTGTCATACATGTCCGGAATATTAATAGTAGTTTATATTGCACGTACATATATAAACACCTCACAAAAATAAATCATCCACATCACTCCAACAGCTCGATCAATAACATTATAAAGGGTTCAACAAAAGAAAGTATACCACTTTGTTTATGTCATTTTGAGTAACATTCAATTTTTTTTTTACCAAACTGGCTAAATAGGCATTTAGATGAATTGTTTAGGCATAATTTGATACCAAATTTGTCCCCTAACAACAAAGATAAACCTTGATTAGCACCATTTAAAGAAAATTATCCCATTTTCAAAAGTCGCATTTCCAATACAGAGCACGAGAAGAAAGGACCAATTGTGGTCTCTCGGGGAGTGTGTATTAGCCAGGATTGACGGGGCTATCGATCGCACAGTGCAAAATGCGTTGGGTCTTACGACATTGTGTGTGTTAACAATTGGTCAAGTTCGTCAATCGAATGTATTCACGTGTATTACACAGAATCAGTAAGAAACAAAAGTCACCAATTGTATCCACAATATCTCAGTCTCTTAAGTTATTGCATCATTAATCATTGAAGGTTAACGATATTGTGTATGAAAATGTGGTACCATCTTTTAGGTTTTATCTCAAAAAACTAAAATTATTAGAGATTATTTTCCAAATCCGATGAACATTTCATAAGATTCTAAACTATAGTATGTTTACTGTGTGGCGGTTGTTGAAAACTATTGTAATCTCATGGTGTATATTTTAATTTTAACCTTATATGTTATTGATTTGGTTCATCCTTTGCCGTAGCGGTAGAAATTTGCAACAGATCAGTTAATTGAATTATATATATGCAGCGATGGAAATACCCACATGACTTTCTACCCGGGTAGACAGTCCCGGGGTAGACAGTCCCGGGGTTGATCAACCGTAAGTCGATCGACCCTGTGTGGACTACAATAGCGCCCTCACTGAATAAACCACATAATACTGTTTAAAAAACACCTTGGAAACTATATTAATTCTAAATTATATGTTAAAATACTCAAGGGGTTGGCGGTCAAAACAGAATGGATCATTCTAAAACAACCCAGGGACTCTCCAGCCCGGGACTGTCCACCAGCCCCGGAACTGTCCATCCCAACCCCAACCCCAACCCCAACCCCAACCCCAACCCTAACCCTAACCCTAACTCTAACCCTAACCCTAACCCTAACCCTAACCCTAACCCTAACCCTAACCCTAACCCTAACCCCACCCCTAACCCTAACCCTAACCCTAACCCTAACCCTAACCCTAACCCTAACCCTAACCCTAACCCTAACCCTAACCCTAACCCTAACCCTAACCCTAACCCTAACCCTAACCCTAACCCAGGGTTGGTCTAACCCGGGACTGTCTACCTCGGGTGGAAAGTCATGTGGGTATTTATTGCTGCTTATAGCTATACCTAACACCAATGGTTCCTCTCTAGTTGAATGATCAGAATGAATGGGATTTACAAATTGAATAACAATTAGTTATCTACTGTTCTTAAAATAAAAAAAATAAAAAAATTGTCACCTGATCGGCTATTATCGGTGGTAGGGTTGCCGGCTGTCTGACCCGACCCTCCAGATTGGATTATCTTAATGTTCGATATGACCAACTTTAAAAATTGGAGTTTTTCATGAGCTACTCTCTAAAGTTTATAATTATGCTTAGGTATAATTACTTGGACCTTTCATGTTCGGTTGATAACATAGTAGTTTTTTACGGTAGTAGGTCTATGATCAAATCTGAATAAATGAACATTAATTTATCAATGTAATACAGGTGCCAATGCCCTTGATAATTTGTGTAACACATTGTGTGATTAAATCTTCTTGGTATGGAGCTGAGATGCTCTTACTAGTTGTTTTATGGAATAGAAGATAACAATATTCTAAACTTAAGAGGAGTTCAGGATTTAAGAAGAATTAATTCATCTTAAATCCAACCCAAGAAGATCTTTAAGTTTTATGAAGTAGGACCCAGATCAGGAACATTTTGGATACAATGTAATGTTGTAACCAAGTCTACATTTTAACTATTAGCGTTCTCGACTACCTAAATCGCCGAAACACCATTATTATCATTACCATAACGGATATGTAATGGACTATATTAAAACAGTAATTAATAACCCATGAGACTTTTCATTTGGCTGTAATATTGGTCATTTTTAGACATTTCACAGTTGTTGGGCAATATTTGCCGTTTTTAACAATGCAGTGTAATTTTTCTCGAGTATTTGTAAAGACCTATCGTTAAGGGAATACCCTTTAAAAAATCCCTGTTAACAACCAGTGATCGTTATTAACTGATTTTGTAACAACAACTTGATTATGGTCAGTCAAGGGGACACTGATGACACGATCGGATACACAGATCAAGGCTCAAAGCACTTAAAGTTCAATTAAACAGAAAACGTCCGTTTAGATCTCAAAATATAACTATATTAAGACACTTTTAAGTGAAATTCTATATTTGTTGACAGTTTACATACTCAAATGTTAAATTTGACAAGTTGACGGTTTTACCAGCGGTATCTCATCTTCAATCATCGCCTCCTTGTAAGCACATTCAAGGTGACAATCACGGACACCATGTGTATGGCCATGCGTTTTAAGTTGGGCCGGTCTCGTGTGACGAACTTAAAATTGGTGAATATCGCGTGTATTTTCATTTGAATGGCGATAACTTTTCTATACTAGGCAATACCCCCACAAAAGTATACATTTTCTTGATTAAAATTGTCTTAGGAGTTCAAAAATGCACTTAAAATTAACATAGGATGAACCCCTAGAAGGTTATGAATTTGAAAAGGTCAACAATTTATGAAAAAAATCTGCTGAGAAAAAAAAAATATGAAAAAAATTCTGCATACCCTACAAGGTTAATTATTGCAGATTTGAATTTCTGACAGTTAAAGCTTTCCAAGCATATATAACTTTCTATATCTAGGTAATGTTTACAGTATTTTGCACCGGGCTGGAAAAAATGTCATTTTGCGAAGAAAAAAATCTGACATACGAGGGGCAGTCAATAAATAATGAAAGTGATCATGGTATGGGATGCATGAGTGATTCTATTGAGGGGATAATGTGATCAATACAAAGTATGAACCTTTGTCTTTCAAACAATACACTTTTGGATTTTTAAATGTGAACTATGACGTCATAGCACTGTCTCAAAGTAAGTACACTTGGGACACTGCTAAATCAGTTATTTGGCGGGAAATTTGAATTGTTTTTATGAAACACGTGGTAAGAAGATTGCATAACATGACATCAGAAGCAGGTAAATCCCGATTTTTTTTCGCATAAATATGATACTAAAGACAATAACCTGAATCCCTGTGTAATTTGGAATGTGTAGTATAAGAGGAAAAAGTAAGGAGAAGCAATTGAATAAAAGGTATACAAATATCAGTATTTCAAATAGCTAATTTTTATTTAAAAATGCCCAGTCAGTGAATCACTAATATGGCGGAAAATCAAACAATTTAGGAAAAATTCAAGCAATTAACCAGTTTGGAAGATTCCATATGATTCCATATGATAGTTAACTAATTATCTGAACTTATTCGCATGAAACCTGCAGAAAAAATGCGCATGCGCAGACGGCAGATAATTTTGAAACGGGCCCAAAATGGCTAAAATCATGAAATTTACCAGATAAAAGCTTACTGTGCCTTCAAATTCTAATCAGAAATAATGAAAAATGTTTAAATCAATGTGTAAACATATTGTGATAGTCAAAATGAAGATATACAGGAATGTATCAATCAAAGATGGCTGCCACAACCTCTCTTATTACTGTTATCTTTAGAGCTACTAGAGATGTATTGTGTAAGTAATCGTCATATAATTTCAATGGTTTGAGGAAATTTTATGAACAGCTCCTTTTGAAATCCCCACTATTATTGCTTTACATCCCACAACAATTTATTAAATTATAATCCCTCTATTGTTCTTTATCCTTTGTTGTTTTCTAAGGTATATTATTGTGGATTTTGCTAAATAAAAGCGTATTTGAGATGGTCCCTTCTTGTTCGTATTAAGGCATTCAGATCTAAAAAAAAGAGTGTCAAACAGAGATAAGTGTGTATTCTAACTATGTGCCAAGTGTTATCTGTTTTTATGCTTGCACTGCAAATGTATCAATCAACCCATATTCAACATATTACATATCCAGCCAAATAATTGGCAGATTTCAGTCAGTGTCTGAAACCTATTGTGTTTATGTTAATGACGTTACATAACCAAAGGTATCTAACAATCCAAAAGTGTATTGTTTGAAAGACAAAGGTTCATACTTTGTATTGATCACATTATCCCCTCAATAGAATCACTCATGCATCCCATACCATGATCACTTTGCCTAACCGTATGTGCTGGTAAAAGACGCTGCGTCGGTACATATCCATCCAGTCATACACATGTAGTTCTTCAATGCATTGCGGGTCTGTAATTATTGATTAATTCTTTATTAATTAAGGTGATTACCCATTATTAAACATCTAAATTATTCAAATCAGTTTATTTACCAGAGTTTATGTACTTTAAGATGCAACAATTTCATTCCATAAACATGATTTAACTCAATTGCACTGAACTGTACTGTAGATGCCAAATTTGCTGCGCCGGACTCTCCTGCGCCGGACTCTCCTCCACCCCTGATGTTGGTTAATTAGCCATTAATTAACAAAAAATGACAAAATGTTAACACATGCTAATACTTTTATCTTCTTGCCCTGCATAAGAGCTTTATTTTGATACCAAATTTAGCTATGTAGGTGGTATCTTTATACAAGAAATTGAATAGACAATGTCATTTTTGATGTGCCGATGTCACAACTCCACCTTTTTGCAGGCCCAGTTCAAAACGCATGGCCGTATGGTCATCGGGAATTGCGGCTTTAGTTTCCAATGAGTGCTAAGCGAGGATATCATAGTCATGGATCTCCACTGGAATATAAATATTCAGGTAACTTTTCTTGCTCTCATAGGAATAATCGGTTTACCTGGTAACCTCACAGTCATTGCTGTGTATTGCAACAAGGTTCTCAAAACCTCAACAGTCATCTTTATCCTAGCATTGGCGGCTGTTGATTTGATGTTTTGCATCACGGTACCGATATCGATTTACCACACACTAACGAAATATTCATCGCCAAATTTAAATGTCTGTCGGATCTATTTCTTCTCGGCGTATTTTGCCGTGTACGCTTCAATTTTACTGTGTACTGCTATAGCAGTTAATCGTTATTTTGCTGTTATTCGGCCACATGGGAAAATCTTAACAGCCTTAAAGGCGAAACTACTTACGGTTTTCTGCATCGTTCTATCAGCGCTTATTCACGTAATTAACACAATGCGAGTAAGGATTAGTTACAATGTTTCCTCCAATAATGAAACCCTGTCCCGAAGAGAATGCCATCATGTATCATCAACGAGCGCGGAGCGCAACCTGTCCATGTTGTACGGCATTTCGTACGCATTCTGGGTTATTATTATTATTATTCTGTACATACGAATATGGAGAGCTGTACGAAAACGCAGGGTCGTACGGTCGAGTATGAATACGGGTGTTCCCGTGCCTGCCGCATCGGGATCAAACGGTTCACTGAGCGAAAGGCAACCGACAAGTTCAAAAAGAGTCTCAAATCTGCGCGGAACTTGTCACGTTACAGAGCACGGCTCGACTAGTGGTGGTGACAACATCAATCGGGTAGCGCCTAGAAGTCAAATCATGACGGTCTCGGAAGTCGATAGACCTAGAAGGGAATCAGATGTCGTTCAACAGATACCTTCGATCTCCATCACCAAACCAAATGGACATAGCATATCAGAGACTCGAAACAGACCTCAACGTCGACTTCCAGCGAATAGGGCAGAAAATATGTTGCTTTTAGTAACAACGGTAACGATCATTACTTGGATACCATCTCTGTTAGCTTATGCCGTGGAGATGCCGAGTAAAAATAGCAGTATATGGTTATATTTGCTACGTAATATGTACACCCTTAATCGAGCGTTGAATCCGGTAATATACGGCTTAGCGAGCAAGCAGTTCAGACTTGATTGTATCAAACTCTATCGAAAAGTGTTAAAGCTTGAAATGTTACCGTAATCATAACTCTTTACTACTTTTAACTTTAGAATATTTATGCAACGTTATATGTTTATATATTTGTTGACGTAGTACGAGTTAGTAAGTCGTGGTTACTGGTTCGAGCCTGGGCCCATCCATCTGTTCCGAATTATGATACTGCCATAGGCTTTTATATTGGGTGCTCTATTTAACAGATAGCGCCCTCTCTCATAAACACTAGATATCTTTTCATGATGACGTCACACAATACAAGGGCACAAGGCTCATAGGTAGTGGAACCGTTGGTGAACCATATACATATTTACCAAACACACAATGAAAAGATAGAACTAACTACTTTGCATATTATACGCGGAGTGAATGTTGTCCAATGGTCAAACAAATGTGGTAAGTTCTAAGAAAATTTGCATTATCCTGATCCTGTGTCAAGCACCCATGTGTACGTTATCCCGTTCTTTCCATTGTTTCATAGTGATATATGGAATTCTGAATCGTGCCTTATTCCATTGATAAAGTACGCTTAGAATAGTTGTGGATATTTATTATGTAAATATCGAGTGACCCATTCAACACGTCAGGGCAGTTGCCGGTTGAAATTCAGTGGTGTGAATTGATGTATCAGGTTTGCTTTTCTGTAAATATAAGGGGGTACAGCACTAAATAAGTGTCCCATTGGATTACACTTATAATAGGGCTAAAAGAGTATCGATTTTGGGTCCCTAGTATCCGTTTTTGGAATGTCTCGAATGCTTCATTTTAATAAATAAATATGAAAATTTCATAAAATCGTCATTAAGTGTTACGTCTTCAAATTATATTTCACGTAATGATTATTTAAACAGCGCCATCCCGATTTTCAGCCCGAACTCTCTCCTTATATATGACAATTTATGGAATTTTACCATTTTTGGCGGCCATTTTGGCGACCATCTTGGATAAAGGTATGTTAACAAAGCAAAAGTACTGGATATGAGTGTGATGAGGTCTACATACATCCCACTATTAAAACTGAGAAAAATCTATTGAACACCTTTTTAATCTGCTACCTTATCGGTTTCTAGAGGGTATTAAAATGTTTGACAATGATTTTTGACACGACCTGAATATTTCTAAAATAAACATTCAATACCTGACTAGGTACTAGATATCCAATGCTGGCTCGAAAAAACACTTACATTTAACAAGATAACAATAAACAAATTATAGTATCATTATTATTTCCAATTAGATTCATAATGAGATAATGTATGGAGCTTGGAATTAAATTGGTAATTGGTACGTCCTCATAACGCCTACTCTTAGTATTAAGTGCCAATGATGTGATGACTAATTAGTGTTATTCATCAGATGTACGCGTGGATAAATGGCGGAGACTACCACCTCAGCTCTGATGGCAAGTAGTGATAGCCAGGGTGAAAGGCAGCAAAATTGGAACAATGATAACTGGAAGAGTTTCAATTTTGTTACTGGTGAGATGGAGTTTGAAGTACCTTTTCTCCTAGCCATTGCGATAGTTGGTGTCATCGGCAACGCTCTAGTGATGGCGGTGTACGTGCAAAACAAATTTCGAAAATTCAATGTTTCTCTTTACATCTTGAATTTGGCGATAGGTAAGTAGGTATTTTGAATATTTAAAGACATAGTGAATTTGAATAGGTAGAAAAGTAAGTCTACAAGAAACAATTCTAAAAAATGTAAGCCTAAAAGAAACAAATGAACCGATTAAAGTATTATTTTGATGAAATATATTATCTACCTGTTGTCAGTTCCCATTTGAATGAAGATTCGAACCCATACATAGGCCTACCTTGTATTTTCCAAACAGTAGCGTAGCCAAAGGGGGATGAGAGGGACGTTCGCCCACTATTTGAGTCGCGTAGGTTGAGATTGGCACTATCAGTTTGGAGTTCGAATTTCGCTTCGGTTTGGGGAGGGGGAGGGGGGGGGGGGGGGGGACGACACGTTACAACTTTCCTCCTCTCCCCTGCTCTCTAGCTTCTGAATCGGCGGCAATTCTCAAAAGTTGACAGCCTGGTCAAGTCCTCGTCGGGTCACTTTTATTTTTTGCTCCCCTTTTTATATGAATAACCTAGCTACACCATTGTTTTAACATTTTGAGTATTTTGGTAAAGAACGCGTTTGTAACCAGACCTATTAATAACAGTGAAAAAAGAAATATTACCCATTTCTCTTATTTATGAACACTTGTTACCAGGTAATACATATTTGTTGTAACGGTGAACCAGAGTATATAGTGTGCATACAAACATGTGATTTTTTTTGGTCAAAACTAAAGCACGTCCCTAGGAAGTGTCTTCAGATGATTTTGGTTCAATTTCAGCATTTTGTACCAACAACTGAATTCCTACGTATGCAGCAAATTTGGAGCCAAAAACAATTGTTTAAAAAATCAACATTTTGATACCAAAAATGCATATCGACTCATTTCCTTTCCAAAAATGTATACTTTTAATACATCACATTAATAGTTCAAAGCTTACAGTGCTTGAATTTCATATTTTAGGGTTGACAGCCCCTTAAATTATATCAGAACTAGAGCGGTTCTCGGCTTTCGCGGTTCTCGGGTTTGGCGGTTGGTGGATTGAATGTATGTATGATTTTGGACAAAACCTAACTGGGTCTTGCTGGTTGGTATATTATCATGGTTGTTTATGACTACGTCGACTTATTTGTTACTTCCTGTTGGCATTATTATTTGAAAGATATATATATGATTACTAGTAAAGAAGTAATCTTCTTGCAGAGTGCTCAATGCGATGCAGAGCGAAATATAAGTTAAACCATTTGGAATGGTAGTTGCTACTCAGAGTTTCACGCTTGTGAGAGTTGTCTGATGATCGCACAAGCGTGAAACTCTCCAAATGGTTTAACTTATATATATGATTATATAAGTCACCACAATTAGGTTTCATAAATCTGAAACATATTTAATTATTTATGAAATAATTACTTTAAGCATTTGTATTTGAAGGATGGAAGTAGTTGAATATTACATAGCAATATCAATGTATTAGCGCATTAAAATTTACGCTTAGATTTTTAAAATGATGGTAGGGGAGAGCGGGGAGTGTTTGCCCCATTTTCATTTGAAATGGCCTACAGACGTCAATTTTAAAGCTTTAATGGACTTATTGACATTACATGAAAGATGGATATCTTTGCTACATACCACTACAAGTTCAGTACCATAGTCCTTACTGTAAAGGAATGAGTAAAAGATAAAGACAGGTGTTAAAAATTGTGAATTTGCCCCGACCCTGGTTCGTCCATAGGCCGGGGCAAGTTCGCCATAGTCTCATACTTAGGCTTCATAAATTAGTATGTACCAAATTGATATAAACATTTGTTATGCAATGTGATTTTCTTCCAAAATAACATTTAGAGAGTCCACAATTTAAGGGTGGGTCATTTTTACGGAATATACTTGTTTATAATTTAAAGATTATAAAAAATACCACATTTTAAAAATATAATTTTCTAATTTCAGTGCTACTCCATTCCAGATAGCTATTTTCATAATAACCCCGCATGACCCACATACAATGACAGGTCGATAACTGCATCACATCCATAACTTATCCCATACCTACCTAAGGATGATTTACATTTAAATCGTCTGTATGAATATCTTTAGAAAAAAAATCAATATCAAAAATGGAAGAAAATCCACTTTTGTGATGTAAAACTAGTTTTTAGATGATAAATTGACAAACATTATAAGGAGATTTATCCAGTTATTTAACTTATCCCATACCTACCTAAGGATGATTTACATTTAAATCGTCTGTATGAATATCTTTAGAAAAGAAAAAAAATATCAAAAATGGAAGAAAATCCACTTTTGTGATGTAAAACTAGTTTTTAGATGATATATTGACAAGCATTATAAGGAGATCAGCCATGATACCATGGGAAGATCGCAACAAATAGTGGAATGTATTGTGTGTTTGTCAAACTCGACCAGTGGCCACAATAATGAGAATCATGTGGTAGGCGAATCTGCCCATATAGTGTACACTCCCCGCTCTCCCCTAGATTTAACAACATCTGTTCATCTGTTATGTAGTTCACTCTTTATCTTCTATCTGTTGATAACAGTTGATGAATTCATCTCTTTTGTATAGTCCATCCCTGACCCTTCATCTCCTATCTGCTGATGACAGTTCATCGTTTCATTTGTTTTGTAGTCCACCCTATCTACTGATGCCTGTTCATGGTTTTATCTGTTATAATTATGTAGTGCACTCCTTCATCTTCTAACTATGACAGTTCGTGGCTTCATGACTCCATCTGTTTTGTAATTTACCGTCCTATCTACTGATGACAGTTGATGACATCATCTGTCTTGTAGACAACTCCTACATCTCGAAGTCCTTAATTTCCATGGCTTCTTCTGTTATGTAGTCCACTCCGTCATCTACTGATGACAGTTCATGACTCCTTCTGTTTTGTAATTCACCTCCTATTTACTGATGACAGTTCAGGCTGTTTTATAGTCGAATCTTATCTACTGATGACAGCTGATGGCTTCATCTGTATTGTAGACAATACATCGTCTATATACGATTGTTCCTTGTTTCCAATCCCTTATGATTTCAAGGTCTTATCACGAAGTCCCCGCCCCCACCATTTTTAAAAAAAATTCTGCACCCACAACTGGCGGAATGGTTAAACTAATTGCATTCGTTTATTATTATACAGACTTTTTCAAAACGGACCAAAGCGCTGTACACCAACATGCAAATATGACGGGGACAACAATTCAATACGTAACAAATAGAATTTCAATCCCATTCCGACTTCAAAGGTCTTATCACACTAACTATTCCCCCCATAAAAAATCTCCGCTTTCTCAGCTGGCACGGTGGTTAAAAATAATCGTACTGTATTTGTTTTATATTTTAACAAAATATTGTTTCATAATAGACTCAATAAAGACTAAACAAAAACCGCTATCTAAATGTAGTAATTGATGACTTGTCATTGTCAAAAAATAGAAAATTAAGGAAATAAATAATTAAAAAGCCATCTCATCTCATTAATGTTTGAGAAGATGTTTCAATCATATAGGTCTACGTGTATACGTCGCGTGTTTTGTGCTCTGCATACAATTTTGCATTGCATATGAATAGCTATATTGTACTCCTATTTACTATGTGTGTACATACATTCCTGTTTAATAATTAGAATAGTAGGCTTTGTAAACTGAATCTCCTCGACAATAGTCCTAGCATGTTGGCCTATTATTGTAAAGAAAACGATATTCATTACAAATGACCTTCAGCATCGATTTCAGCTATGTTGTATTTCTGGGTTTGAGATTTGTGGAGTTAGCTACGTGGCTGCGTTGATAGGAGTCCATAGGAATCCTTATTTTCATTATGCGGGGCCTGACCTTGACTATGATGTTGTGTGGAGGGGTCGATCGGGGGGGGGGGGGGGGGGGGGGTGATGCAGAAGTACTGGATAGAGGCAATGTTTGAGAGTAATGCTAAGCGGTGGCGAAGATGGCGGGAATTAGAACTTGAATATGACATGATCGTCTCCACGCGACGACTGGAACCACAGAAACCCCTTGACAATGAAAGACGCATGTATTCTTCTGACATTAGGTACCTTTCATTATTTCCACCGGGGGTGGGGGTGTCACACGGTTTTGACTTGACAAAAAAAGGGGGGAGGGGTCATACGTTTTTTCCTAATCAAGAGGGGGTGGTCATACTGTTGTTTACGGTTTTCAAATCCAACAGCCGGGACAAGGGGAATGGGATTATGATGATCAAATTAGTACAATAGCACATTATTTGCGCTATGTGCGCATGCACCGCCCCACCCCACCACCACCCTACCTCACCCTCACCACCACCCTATCCCCATACCCACCACCACCCTACCCCCACCCCACCACCACCATACCCCCACCCCCACCACATTAATTTGATGAACTCTTAGAGCCAACATTTACATCAAATCATGCCGCAAACAATAACAAATGTTTACTTTTATTGTCATGTCAATTTACCAAACATTTGGAAATTGGTCTGATGAACTATGCCCCCCGCTTGCCCTCCCATTATTGAATGTGATGCCACAGCGTGTCAACCGGTATGCACTTGACTATGTTGTATTTTGGGTGTTTCCGAGATGCGTGTCAAAAATTAATTATTGATTGAGAATTATTTGTGTATTATTATAGACCATAATAATTATGTTTATTGTTACACTGAAAACATTTATCGGTTAATGCCAATGCTGAACTAAGAAATTTTAGTAAAAATGATTAGTTCAGGGAGTACAACTAATTTTTCCAATCTTTCAAATGTCCAAATTGGTTCAGCTATCCAAACTAATCTACCTCTACCAAGAGCATTCACTGGAACTAATTAAGTGCGACTCGGTAAACTTAGTTTAGCTCTAAATATTCGTATAACCAACCGAACTAAAATACAAATACTGTCCGCGACTAACATATGTTCGTAGAAGTTGTTGGCAACTAATTCGTCAACTAACTTTTTAGCGCCGCGATGCTGTGTTCGAAAACAGACTGTTGCCATGGTTGCAGCCGCCATTTTGTTCAGTACAAGGGTATATACCACCATAGTCGCTTCCATTGAAACGTGTGTTAGAAACCCGGTGTTCAATCGCTTCTCCTGGGGTCTTCCTCCTTATCTAGGATATTTATTTTGGTTGTAAAATCTTCGTATTTTTGTTTTCTTTAATATTATCAACATTTCATATATGATCGACCGTCGCAGTTTTTCAGTAATTTTGATTTCGCAAAACACCCGCCTTTATAGTGCGTAAAAAACAGGAAAATCGGAGTTTCGGGCCGCTTTACACGTGTGATCAAGACTTACGCCCAAGAATAATTCATGACTTTTTACATTTCAGATTACAATCGTGAAGGTTTCAACTTTTTAATCAAACAAAATTTATAGACCTATGGCTAAAATCTGGTCAAAATATTCACATTTGAAGCAGCAATCAAAGTTTTTTTAGGGACTTTAGTACCCCTGCACCCTGGCCCGCGGAAGGTTATGGTGGTGTGTACCCACAAGGGAAGCGATTGTTGACTTCCGAAAACCGAGCGACGAAAATGGCTCAAAGGTACGTAAAATGATGCAAAATGTATGTCAAATCATTTGTTTTTAAGTATAAATATGTAGATGCTTCTGGACAGTTCAATTTTTGTGATAGAAGTTTGTGTGACGTGCAGTTTTAATTCATGAATTTACGTACCGACCACAGCATAATTCGCAGTTCATTGCATGTCGTGATACTGTTGTATTGGATGTTCACGCTATGTCATTCGAACTTTGATGGCCGTTAGCGGAATTATTGGAGAAATGACAGGCATGGTAGAAAAAAAGCTACATACAGGGTGAGTCAAAAAGACTGCACTAGTGGAAAGAAGCCATTTTATTTTTCAAAACCAAAATGAATTTTAAAACTTTTTAAACGTTGCAAAAATGATGTATTTAATCCTAACTTTGTGTGAAAAAATGAAGTCGATTGTATTTTTTGTTTGTCTTTGGTGACCCTCTTTGCTGCACAACCAAATTTACCTGTTTGTCCACGAGTACAGTGATTTTTATTTGAAATGGTACACATTGCATTTTCATATTTGAATATCCCGCCAACAAAAAAATAGAAAATGTCAGTTTTGTTATTAAAATTTAGAACATTATACGCTTTCATAGCATGGGTATGATTATAATTGATTATGCTAAACTCACATGTAAACAAGAAAGGATGCATCAAATTCCAATAACATCACAAATGAACTCAAGTTTCCAAATTTGAATGAGAGACACATTTTGCGATTTGATGCATATTTTGGGTATCTCGTGGACAAACGTGTGAAATGGGTGCACTGGTCAAAAGGTTCACCAAAGGCAAACGGAAAATGTAATCGACTTCATTTTTTTCACACAAAGTTAGGATTAAATACATCATTCTTGCAACGTTTAAAAAGTTTTAAAATTCATTTTGGTTTTGAAAACAAAATGGCTTCTTTCCACTATTGCAGTCTTTTTGACTCACCCTGTAGTATTTTGTGATTTGACATACATTTAAGATTATTTTACGTATCTTTGAACTATTTTCTTCGCTCGGTAATCGGGAGTCAACGCTTGCTTCACGTGCACTGCACACAATTAGTAGACCATGGTTAACTAATTTATAAAATTAGTAGACCATCTTAGTTCAACTGAATGAACTAAGCAAGATTGGTGGAAATCGACATCGTTTCTACTAATTTTTAAGTTAGTAGAGCGACCCTAAAAATTAGTAGAACAAATTGGTTTATCATACTGAACTAATTTTTAACATCACTGAACTAAATTTTGACAATTGTTGAACTAATTTTAATTAGTTAAAAAACTAGTTTAACATGGTCAACTAATTTATAAGTTGGTTAAAGAATGCTTGAACTAATATTAAGTTAGTAGAAACAGACATCGTTTTTACTAACTTGTTTTAGTACAGATAACCGAAAAATGTTTTCAGTGTATAGTGATCAATAATGTAAGTGCCCATTTCCATTCCATGCATGGGGGAACATGCATTGACTTTTTCATCCACTGCTGTTGTTACAGATCGACTGTTGTGGTTTAAGGCAAGTTTGTTTACTTGGCTGCTGTGAGGTAGTAGGTGACATCGTGTATTGGGGGGGGGGGGGGGGGGGGGGGGGGGGGGGGGTCATACGATTTTGTGTAGCATTTGAGGGGGTCATACGGTTTTGTGAAGTTGTGAAGGGGTGGGGAACATGCACTTTTTTCGACTTTGCGATATTTGCTCACGCCCCCCCCTCCTCCGGTGGAAATAATGAACAGTCCCTTAATGTAAATGTGATGGGCCGAGGGGGGGGGGGGGGGGGGGGGGGGGGGGGGGGGCTGGGGGGGGGGGCTGCAGACGGACTGGATTCAGAGGAAATGTATGAGAATAAATTGGTTGAACCAAAATAAATTCTTTTTTTGTGCCTATAATTCGTTCAGAATTTCCATATTCAATATTACTGTATTTCACATTTTGTTCCTACTAACGAAAAATCTTGTCACTCATATCAATTCTATTTCGCGGAATTTGGCCCATCAATACGCTCCACGACACGGGATCTTATATATATATCTCACACGGTATATTTAAATCAGTGCCCCTTGCCTGAGAACGGACAATGTCATAGAACTTTGTACGAGTATACACCCCGCCCGTAGGAGAGCGTTAAAGATGCGCGTTGATACAGAGGTCTATTGAAACAAATCAATAAAAGTAGAATTTTTTTTGGTCAAATAAAATCACTAATATTGTTTTGATTTTTATCTAACCAATTTTTCTGGGTTCAGAAGGTATGATTTATAACTTCTTTTTTAAAATTTATTTTTAATTGTATACATGTAGTCTGACTTGTCATGGGAGGTCAATGAACCTTTTAAGCATCACGGGAACCCATTCAAACACATTTAGATAATACAGACAATGCCTTTACGATTTCAGAACCAAGTAAACATAACTTAAATGTATAACATGATTAAAAGCAAATATCGGCCTAACTTCTATTACACTGGTACTTAACACCATAGCTTAACAAAATCCCAAACCCTTAACTATAAGTGGATTAATCTCAGGGGGTCTTGTTAATTATTTCACCAACTTCAATGGGTGTGTGTTCAGTGGTGCCAACTTAAACTCCCAAACCAAGGCTCAAGTGGTCTCTCATTTATTGATTGCCAATAGAAAGTACATGTAGTCTGACTTCTACAAATAACCCCAATGCGGTTACATTGGCAATCCATTTTCCTATATATAAGCATATACCGTAGATATTCGATATATAGACAACTTTCTGCCAACTTTGAAACTCTGAAAGAGATGGCGCCCTCTCGCGATTAAAGCCGACTTTTAAAAAGATCATTCTAACAAAATAATTTCGGCGGCGCTGAAAATGACGTACGTAGGCCTAATGTTCGTAGTATATAGTCAGTTCAGTCAGTCATTAGCGCGATCACTAACTAGAGAGATAAGCTCTTTCTGTTATGAAGATCCCGTAGATTCTCCTAGTTAATTATGTTGCATTATTAGATGCTCGATCTGGGGCTCGATCATTCGGAGATCGAAATTTGTAAGTGTGTTAACGTTAATGAATTATGATCAAAATTATAGAACCCAGAACGCTTGACCTAAAACTTGTCTACCTCTAATAGTCCATCTTACTGTATATGGGGCAAGAGTTCCAACAGTTCTGACGATATACATTTGATTGTTAGTTTTCAGTGTGTGTGTTATCACGTTATGTATATTTCAAATAAAATATACGCCCCCCCCCCCCCCCCAAAAAAAAAAATTCCTAAAGTTACTGATTTTTGGTCGAATAACTCGATAGACTACCACTAGTTCATTATTCATTGAACACGACGGTTGCTTCAATGAGTAGTATGGCCGAGCGGTTTAGGCTTTAGACTATAAATCTATTGGATTCTCCCCGCGTCGGTTCGAATCCTTCTGAATACCTTTTGTTACAAAAAGCGATTTAGTCTCTGTGTATTGGGAAATGAAATGACGTATATTTTTACTCCACACATTTTCATTCATGGATGTAATTGCCTACCTCCAGACACACACCAGAGTATCTTAAATGCATTATTACCAAGATTTTTCACATCTTAATGTCGGGAACCCTATAACCTTTAACAAATTTACATTCCAATAAATGTGTTAATGCAAGATTTTTATTCAAATATGTTTTTTATTTATATTAGACCTACTCCTTTATTTTCATATCAGTTTGAAATATTAAGGTGCTACACTTAAATAAACACTCTTCACGCGGCAGGCGTCTACAGACGACATTCCAAAATTTCACAGAATATTTCAAAAATTGAAACAAGTATACATGCCTAGTATTTTTTTCATTTATCCTTTGGATTAATTGGACCAGAGAGTTGTTATAGACCTTGCAAGCTGTTTATATACAATACAAGGAACAACCGCATGGAAAGTGTTTAGAGCCCATTTACAACCCAAATAGTTCCTATTTTACACGGGGTGTTTATTTTTGTTGTGACACAATCAGTTGCATAGATGTAGGCCCTAATCGTTTCGTTGTCATTATCAATCGTCTTCTAAAAATGACATTAAAGATCGATAATTGCTCAGCAGCAAAATGATCGAATGACAAGCTCAACATTCTTCAATGGGTATTTAAGTGATGTGCAACCAAGCGTGAATCAGTATTCAGCGTGCCATGTAATAAATAATATTGAATTCATTGGTGTCCACTGGAATGAATAAAAGTCAGGAAACTATAAACAGTTTGGGGAAATAAAAAATAACATGAAGACTACCATTAAATATACACAGTCTCGAACCCGGGTCCTCTCGCTTCTGTGGCCGGAGTTTACCCACTAGACCACACGGAGACTGTGTTCAAGTGAGCACCACAAGACGAGCCCTAATGTATTAGCAGTCAGCAGTTGCCACAGTTTAGTGAATCTATGGTCTATTGTAGACGACACGATTTTATTTTCACGTGAAATGAGGATGTCGTCGTGCAATTCATATGACAAAATATCAGCCTTAGGCGTAAAAAAAATTGCCTTTAGAAAGTCATCCCACCGCACTTGTCTCCCCCCCTCAAAAAAAAACACCAAAACACCACTAGTTCATTATTTAGTGCACACGATAGACGCTTCAATGAGTAGGCATGGCCGAGTGGTTTAGGACTATGGACTAGAAATCTGCTGAATTCTCCCCGCCTCGGTTCGAGTCCTGCAGAATACCTTTCGTTAAAAAGCGATTTAGTCTCTGTGTGTTGGAAAAGGGGGCATATTTTTACTCCGCGCATTTTAATTCATCTATAATCGTCTACCTCCAGAGTATCTTACTGTATTCTGTCCAGGATGCTTCACATAATGATATTTTCCCTTGTTGGGAGCATATTAATCATCATGTTAAAGATGGTAATAATGTAATTGCACTGGTTTATCTGATGGGCGTCGTTTTGTGTGTGACCTATACAAATTAACATAATTTCGATCGAGTTTATATTAGCTTATGAACATTGGTAAAATTCGATGTTACGATCGCATTGAAAATGCATCTTTGTCGACTCAAAACAATCATATTTATTTTATTAAAACAGAAATTGCATCCTGGATAAATATGACTTTCCCTTCAAATGAACCTAAGTTGATCAAAATTGATAATCGTGGCGCAGGCCAACTAAAAGACTTAATTTCCCCGGTAAATTTTCACGTTTGGTGTCTGACTGCCAAGCATCATTGATATAAAACGCATGCAACAAATTAGTGTGAAACATTGTTCATCATTTTTTAACCTTATACATTAAAATATTCATAGTGTTCCTCATTAATTAATTAATTAATTTGTTTATTTATTTATTTATTTATAAGATTTTGCTAACATAATTGTCATTTTTTATATCATCTGATTCCGAGCGCACAATGAGAATTAAACAATATTTGTAACTTTTCTAAAATAACAATTAATAGGTCTCTTGGCATAATTCGCATTCAAACCATAAAATTATACATGTACATTCGATTTATTCCCAACTGCTAGTCTAATCTGATGACCGTGTCAGGCGCCTGACACTCTATTGTTCGAATCGCCGAAAGCATAGACGGACATGAATATACAATGAATAATCATATCAATGAATATACGTCATTTGTGACGTCGAAAATGAAAAGTACCAGACCATAGTGGACACGAACGGCCGTAATCTTTGAATCTCCGTTGATTTCAATGTTATGTCGGAGTGTTTTACCTAATTTCATACTGACACGACCTGAGTGATAATCAAACGGTCCCCGAACGATGCCCTGGCGCTGTTGAAGTCAGAAATATCATCGTTCCCTACAGGCCGAGCGTTCCCACATCGAATTTCACCTAGAATATTCGTCACACGAACCTATGTCCGCCATCGTCTGAATATCGAAAAGGCCCTCTGGAGAGTCAAGGGGACGACATTTTTTTCTACGCATGCGTCCGATCGCTTTGGATTTGTCCACTAAAATGTTGGACAAATGCCTAATGAGTATGTGCTGCATGGCAAGTGACACAACTTCTTGTAATGCGCTAATCAACCGTAGATCTAACCTCCCCCCGGGCTCCGGCCAGTTTGGGGTGGAAAAGCCCAATCAGGAAAAGTTCACGGAAAAGATTCAGGCGTTGACGGTTCAATGGTATATCACAGATAGGCAAAGTGGGTATATCCAGTGACAGTTGTATATCCCCTTGGTATATAATATTTAATTTTGACTAAAGCAGCCGACAATGCATTGATTGATGATAACATCCAGAAGTGGTTTGATGTGATAATAATGCCGCCATGAGGATCGAGCCGTGTAGCGAGGGGCCACGCCGAACTATGATCGAGAGTGACCAATAACGCGCCGCAATGCGGACCACTGGCGCGCGGCGGGCCGGCACATCCAACATGCGCGAATCAGTGGCATAGTCAGCTTTAAACAGGGCCATATGGAGGGGAGGGGGTGGACTTATCAGACAGTAAAAAGTCCGAGTTGTATACCGACGAAAGGCATGATGTACAGTCAATAAAACTATGTGGTAGTGCCCACATGTTTTGGCGAATATAGGGCCTACACTTACTTGCAACAGAGTGACGTGGAATCCGGGGGCCGACTATACGACCGTAACAGAGCGACAGTAGAATCCGGTGTTTAATTTTTTTTAAATTGAGTGTATTGTTAATAGTCCCGGTTCTGAGCACTTCTCTAGCCCGCCCGGCCTGTGGGCCTAAATGAGACACCGTGCACTTTGCGCCGTGCATATGCTATAACCATCTAATGGTTGGAAGCGGTAGCAGCATAAAGTATTATGAGAAAATGTGTACATATCTCCTAAGATTAGATTCGGAGTCTACCATCGGACCGGGCTTTCAGTTGACCTACGCATAGGAGCATCGTCGAAGTGAGAATGTCCCCTGTAACCTTTTTCAAGATCTTTGGCACTGAAATTAAAATTTTGGTTCATTATAGAGGGAATCCACTTTACTCATACGTGCCCGTAATCACCCTTCAAAGGTACAAGACTTAATCGCGTCTATCAATAGTTGTCTGATTGCCTTTCCACATATACGGTATTTCGACATGAATATTGCGTCTCCCAATTCGTTTATTAAAGCTAGCTAAATTTGGTACAAGAACTAACTTTCTTGAAATGAAGTTGTACCCACTACCAAAGATTTTCTAGAAATTTATCGGTTGTACAGATTTAAAAAAATGGTAATCATGGTAGATTTAACATTGGTATAAACGGTCCCCTTTCTCATGTTGTACGATTGGCTATGGCCTGTTTTGGAAATGTGTTTGCTTTGTGTATATCCAAATAGCTTACAGTTGTATATTAGCCTAGCTATAACAAGCTATAAAAATGACATCTCTGAATGTATTTTAAACAAAGTGTGCAAAGGAGAAATGGTTGGGCACACTGGTAAAATGGTTTTACAACAAGTGTTGCTATCATTATCAAAGTGAACTCAACTTCAATCACTTATCATCGAGCAATAATATATTGTTTTACGCATTTAAATGTGTTTAGATTATAAAGTTAAATAAATCCAGAGATAAATGATAGATAGAAAAATAGATTAAAAAAAGAATAGAAAAAAACTATAAAAGCATTGGCGGCCTTTATAAATTATAAAAATTGACATAAAAATGATGTTACATACATCCACAATCAAGTTTAATTTGTTTTTTTAAAAAACAAAAAAATAGAAAACAACAACGAACACATGGAGATTCGAACCCGTGATTGCCGATTGCAAACGATATGGCCAACGTATGCACGCCACAGAGATCGACGAGTGTAATTGTGTCAGTTTTATCATTTAACCATTGATTCTTTTATTTATAACGAACGGATTTTTATCGTGCCATTTTGGACATTTTAAACCATATTTATATATTACTCTCGCACAAAATGTGTTTGTAATATGATTATACTCCTTATTTTGGAAAGAATGGTAAAAACGTTGACATTTCGAACACAATAAATGGCATCTTGTATACTGTTTATACGGTCGCTCGACTGAACGTTGTGTGACCTGTTGCATTGCATTATTCATGTTACGATCTGTTTATGTATGCTTTTGTTATACTTCTCAATCGCTCATCGCCAACTCTGTACAAGAAACTTCATGCGCTGTCCCAACGCTGTCATTAGAGAACAATAGAAAAGTCCCTTCGACTCTCCAGAGGGCGTTATCTGCGACCTTTGACTGTGTTTACGGGGTTAATCATATTAATGAGCAAATATGCAAATGAGCTAAGTGTCCCCTCCTATTATATATCCTTCTTGACCGTGTTAACTATCACGCTACACCAAGGTGTACATGTATGTACATGTATAATGGCTACACGCTTTGGATTCAACGATTGAAATGAATAACATCCCAGAGGAACTATTTACTGTTTCAAAAGATGTGTTACGTAATAACTTCTCTGGTTATTGAATAGAGAATATTGGAGATAGAATAGAGACTATACTTATATGCGTCCCCGTAACAAAGGGTTGCCCGCTTTCGCTGTTCAGATCAATTCAATGCACGACCTTCAAAGAATGACCTATTATACATTTGGCGGGTTATTTTATTTTGAATCGAGTATCTCTCAACATGTGTAATTGGCACTGTGAGAAAAATCAAGCTCGATTTACCGCGCTGGTGGGGGAGGGGGGGGGGTGCTTGTCACAACCCCCTCACACATCCCTCTCAAGTTAGTTGTTGTGACTCGTTGAATTCTCAAAAGTTGCCAGCCTGGTATAGTCACTTTTATTTTGCCCAACCCCCACCCCACCCCAACTCATTATGAAAAACATAGCTACGCCACTCGAATAAAAATCAATCATAGGCCTGCATGTACATGTATAACGATATTTTTTTCTTCTAACAAATATTAACTGGTGACAAAATATAGTAAATTGATAATTTTGGGATATTTTCTCTATAGTCAGTGTTTTTAAAATAATTTTGAATTTAGCTGCTTAATATATCCTTAAAAATAACGAATAGCAACAAATACTATTAATTTGTGAAAAAGAAAGATACACTGGTTAAGTCGAATATGACCTGCCAGAGTCTAGACCTCGCCCCTCGATTTTCCGTATTGTACGTCTGCGGTTTTACCCCGTTACCAGACACTCACACTCGTATACATGTAGTCATTGGATAGGTCCCGGGATAGATTCTTGATCCGAAAATTATATTGAACGGACTATATACTGCGACATTATTTACGTCATTTTCAGCGCCGCCGAAATTATTTTGTTAGAATGATCTTTTTAAAAGCCGGCTTTAATCGCGAGAGGGCGCCATCTCTTTCAGAGTTTCAAAGTTGGCAGAAAGTTGTCTAGATATCGAATATCTACGGTATAAGTTTGACAGAGGCAAATCCTACCAAACCACAAATCGTACCAAAAATCCTACCAAAAGTAAACATCAATCTGCACTAAAAGTAAACATCAATTCCATGTTGCTGGTAGGTTCCAGGGCCAAATAGCCAAGTCAGGCTCGTGTAAATATACCTGATATACTAACGGCAACCACCCATTCTTGGTTTGGTATGGTTTGGTTTGGTTTGGTAGGTTGAGCAACCTTTGTTTTCAAGACTGGTTTAGACCCAGTAAAGAGAGGTGCCCTTGAGAGTGCAAAAAACTTAACAACATTTTTATTATTCATTTTATGTATTTAGGTGACCTGTTTCTTCTGATCGTCGTGGTTGTGTTTCACATCACCGAGTTCTTTCCGCAGACGTGGCCGTACCTTTGGCGACACGACGCCCAGTGCTGGCTTCACCGATATGCCCGATTTTTGGGGTTTAATTCCACAATATTCACCAGTATTGCTATCGCGAGTGACAGATTTTTGGCGGTGGTTTACCCGATCAAATTCAAAGCGCTATGCACAGCTAAGCGCACGATACGTGTGATCATAGTTGTCTGGATTGCAGCAATCATCACAGCAATTCCAGGTGCATGGAATTTCAGGGTAAGTTTATTACAGAATGGCCCGAAATGAAGTTGTATATAACTTCCAAGGATAGGAATTTGCGAAATAGATATTTGTTTAGGGGACTCTTTTAGTGTTTTGACAGTTTTAAATTCGAATTGTTCTCCAAACACTGTGATTTTGACATCCTTTTTTTCTTCTTGTCCTTTTGCAACAGGCCAAGTACAGCGCCGACAGTTACTACGAGAACTACCGCGGAAAATCCCCGTTTGCGTGTTGGGTACTAGATCTGGGCCAGACCTTCAACGATATCAAGATTACATTCACGTCTGGTATCTTATTCTTCATCCCCGTCATAGTAACTCTGGTACTCTACGGCTTTATCGTCGGATACATGTGGCGTAACGCTCGACGAATGGACGGCACGTCAACTATGGCGAGAGCAAGGCAACATCACTGGAGAACGGCACGCACGTTGATGATAGTGTTTCTCGCGTACGTGTCGTGCATGATTCTCTTCGCTACGTTCACGATAATGCAACAGTTGTTTCTATACAAAATCGACCCATTGGTGAAGAATATAGGTTTGCTCATACCTTATGCTAACAGCTGCATCAACCCATTTGTGTATTCAGCCACAAATCAGGATTTCCGACATGCCGTTAGGGAAATGTTCCACTGCCGGCCTAAGAGTTCTGCCAAAACCGGAAATCAAAGCGGCTCGAAAGTCAAATCAGACAACAAAAATAAAAACGGCACAAACTCTTCAATCTCTGTACCTAGTATTGTTTTAGACACCGTATCGAGTAATCCGAAACAAAAGGTACAAGCGATTGACAAGCCCCTTGATGATGAAGACAAGCTAACACAACATGACGACGGTCGTTATTACGTATACGACGGCTCTCATAATGTTGCAAAACAAACGTATGAGAAAAGCGGTGACGATTGTGTTTACGAAAATATTGCATATGAACCTGATGAAAAGCCGCAACTATCTTCATCTGAGGTTGATGTTGAGAGCGCGCAGTGTCGTATATAACTGTTATCAAAATCAGCAGTTGCTGACTAGATCCTATCTCGTTATAAAGGGTTCAACAAAAGAAAGTATACCACTTTGTTTATGTCATTTTGAGTAACTTTCAATTTGTTTTTGACCAAACAGGCTAGATAGGCATTTAGATGAATCTTTTAGGCATAATTTGATACCAAATTTGCCCACTAACAACAAAGATAAACCATGATTAGCACCATTTAAAGGAAAATATCCCATTTTCAAAAGTCGCATTTCCAATACACAGCACGAGAAGATTTGGTTAATCTGTCCATGTTCTCCCCATCCATTAACATTCCTTTACATTCAAATCCTTCACCCATGCATCCGTTTACATTTGAATTAGCCCGCGCATTGAGGGATATGCGCGGTGATCAGTACGGGATAAATACGGCATATGTGTGTGTTAACAATTAGCCATTTCTTCTCGTGCTGTGTATTGGAAATGCGACTTTTGAAAATGGGATATTTTCCTTTAAATGGTGCTAATCATGGTTTATCTTTGTTGTTAGGGGGCAAATTTGATATCAAATTATGCCTAAAAGATTCATCTAAATGCCTATCTAGCCTGTTTGGACAAAAATAAATTTAAAGTTACTCAAAATGACATAAACAAAGTGGTATACTTTCTTTTGTTGAACCCTTTATTTTGCAAACGGCCTCCCGTAGGCCACTTAGGGGAGGAACCCGCACAGTGGCGTGCGCAGGATATTGTGAGTGGGGGGGGGGGGGGCACCTGGCCATAAATGAAATTCCCCCGACTATTTGAGTAAAGAACTGCGCGCGTAGCGTGCGAAAATTTTCGAATTTACACCTTTGTTTTGCACGATTGAGCTACATTTTGGCTCTAAACAAGTTTGTACCAAAGAATATTGCATTTTGGGAAGACATATGCGCGAATAGAGCGCGAAATTTTTTCATCTGTGTTTTTGACTATCATAATTCCATGATGCCACTGACCTAGCCTCCTTCTCAATTCCCCCGCCTGGCCTAAGTTTCCCCCGACTGACTCAACAGTGGGGGGGGGGGGGGGGGGGGGGGGGGGGGGGGGGGGGGGGCGCCCCCCCTTTGCGCACGCCACTGAACCCGCAAAATGACAACGTTGTTTTTCTCGAGAGGGTGCAGCCTTCGTCCCTCCTGCTAGTGAGCCCAGGCACCTACACATTGCCCCCTGGACACCGAACGAATGCCTCACCAACAGGAACTCGTAACCTAAGGATCGCGTCAACCAATAACAATTGAGAAACGGCTACAGGGCTACTCTGCGGTCACGATTTGTATCTTTAATTCGCTTCTACGTGTGTCGATACCGTTTAAGGAAAAGAAGCGCCAGTAAAATTTCGGGCACAAATGTGTTTGTACATACTAAAACGTAAAAATCATTATTTATGTCTAATGGTCGAATCCAACAAAAAGTGTCCACGGCTAGATTTTTAGGGTCCAGTTTCAAAGTGCTACAATCTCTTATTACTTTTCCCCACTCAAAGTCAACATATCAAGCTTGTATGGAGAAAAAAGTGCCATCACTAATCTCTCAAATTGACCACGTGGCGGAATGATGAAGTTGAAGGTACACTTCTCAATGTTACCTACAAATACAAGTACCATATTTTGATTAAGTGATAATTATTCCACCTATTTACTTATTTCATTCAAATTTGTGATTGTATTGTATTCAGAAGATGCTAATGATGATAGAAAGTGGACATATTTGTCCAGGTACTCATCTTTTTTACATTTTAGATTCACATAGGTAGGTAGCATTTTCTGGCTCTCAATACTTTGAAACATGAGGTTGAGTCACTTTGTGTACTTTCACCAAGATGATTTTAATGAACATTTGTTTTCATGTATCTCAAAGAGGGGGAATGACCCTTTCTGTAAAATTTAGAACTTTGAGCATGGGCCTAAAACCTAAGTACATAGAGGAATGTGGAAATTTGGTATTCGAAGGTAACAGTTAATGTATACGTAGGTAAGAGAAGTAAAACTGTAATAAATTCGTCGGTCTCATCACATACTGATCTATTCGAGAGATTATGCATTTTTGAGAAAATCGGTTTTTAGTAATATTGTATCGTGCTCTTTCAATAACCCAAGTTACAGACCTCAATTCTGTTTAATTAATGAGATATAAATCCTTGAATTTGGTGTATTTGTTGTTTGTTACATTTCAGCGTTTCACATATAGCGCTGTTCCATATAGAATAGGATATAACGTGGACGACACATCACGCTATTTGAACATCGCAAATTCTACGCGTTTCACATACAGATCTATTCCATGAGCTATTTGAACAGCGCAAATTCTACGCGTTTCACATACAGATCTATTCCATAGAGATCTATATGCGTTCTATACGAGAATAATGAAAAACAATATTTTCACATACAGAGCTATAAGTTTGGTACCATTTTAATCAATGTTATTCAAAAGATTAGCACACAAAAATGACATAAATAGAAAGTACCAAGGGTCCTCTTCATGTATATATCCTATCTAGGAATATTGGTTAAGAAATAAGCAAGTTTGAAACCAAATCTGACGACAGGATTTTCAATCTCGATTTTCTCGAAAAGCATGTTGCGTCAAATAGATCTGTATGTGATGAGACCGACGAATTAATGTTCTACTTAATTTATGTTACATTTTGGGGGTGAAATAATCATGCAGGGCTGTTTTTTAAAAAATAATCATGTTAATCCTTATGAACATATTCCCAGGAGTTTACTTCAAATAGATACTAGAATATTAATTTAATGTTGAAAAAATATACAATATCTAACTGTCAGTTGTAATTTTGAATAGGTTTATTAAGAACAATATACCGGGCAACATTTTAAAGCATTCCTATAAGAGAAAAACATGTTAAGACTTAAAACACGGTATAATAATCAAAGTATTCGTAGGTAACACATTTGTTCTCAACTAAGAACAGTTGGATTCGTTGATTTAACATAGGTTTAAGAGGAAAATTGTACTCGACGTAGTTGTTATGCCCTGAATCGCGTGTGAGGGGAATGTCGTATTAAAATGGTGTCTTGATTGACTTTATAAGTAGATATAAAAATGTGCGTGCGCTCAGCGCTGCTTTTACAAAACAATCAGAATTGCGTAATATTCAACATTTGAATAAAACAGCAAGATTAACCAAATAAACATTAAAAATAATATAAAACCATGTTCCTATTTCTAGAAAACACCCTAAGCATCAATAACCTCACTAGTGATAGACCTATACTGTTATTAATTATTCTTGATCCCTAATTTGGATTCCATATTCGTAACATTGCAAGAATACGTCGTTTCATTGACCAAACTACTTGTGCACATGCAGCAAGATCTCTGATCCTATCTCGACTGGACTATGGCAACTCGCTTTTATGCGGTCTTCCAAAACAGGCAGTGCAACGTCTCCAAAAGCTTCAAAATCGCGCGGCGCGTCTAATTTTTCAAGTTAGTAAGCGTACTAGTGCCGCGCCGCTCTTGCGCGAGTTGCATTGGTTGCCTGTCCAGCAGAGGATAGATTTCAAGATCTTGGTGCATGTGTACAACTGTCTTCATGGCTCATCTCCTTCATATTTACAGGATCGGCTGCACAAATACAGGTGTAACCGTACTGGCCTTAGGTCCATGAAGGATCTTTCCCGACTAGAAATCCCCAAAACAAAAAGAGCTTATGGGGATAGATCATTTTCGGCTTATGGTCCTAAGTTGTGGAACAGCTTACCAAATAATGTACGCGATGCTCCCAATGTGAAAGCTTTTAAAAAGCTCTTAAAAACCTACCTTTTCCCAAATTAATTGCTAGTCATTGTGCATATTTTGTTTTTGTTTTTTGTTTTTTGTTTTGTTTCTTAATTGTATATTTATATATATCTGTTTTTATCATAATTGCTGATGTAATAAGTAGGTCATGTATTTTATCATGTGTCATTATTTTGTTGCATGCTGTAACTATATTGTTTTTTAGATTGTGTTTTAATGTACAGCGCATTGGTCCATGGGAAATGCGCTTTATAAGTATCCTTAATAATAATAATAATAACGTATCTGATCATCCAATTTTGTTAGTGTCTTTTTTGCTTGACTTTCAATTATTTTAATAATAGTTTTGTAGAAGTTAAAACTTCTACAAAACAGTCAGAAGTGTGTAATATTAAATATCTGATTTAAGGCTAGATGATGGCAACATACATATCGTACTGGGTTAATATTTCGTATAAAGGTATAGTTAAACCATCAATTAACTCGCTAGTAATAATAATGTTCTTACTGATCTAATTTGGTAAAAAGCTTGTTCATCATTAAAACTAAACATGATAAGACCGACCACCAACTTAGGTTCAACCTTCATGTAAGCGCTCACGAAAATGAAAATGGTAGCGCCCTCTATAACATAGCAAATATTGTTCAGCTATAGGGGGCGTTAACATATAATAATAATATAGATTTATTCCGTTATTGACCATGAAGTATTAAAAGTGAACGGCTTATCGGCAGATCGGCTTGCATAGCGTAATGGTTAGGAATTAGGCTTATAGACCAGAGGTTAGTGGTTCGAGTCCATCTGTAGCCTTTCTTTGTTAAAAAAACCACTCTATTAGTTTTAATTGAGAACAGCATCAACAGCCTGTCAGCAAAGGGCGTCCTCATCTCAAAGTTCGAAATTAAAGATTCGTGAGTGCTTACATGAAGGCAAGACCAAAACTTAATCATATAGAAACATTTTAGTTAAGAAACATCTGATCATTCAGCCGTGTAATCTCTACTTAACAGTTTAGTGGTTCTTGTTGTATTCTGTGTGTAGTCAGTTCTTCAGGTCTCTCATGTCGCGAGGATGAATATCCAATAGAACATAATTACTCTTTGTTTATTATATAGGACATTCTAGAATGTTAAGAATGAACGTTTCCGTTTCCGTGTGATTCCAAAGTATTGGATTGAATCAACTTTTGAATAGTTCACCGAGCCATCTTTCATTAGAAAGCGAGCGGTTTCTTTTTAGCAAACAGTTTGATTTGCCTGTAATTCATAGTCTTGAATGTCAGGTTATTTGTTTTAAGCAATAAAACAACCGGTTGCCTTCCTCAATTTGTTCTAAATAAAGGAGGCAAGTGAGGTATTCTAGAAGTTATCATTTTGAATAGTTGTTTTAGACACCAAAGCCAGATCGCTTTTTAATTCATTTAATATATACTTTGAAATAATTTCATATCAGAGTCAGACCTTATATATATATAAGTTTAATATGAGCCGAACATGTTCAAAGTCTAGAACATTCAAATATTGTGCCTTTCAGTCCACAACGGAATAAATCACATACAACTTTCAGTTGTCAGATATAGAATTAATATATAATTTCCTAGTTTGGAATTTGTATCATTCTAAATGTCGTACATAGTCAGTTTTATTGGTTTCAACCGGTGGCAGATTCCGTTTGACATAGAATCACCAATATGATATATTTTGTCAGATGTAGACAAAATAGGAATTTTATGTTTAGAAATTCAATGTTGTTTGATTTAACAACACTAATAAGTTTTGCCACGACAGAGATATTGTCGGGCGTGTGCCTTTCATTATGATTTTATTTAAATAAACCACTGCTTAGTTCAATTACACTAAGTAATGAATGTCGGAAGCATTATTCATGAGCAATTTTTGATTGATTTGAGACTGAAATCAGTTAGGCCTACCCTTGATTCCCTCCCACCTTTAAACAAAAAGGAAAAGGTTTTACTAAATTTCTTGTTCACTTAAAATACGTTTCGGTGACATTACACAACCTGCCAGAGCAAAAATGAAGCAAGTTATTTTATATTTGTTACACATGAATTCCATTTTTAAATACAAGTACAATAATGGCCAATTTTATGTACCTCTCAGTAGTCACTGCTCTGCAATTCCAGGGGTAATTGGTTAACTACGCATACATCATATCGACAAGCTGGTTTAAAACAATATTATACGCACCAAACAATATTATTCCCGTTTTATACATTCCTGCTAAATATTTACCTAATATTAGGTGCGAATGAAAGTGATAAACAATACAGGAATTGTACCATGCTCATTAACTAATATATAAGTTACCTACGAATACAAATTGGAATATGAAAATATTGATTATGAAACAGAAATTTCATGGATGTTATGACTAAATGTACCCAATTTAAGACGATCAACGTGTAATATATGGATATAAATATCATTCATTCACTCTAACACCAACAAAAATATGTATTCGGCAAAAACAGTGTGATTACACCATGCATTTGATTTAAATCAACACCTCCCATTTTCGTTTAATAAGGGAAAATTATTTTTTTCCCTCCAAATATAAATATAATAATATATCCAGTCAGATTGTATGATATTGCGCACTGCTTTTATGTAAAATAAAATAATTTAGGGCCAATTTGCACCGTGTATATAATTGAATGTTGCCTACATATACATGTTACCCCGGAATACAACATGAAGACATGCACGAGATGCTGTTACTGAATATTTATATAAACATTAATCACCCCTATTGCAATTTAAATCAACTGTCAGAGGATGTCTTTGCGTGAATAACATAAAAACTACACTAATAGGAGTAATAAGATTGAGACAGAGGGAGGCTATATACCATCAAATTTTAAGACAACAACAAATTATTGATGCACATGTACACAAACTACAGATTTTTTGTGAAAAGTTACTTACAAAAGCTGAAAGATTAATGTAAAACTTCTCCGTTGCTTGCCGAATGCAGCGCACATTTCTAATTTATTCCAGTCGCTACAAGTATGTAACAACAGAGGGAAATACCACGGTATCGTTATTTGTATTTAAAGGTAACGGTTCATATTTCAAATTTGCCTACGAACACAGCCTTTTATTGCTGATATTTCAAAAAAATGTTGCTTTCAAAATGATAAAACTTGGCACTCATGTACATTGTATCATACTTCGCTTATTCTATAGATATCATTCACTAATCTGTGTTTATATTAAAATGGCAGTGTTTTAAATAGGTATTCGGAGGTAATGCATTTTTTTTACCAAACCGATCGCTTCCGCTTTTCAAATTTTTAACAGCTTTATCAAAAATTCGACTTGAATGGGGACAATGCATTAAAGTTTTTAATATATTTAGGCTTCCTTACAGCACAAATTACTCTAGCTCAGGCGAATTCTTCCCCGAGAGTGAGGTTTAACAAAACATGTATTTGTAGGTAACGTCAAAACTTACCACAGCAAAAAAAAATCACCAACATTCAGGGGATTGTTCGAAAGTAACAAAAATTAAAAGAGGCATTCTTGAGATATCCAGCAATCAAACAGGCAAAATTGTTTCCACTTTAAGCTCGTTTTCATCTGAACGGTTATATGTCTAACAAAAAACCTTAACAACTATTTTGTAAAAAGGGTAAAAAATAGCAGGTTTATTGCTCGTATACGCCCAATTGAGCATTTAAGTTAGTCATATTACATATGGCTCGAACCGTCTCATCGAGGCGGATACGTACATGTATAACACAAAAATAAAACAGTCAAGATATAGATTATTTTATTATAGGCCTGAACATCACGTGTACACTTTTCATTGGATTCGACCCTATACGAAATCTGAAAGCCGTAAATAGTATTACTATAATGTATATGTTAAAACACATTTGTTTTGGCAGTCGATACTTGATACGATTTGCCTGGATTGTGAATTTGTATTAGTCTATAATGTAAATATTCGAATAATTCATCCAATTTAAAAACCAACTCCAGCGTTGTTTTCTTTTCTATTTTTCCATAATTTATTATTTGTCATGTGCTGTTTATTATCGACCTGGTAACTAATCTGCTCCATATATGCTCGTACAGTTTGCAAATACAGTTTTCAGAGGAAAATAGAGCGTGTTGCACTGGTGCAGTCGAGGAACTAAATATTGATGAAATATATAAATGTAATATAAATGATTACACTTCACACATACTTATAAGGGTATCCTCTTTTTGAATGCTTCATTATTAACAAATTCCGATAAATAAAAAAGCCTGCGAAAGCTTGTTTGTTTTTATACTACCACCAAAGGTTTGACTACTTCCCTCTAATCAACACAGTCCCCCGAAACAATTCTAAAGCCTATGAATATCACGTAAATATTGAATGACGACGCAGTGTAAGAGGTTGACAAAACATGTTGTATTTGTTAACGGCCATTTATTCGTACCTCTCTGTAAAACTATTGCGTCTCAGAGAAATCAAGAGTTATTATTTATGTCACCCGGCGTCAATCACTTCGACACACATGGCCTTCTGGTCAGTGGCGTAGTTCAAATGCAAATGCCCCCCCCCCCTGACGGAAAAAAACCCATTTGTGCCCCCGCCCCCGCCCCCTCTAAAAAAATAAAAAGGGTTAAAAAAAAGAAAATAGGTGAAAAAATGATAAAAGGCCGAGGTGGCGTGCGGTGGCACTGGTTATATGTGGGTATATTCAACCCAAATAGTCAAATAGAATGCCAAATTGTACATGTAAACATGTACTGTGCGATTTTTTTTTACCGTGCGAAATTTTTGACCTCTATACAGGTATTATAAATTGCTAATATTTACTACACGTATTTTGGCCGCTTGAGACTCTCAACAAAGACTTTGTATACATTTATAGATCTCGTTCATCTGGTGACCATGTGAATACAGGCCCCTGACGTGAATGCGAGAGGGACCGGGTTCGATTTCAATTCAAGCCAGTTTTTCCGAGTCTATATACTATTTATTCCTTACAATTACTCGGCTTGTATCATTTGTTCGATCCTCGCATGGATGTGATTGAGCTTCATTTGTCATAGATTCTACTGGAATCAGGCTTGTATGACATTATGAATATTATTACTCTACAACATTCGACTACCGAACATTAGTAGCGTTTTCCACCGCCACGCTTTTCAAAGATGTTCGAAATATTAATAGTAGTTTATATTGCACGTACATATATAAACACCTCACAAAAAGAAAGTATTCAATTTTTTTGAGGCGCCGTGTGTTTAATTCTGAGGACCCTAAATAAATTCATCAAATTGGAACAAACAGCAGTGGCGTGCGCAAAGTTGGGGCCAGTCCGGGGAAAATGATCAGTCGGGGGAAACTACTGCCAGTCGAGGGCTGGGCACGTCGCTAGAGGTTTTTTGTTTGTTATGGGAGGAGGTGTAATCCAAGTACATGTTGTCGACAAATGTATGCACCAGGTTGGTAAAAGAATGAAATGTAATAGATAAAAATGATGAAAACGCTCATAATTGTCCAATTGACCGTGCGAATTTTCCCCATCTTGACTTGACAACATGGCTTCAGGAACGGTCTGTTAAACCTTTCTATTTACAATAGCCAATATTTTCGCGCTACGCGCAAATCCTTTTTAATTTAATCAAAATTTCAAACCACGGTGTTGTTTGCTTTTTCAAAATTGAAGGAAAAAAAAATCCAATTTTGAATGATATTGATAATAAGCCAATATTGATTGGAAATGAAGTTAGGGCTTTTCAATAAAATATTGGTCAAAATTACACACCAAATGGGTTCAAAAATTCAACTAGAAAACCCAATTCCAAGGGGGGCACATCCCCCCTCGGACTCCCCCTGTCCGCGTTACCGCGAATAGCGGTGCGAACCAATGAAAATTATTTTTAAGCCCCCGGGTAAAAAAATCCTGCGCATGCCTATGATATCTATCAGCAATGTTGTCTTAATTATAAAATCTCTTAAATTATACCGTTATTAACAATCATACCGTAGCTGTATTTAAAGGTTAACGTCACTAATAATGTGTGAATTTGCGCACACATTGATCGATCGATCGTAAACAACTGTCAGGTTTATGTTATTTTTCCGGACCTTGAACAAATCAAACTGTCATATCGGATTCAAACGTCACGTCATATTTGGATTAACCAGCTTCACATTATTACGTAAATTTCTTTTGCTCATCGTTACGAAAGTTAAAACAGTTTATATAATATTTGCTTACGCAATAGACAAATACAATTTATTCCTAAGTGAATCCACTTAATTGCTGTGGTCATCGCCTTGTCTTTTCTTGAATACAGACCACTGATTAGCGCGCTAAATTAGACTCAGGAATTTCAGCCAGCTGACATGGAACCCGTGAGCTCGGCAACAGATACTACCACCGCCGCGATGGTAGCTGGTGGTGATGGGCATGACAAAATGCAGCAAAATTGGAACAATGATAACTGGAAGAGTTTCAATTTTGTCACTGGCGAGATGGAGTTTGAAGTGCCTTTTCTACTAGCCATTGCGTTGGTTGGTATCATCGGAAACGCTATAGTTATAGCCGTGTACTTGCAGAGGAAATTTCGAAGATTCAATGTTTCTCTCTATATATTGAATTTGGCCATAGGTAAGTAGTATGGAGACTTTTACACATCCGATTATGAGTGTAAAAACTCTGTAAAAGTGTTTACAAATTAATCTAAAGAATGTTTATATTTCTCCACATAAAAGTATTTATAGAACCCCTCAGAAATATATTTCTTGATTCCATATAATTATGGTATAAGGATTGCATTTCCCCCGCTCGATTCAAAATGACTGCTACAATACAGGAGTTACAAATTATTGATCAAATGCATATCAACTTATTCGTGGAAGCTCAATGATTTAAAGAGTATAGTTCCGATGTTTCGTTAACGAATTTACGGCCGAGACGTAAAAAGGTGGTTGACCTTTAGTATATTAGGTAAAAAATGGGATTTGGGCCGATAATGATATCTCATATTGTTTGTACGATTATTATTTAGTGCTTGTTTTGGAGATGTCAATAAGCCTCTAATATGCATAAACAAATGGGACCCATGTCTATGGGTATGAACTGTTAAAAATGACATTTGTTGGCATCCTTGTAATCAGACGAACAATTTGATATATATATTAGTTTAATTTTTGACCTCACATGCAAAAGGTCAACTACCTTTTAATGTTTTGCCTGTAATGAAACATAGGATATAGGGAAAACAATATCGTATATAGGTATGAACACGTTGTATAGAGTACTCATTTTGAATAACGTAATAACCCGTGACATGAGTCCAAAAAATACACCCGTAATTTTACTCAACCCTTACACCATGAAGAAAATAAAGTCGTAAAAGAAATCGCATTGATCACTCTGCGAGAAGATTGCTTCTTTAATAGTATACATTCTATGTTATGTATTTAGGTGATCTGTTTCTTCTCACCATCGTCGTAGTATTTCACATCACCGAGTTCTTTCCGCAGACGTGGCCGTACCTTTGGCGACACGACGCCCAGTGCTGGTTGCACAGATATGCCCGATTTTTGGGATTCAATTCAACTATATTCACCAGTATTGCTATCGCTACTGACAGGTTTTTGGCGGTGGTTTACCCAATCAAATTCAAGGCGATTTGTACAGTCAAGCGCACGGTACGCGTGATCGTGTTTGTGTGGATTACAGCCATCATAACAGCGATTCCTGCTGCATGGAATTTCCGGGTAAGATTATTACGGGGTGTATTTAATATTCATTATTGAAATATTTTAAAGGTGTCGGGGGGATATTTTGGTCGATTTTTCACGTCGAAGACAAAATTCTGAAAACAGTGGGGGTCGAGTTAGGGTAAAGCTTCCCATTCTGTTAACATAAAAATAGAACGTAAATACAATGATTTGGATTTTCCCGTTGGAGCTGTGACAATTTTCATGACTCTATGTTATATTAAGTAGTTAGGTTATCACTGAAAAGATGTATACACCATTTTCCAATTTTTCTTGATATACGGTATTGTTATGCTCGAGTATTTGTTGAAAAACTAAACGACTCTAGTTCGAGAAGTGGGTTATTCATGATTTTAATTTATTGATTGTTGGCCTTTAATTTTTTATTTATCTACATTTCATCTGTTTCATGGAATGTTAATTTTGTTGTTGTTCTAATGAAGCCTATAACTGCAAATTCTACACTCTTCCAATGTTTTCATATTATTGTTTTCTTCGATCATTTGTTGACATATCAACCGACTCTAGTCCAAGAAGCGGGGTTTGCATGACCTAAATGTATAATTGATTGTTGGCTTGTTCATCTTGTTTATCAAAGTTCAATCTGTTTCATGAAATGTCAATTTTTCGATATTTCTAATGTTGTTAGATTATTACTGAAAATTACAAAATGTTCCCATTTGTTAATATATTATTTTCCTCGAACATTTTTTGAAATACCAACTATTTCTAGACTGAGAAGAGAGTTTTTGATGACCTAAGTGTTTGATTGTTGACCTGATCATATTTGTTTGTTAACATTATATCTGTTTCCTGTAATATTAAAGATCTGTTCCTCGATTTCTTTTTCCATTGTTTTTGCAACAGGCCAAGTACAGCGCAGACAGTTACTACGAGAATTATCGCGGAAAATCCCCTTTTGCGTGCTGGGTACTTGATCTGGGCAAGACTTTCAACGATTTCAAGATTATATACACGTCTGTTCTTTTATTCTTCATCCCCGTCATTGTTACATTAGTGCTTTATACCTATCTCATTGGTTACGTGTGGTGTAATAACCGACGAATGAACGCCATGTCAACAATGTCAAAAGCAAGGCGATATCACTGGAAAACAGCGCGCACTCTGCTTATAGTTTTCCTTGCGTATGTCTCGTGCATGATTCTCTTCGCCACGTATACAATCTTGCAACAGTTGTTTCTGTACGAAATTAACCCGCTGGTAAAGAACATAGGTTTACTAATACCTTACGCCAACAGTTGTGTGAATCCATTCGTATATTTGGCCACACATCGAGAGTTCCGGCAGGCCGTATTGAATTTATTTCATTTTCCAGCAAAGAATTCCACACAAAATGAAAGTCAGATGCAGTCGAAAGACTATTTAGATGATAAAACGGTTGAAACTCAAAACAGGACAGACTCTATAAACTGTGTCTCTAGTTCTGTACTAGCCTTCTCATCATGTGAGCCTAATGAAACGGCAGGCGAAATGCAGAAATCAGAAAGCGCTATCACAAGTAAAGCGTTGAATATCGTGCCTGAAGACAACCCCCTCGACAGAAATAACGATGAAGATAAGCCAACAAAAGACGAGAATTGAGAATATGTGAATACACCAAACTACACATAAAAACGTCAACAAAATAAAGCCATACACTTTGTTTTTTCCCTCTAGAGTGAAATCCGATTCTGTTTTGACCAAACAGGATACATAAACATTTCGATAACACTTTTTGGCAAAATTTGCCACCAAGCAACAAAGATAAGCCGTGATTAGGGAACATTTAAGGCAAATCTGTGCTGTTTCCAAATTCGCATTTTCAACATAACGCGGGAATTTTTTGTCCCCGTATTGGTCACTGCACATTTCCCCTCAAAGCGCGGGCAAATTCAAATTCCAACTGTCATACTCATGCATGGGTAACGGATATGAATGTTCAGAATCATATATAACAGGTTCTTAAATACTTTGGGATTGTATTTTGTATTATTTCAATTTTGGTCAGCTAAAAGGCTAAGGAAAACCTTTAAATAATGCATTTTATTGCTGCCAATTTGCAGGTTTTTTTTCCTCAAAAGCTGCAATTTAACCAGGAAAAATCAAAGTATTACTGATTTTACTGATATTGTATTTAAGAACGTATTTTGGCTGGACAAAATATCAAGAATTGGCAGCGTGGATGCTGCCAATTGGCAGCTTTGTGACAGAAGTGGCCAATTAGCCACAATAAGACATATATTGTAACACTTGTTGTTGTTGTTATTTTGGCCATAGAAAATCGATATATCACCAAATAATACAATCCCAAAGTATTTAAGAACCGGTTTCGCATGTTGACTCGTTTTCGGCCATGTATCACGATTGCATCCATAGTGATCATATGCAATGCCACAGTCAGCATTTTCTTACCACTTGTGTGTTGAAAATTGCGAATTTGTAAACGTGCTTATCCTTGTTGTTTGGTGGAAAAGTTGGTATCAAATTATGCCAAAAAGATTCATCCAAATAAGTATTTGGTCAACAAATAATTGAATTTCACTGACTTTCTTTTGTTGAAGTCTTTATTATTATGAAATCATACCGTATGCCGTCATAATGTTCCAAAATATACCATAACGAATACATCAACTTTCCATTTATGGGTAAGGGTCCATATCCAAACTCTCAGTACTTTTAAAGCATTTTTCTAGCGATTTAAAAGCGCTTTTCCAACGGTATTTCGTTCTATTGTTAAAAGCATCGGAAAAAGATCGGTGATTAACTAGAAACCTCTCTATTTATCTGGCGTTAACAATATAACTATTGTAGTACTCTCGATGGCTGCATTAGTGAAGCAGACAGATCAAAGGCGCAAGGAAGGTTGTGTTATATTCTTTAAAGGGGCGTGTACATCTCAAGTGTTTGTCCTGGACAAAAATCACATGACTCCCTACGTATCTGAGTCTCCGGATTCCCATGTAATAATACCAATGGTGCAATAGATTTGCCGCGAATTTTAATCGACAAAAGGTAATGTTGAAATTATTGTACGAACGAACTGTGTCTAGAATAGTTTCAAAAAGAAGTGCAATGCATAATAATGAAATCAGAATTACAATCTCCTTCAGCATATAATCAACTTTTGGGCGATAACCTTTGATAAAAACACACAACAATCGAAATATAAAGCATTTTACCCTCCGATTTCAGTGATATTTGTATTTTAAACTCTATCTAATTTTATTTTAAAACTGTTTTATGCATAGTTTTCATTAGCTCAAATGGTAGAGCGCTGGCTTCACAATCATGAGGTCAGTGGTTCGAATCTTGTAAATGTCTTTTTCTTTTTGTTATTACACTCTTTTTTTTTTAATAACAGGATTGCTTATAATCGTTCGCTATATATTTATTGAATGTTGAATAATACTTTTTTCATTTGCAATTTCACTATGATAAAGAATGTCCTGTAAATATAATTGTGTTGATTGAACCATATGAATTATGGAGTCCCTAGCACGTCTATAATGGACATGACATGGTCTGCAAAGACCAATTGTTATGTAAATAAGAAGCCAGTCGGCTTATATCCTTGAATCGATTTTTTTAGTTCCTTCAACACAGATATTTGTAATTTGCTCCAATCTTCAAAAAAGAGAGTTGTATCTTTAAAAATACATTACGCAGTTCACGGCTTTCGCGGCCTGGTATGGGCGACAGTATTTTGGCGTAGATTTGATACCGTGCTGAACTCATCATGCTCATCGCTGCAAGAGCGCAATTATAAAATGCTGTCCGCTGTCCTAAATCTCTCTCGTCTTGACTCCCGGTCCTGAGCACATCATAACCCAATATTTGTATTGTGCCACTACTGTGAGACTACAGGGCCGTAAGACACTTTTTTCAAAGGGAAGGGGGGGGGGGGGGGGGGGGGGGGGGGGGTGGGTGGGGGGCGTTTTCAACAAAAAAAAATCACCGGAAGATTTTTGTGAGTCAATTATGCACGATCGAGGTACATGTTGGCTCTAAACAAGCTTGTAGCAAAGAATATTGCATTTTGGGAAGACAAATGCGACAATTTAAAGCTTTTAATGAGACAGGGGTCAGCGCCACGGGAAATATCCCCCTAGTCACATGACGTTGAACCACATTTAAATGCCTTAATGTTGTCATTGTATAAGGCTGACATTTTGGCATAAATTGAATTGCACGATATCGACATCCGCTTTTCAAGGGAAAAATAAATTCTCTTCGTATACAATAGACTCACTCAACGTTGGCATCTGACTGTACCGACGGAAGCTCAAGTTTACCGACGGGGATATTTCAGGGGGGCACCGGCCCCTGGACCCCTGGGTTCGCCACTGAGCACGGTATCAAATCCACGCCAAAATACAGTCGCTCACACCAGGCCGTGAAAGCCGTGAACCGCGTAACGTATTTTTGAAGGTACCACTCTCTTTTTTTTAAAGTTTGGAGCAAATCAGCAAATACAAATATCGGTCGTATAGGAAATAAGAAAATCGATTCAAGGACATATTAGCCGATTGGCTTCTTATTTACATAACAATTGGCCTTTGCAAATCATGTTCATTGATAGACTAGCTAGGGTCTCCATAGTTCAATTGAACGGAATAGTCAACACAATATATTTATAGGGTATTCTTTATCGCAGTGAAATTGCAAAAGAAGAAAAAAATATCATTCAACATTCAATAAATATTGCGAACGATATGCAATCCTGTCAATTTCTAAAAATAAAGTGTAAATAACAAACAGAAAAAAGTATAACAATCCTAGGATTCGAACCACTGACCTCATGATTATGAAGCCGGCGCTTTGCCGACTGAGCTAATGAAGACTACACATAGATATTTAGAAAATAAAATACATAAAGTTCAAAATACGAATATCACATGAATCGGGGCAAAAATGCGGGCTAAAATGCTTTATATTTCGATTGTTGTGCGTTTTTAACATAGGATTATCGCCCAAAAGTTGATTATATGCTGAAGGAGATTGTAATTCTGATTTCATTATAATGCATAACACTACTTTTCGAAACGATTCTAGACACCTTAGTATTTCGTTCGTACATAAAATGTTGGCCATTACGTTTTTTCGATTGGAATTCGGCGCGGCAAATCTATTGCACCATGGGTATTATTACATGGAAACACGGAGACTCAGATACGTACTAGGGAGTCATGTGATTTTTGTCCAGGACAAACACTTGAGATGTACACGCCCCTTTAAGAAATACTATATTATAGTATTTCTTAAAGAATATAACACAACCTTCCTTGCGCCTTTGATCTGTCTGCTTCACTAATGCAGCCATCGAGAGTACTACAATAGTTCTATTGTTAACGCCAGATAAGTAGAGAGGTTTCTAGTTAATCACCGATCTTTTTCCGATGCTTTTAACAATAGAACGAAATACCGTTGGAAAAGCGCTTTTAAATCGCTAGAAAAATGCTTTAAAAGCACCGAGAGTTTGGATATGGACCCTAACAAACTATTAACTTATATCAAAATGTACGAAATATAGCCAATTAAAAAAATCAAAACGTGTCCAAACTTTGTTGAGGGGTTTGGTTCGGCGCGCAATACAGAGTGAGTAAAAAAAATGCAATAGTGGAAAGAAGCCATCTTGTTTTCAAATTCAGGTTGATGTTTGAAATTCTGTAAACGGTATTAGAATAACATATTTGTTTCTAATTTCTTGTGAAAATATGAAGTCAATCGCATTTTTCGTTTGCCTATGATGAACCATTTTACTCATTCACCCATTTCACATGCCTGTCCACGAAACACCCAAAACATGCATAAGATTGCAAAATGCGTCTCTCATCAAGATTTAAAAAAATTGACTAAATTTGTGACGTAATTGAAATTTAATGCATCCGTTCTTGTTAACATGTGAGATAAAATAATCAATTTACATAACCCATGCTATGAATTGCTAATGATGTTCTAAATTTGAATAAAATTGAAATTATTCCAAATTTGTGTTGGCGGGATATTCAAATGTGAACATGAAATGTGTGCAATTTCAATTGAAAATCACTTGGCTCGTGGACAAACAAGTAACTAGGGTTATGCAGCAAAGAGGTTCACCAAAGACAAACGAAATAGGCGATTAACTTCATTTTTTAACATTAATTTAGGAACAAATATATAATTCTTGCAACGTTTAAGAAATGTCAAACTTGAACTTAGTTTTGACAACAAGATGGCTTGTTTACACTATTGCAGCTTTTTTGACTCACCCTGTATAACCTGTATGAAAATGATGAAATTCAATAATTATTCAAATTTAAGCTGATACTTATTGTTAGATGTTGTTATTAAATATTTATGTGAAATATTTGAACTTCAATATTTGAACTTCAATGAGTGGCAAGGAACTTCTTTGGACGAGTATATATTACATATACTTTAATTTGTGTGTGTGCATATTTGATTACAAATGAGGCAACATAGTTATGTGTAAAGATTCTGTATTTTGAAAGCGCATCAGTAGGCCTAGTGTTTCGGTATAATATAAGCTACAACATGTCTTGTTTAAACACGACTTAAGTGCAATATACAAATTGTACTGTGATTTGATTGGCTAAATGAAAAATGTTAGCGTCATTATCATAATTATTATTTTTAGATTGTCGACCTACAAGGTTTCAGCCAATACACGTAGAATCACATGGTAGTAACATGGGATGCTTGAGCTAAAACCCATGATAATTACGTTGTTCAGAATATATTCTCGTGTTCTAACGGAATAAACAGCAAGTGTTAACATGGGATTCTGTAAATGTTCATAATACCATGTTACTACCATGTCACTCTAGTTGTATTGGGTGCAGGTTTTATTGGAACAATAAAGATAGGAATGAAGTTCGCACGCGAAGCTGGTCCTTGACTTACTTGACTTATTTGACTTACTTGACTTAGTGATTATCCCGAACCACGATGTTTCTCCAAATCTTCCTTTCCAACATAGCTGTCTTGATTTCTACTACCTCTAATCATGTGTCTCGCTTTAGTATTTAGTAGGTCAATGTAAGTTGGGGCTGGTATTGCTCCATGCTTTGGAATCCAGTGTATGAGTTTGGGGACAGGCTCATTAGACCATCTGAAGCAGCGCCCGGTAAATCTTGCTCTACGTTCTCTGATCTTATCCAAGACTTTACACGGCTGTTTGACTGTCCGATTTATAATTAAAATTATGGAATAAAAAAAGATAACATAGTGGCCCCGTTAGGGTTTGACCTGATTTAGGTAGCGCTAATGAATAAGAGTATACGGTGAAAATTTAAAGAAAATTGTTCTAGCCTTTTTTAATTATCGGCATTTTCTACTTTACACACATTTTACATGTAACTCTATGGGAAATGTGGCCGATGAGGGCGCTATTTCTCAGAAATGGCACCAACAAATGTTCTGAAATTTCTACAAAAGATGGCCAGTATAATTATTCAGGTACTTGAATCAGTTAAAACCAGAACCGGGCCAGGAAGTTACGGTGTTCTCAAAATAAAACGGACAAATTATGTGGGATCAAACAGCCGTGTTTAGGCGTATTTGAAGTCCTTGACTTTATCAACAGTTGTGGTGATTTCAGGTACTTGCTTCTGATTGAAGGACATATACTGATTGAAGGACAACGTACTGATATCGTCTTCAATGGGAGCACGTGTCAGAATCAGAAGGTTGTTTTTCAGTGGCTCGGCAAATGGAAGGCAATGTTCCATAGAATTTCGTTGATACTCATTACTCACACGTATATTTACAGTGCTTCACAGCGTGACATTGCAAAAGATTGATTATATTTAACCGTAATACCACCATATACCACAAAATACCACACTAGAACGATGCTTAAAGCAAAATCTACCTGATACTCTATGATTGCATCATCATGGAAGAGTATAAATGGCGACGATTCATGTTCAAGACAGACTATGTGGTGTTGCCACGCGGGAGCCCCAGGTTCACTCTCCGCCGCCGCCAATGACGAGTTTCTTTGTCACACGTTGTACCGATTGCTTTGTTTTAACATTATTTTGCATGCAGCCTGTTAGAGTGTTAGGGGTGATTAAAGGCCCTGTCACACTGTTGCGTATAGACGGTATAGAGCTAACGTGTGCCCGACGTTTTGGAAATGTGGCACACCTGTTCGCGTATACGAAAAAGTCCGATTTACAGGGCGACCTCAGTTTTCACCTTACTCTTTTGTTTCGCCATATTTGGAATTGATGTCCAAATTGATCGATATCAGCGTAACGAAACACCACTGAGTTGGGCGCGATTCAAAAATGGCGACGGCTGTGCACTGAATTTTGTTTCTGGCGCGGCGCACGGCTGTTTGATCACTGTTTTATTATAGATAAAAGGGATATGCACCAGTTAGGACGGGTGGGGGGGGGGGGGGGGGGGGACTTTTAAACTCAATATGAAGAGGTATTTTGCAAAAGGGCCTACATCCACTTTGGCGCTTATTGAGAAAAAGTCCAAAAACTGTTTCTAAATATTCAAGATGAGCAATTGAAAAACTGAATGGATTATGAAAGAGGTACACTACATACTAATTGAAATTGAAATAAATTTTAAATGTGCTAGTTTTTTTTAATTTTAAAATCATGTTTACATTTTTTGAAAATTTGGATGTAGGCCCTTTTGCAACAAAACTCCATCTGTTTGTACATAAAGAAAAAATACCACACACAAAAAATCATTTATTTTAATCATTTAAAATAAATAAGTTTGATATTGAAATGTATAGGTCACAATCATATGTTTCAAGGAAATAAAGTCATTTTTTTTTCAAAAATACCTACATCTTATTGTAAACAGCTATTGAAGTTGTTGTTTTGTTGCAAAAGGGCCTGTATCCCGATTTAATTCTGGATACAGGCCCTTTTGCAACAAAACAACAATTTCAATGGCTGTTTTCAATGAGATGTAGGTCTTTTTGAAAAAAATGACTTTGTTTCCTTGAAACATATGATTTTTCCCTATACATTTCTATATCAAACTCATTTTTTGAAAAAATGCACCATAGCCCTTTTGCAAAATACCTCTTCATATGTGAAATAATATCCCAAAAAGCAAATCGGGAGGCACATTTTAGGATATTCACTATTCAGCCTTTTGAGCCTAGGCCACGCTGTGAAAAAGAGTTTTTTTTGTTGCGGTTTCAACGCCAACGTCATTTATTCCGTCTAATGTGTCGCGGATTGACTAATTCAATGAAAAAACACTATACGTAACTCAAAATGTGATATTATATCAAAAAAAGAAAAATCGGGAGGCACATATTAGGATATTCAGCCTTTACAGCCTAGCACGCTGTGAAAAACAGTTTTTCGTTGCGGTTTCAACGAGAATGTCATTTATTCCGTCAAATGTGTCGCAGATTGACCAGTTCGATAAAAAAACATTATACGTAACTCAAAATGTGAAATAATATCCCAAAAAGCAAATTGGGGGGGGGCACATTCTCGGATATTCACTATTCAGCCTTTTGAGCCTAGGCCACGCTGTGAAAAAGAGTTTTTTCGTTGCGGTTTCAATGCCAACGTCATTTATTCCGTCTAATGTGTCGCGGATTGACTAATTCAATAAAAAAACACTTTACGTAACTCAAAATGTGATATTATATCAAAAAAAAGCAAATCGGGTGCACATAATTCGGATATTCAGCCTTTACAGCAGCCTAGCAAGTACGCTGTGAAAAACAGTTTTTTCGTTGCGGTTTCAACGAGAACGTCATTTATTCCGTCAAATGTGTCGCAGATTGACCAGTTCGATAAAAAAACATTATACGTAACTCAAAAAGTGAAATAATATCCCAAAAAGCAAATAGGGGGGCACATTTTAGGATATTCACTATTCAGCCTTTTGAGCCTAGGCCACGCTGTGAAAAAGAGTTTTTCGTTGCGGTTTCAACGCCAACGTCATTTATTCCGTATAATGTGTCGCGGTTTGACTAATTCAATAAAAAACACTATACGTAACTAAAAATGTGATATTATATCAAATAGCAAATCGGGGGCACTATTATTAGGATATCCTTTTGAGCATAGCACGCTGTGAAAAACAGTTTTTTCGTTGCGGTTTCAACGAGAACGTCATTTATTCCGTCAAATGTGTCGCAGATTGACCGGTTCGATAAAAAAACATTACATAACTCAAAATGTGATTTGGAGTTACGTATAACATTATGACGAATCGGTTGAAATGGTACTGCCAAATCTAAGCAAAATGTAGTGCCCCTAAAAATTATCCTTTTTTTCTTGTCATACATTTTCTTAAAGTGTAATTTTATCTGATTAATGATTCTATCCGGGAATTCTATAGTAATATTTCAATTTTCTCATGTTAAAAAATGATATAAATAAAATCATTTTTCTTTTTCTTGTAGAATCAATTTGCTTTAACCATTTAAAACTCTTTCCCTGACAAATTAATTTTTGAAGAAATTGTGAATTTGCACATGCATGTAAATATCAACTTATAATTTGAATATGAGACTCTGTAAGGTAGTAAAACTATATATATTCTGAAAGCTTATGAGTGGCCGGACACTTCTGTGAACATTTCAATGATACCGAACGATCGTGGCGGTTGCCATGGTAACCGTTACCCAGCATGCAATTTTTGTAACATATTTTTTTACAAATATTTAGTAGTCCTGTATGAAAATTATACTACTTGAGCCCTTCAAAATGCTTTCAAGAGATGGGCATTATAATTCTGAACATTTTGATACCAAATTTGCTGTAGTGGGTTATTCGGTTATGGCGCAACGACTAGAATCGTGTACGACCAGCACGACAAATATAATTTAAAATCCAAATCCAAAATGGCCGCCATACAGGGGCACAAAAATTCAAATGCCTTTAATTACACTAAGAGGCATACCAAATTGTTCGGCTGAGCACAAGGATTCCAAAAAGGTATAGTTTGCCATACTTCCGATGTTTGGTTAACGAGTTATAGGGTAAAACGTAAAAAAGGTTGTGTTGACGCATTAATGCGTCTATGTCAGGTAAAGAGTTTTAACACAGAATTCAATACGAACACATTAGACCAAGGAGTTATTATTATTAACTATATGATAACTCCTTGGTTAGACCTGGTTTAGACTTCATCAACCTTTACGTCTACCGACGCTAGTCTTTTGCCATGGCGTATGTATTGTGTGCACAAATCTTCGCAATACGCAAAGTTGTTGTAAAAGACTAGCATATTCGACAACGTTCAGCGACGAAGTGTGAATCGCTCGGATTCAAGTAAGGGCAGCGTAAGAATGAGCTATGGTTTGCGATGGTTTCCAGTTTTCAATACGATTTATTCCGTAAAAATATACTACCGGGTTCCCAAGTGTCGTCAATTAATTATTTCCTTTCATCCTTCCGCGGCCCTTACCGAGGTTCAAATCGATCTGCGTGGTTAAAGCTACGTAGCTCGAGCAGGACAGAATCATTTCTTACAACTTGGGCGGAATCAATATTGGTTATTTCGGTACATCACTTCCAAATATGGCGAACAAAAGAGTAAGGTGAAAACTGAGGTCGTCCTGTTAATAATAATACGCGAACAGGTGTAGTGGGTGTAGGCCTACGTTCCTGCATGGACTTATTCTAAGAGGTCCATGGTTCCTGTAAGTTGTCATTCGTTCGTGACATATTTGGCATACGTTATACTAGTATTCGTTTCGTTATCGGTTCGCTAGGGGTTTGCAGAGTTAGCTGGGGTTTATGAATATTTTTTTTTAGCATGTTCAACATTTTGAGCGGGTGACAACGTAATGATCAATACGTTATATTTACGTTGAGCATTCGCTGCGTGAACGTTTCGCACGTTGGGTGTAGGTTGCTTATTCGTCAGCTGTTCAGCCATATACGGCGCTTGAGAAGAAACCTACACCCAACGTGCGAAACGTTCACATGGCGAATGCTCAACTTATACATAGCATATTGATGACAACGCATCTCACTCGCTCACACTTTTAAACATGCTTAAAACAGTGACTCCCTGCCTTGACCTGCCATTAATTGCCGTCCATTACGGCGGAAATTGAACAAAATGGATATATTGATTATGCTCATAAAAATAACAAACAGAAACGAGTTGATGCAACTTACAATTGGACATTCAGTATAATAATTCTTGAACTAATCTGACATTAAAACAAAAAGTCGAGGTGCGGATATAATGACGGAATTGGTTTACAGGTGAAGACCTCGAACGTTGACTGACGTAACAGAACATAATAACACAAGATTAATTAATGGCAAATCAAGTATATCTTTTGATCATTCTAGTGTGTATAAAACATCTTTTCGTAACATTGTTTATGTGTATTAAGGAGACTAACACATTGGAAATAATTCTGTAACGTTTCGTTTCTTTTTATATGATTTTTTTGATGAGAACAATCGGTCGAATTATTAGTTTAAAATAACTACTAGTAGGCCTATTATACATTATTATACATAAAACATACACAAACGGATCAAAATATCAAATTCGAAAAACGTGGTTCTGTTGGCCCTTGACTATTATCTGGTACATTTCATAATAATGTGACATGATTTACAACCTTGAAATATGGAGATGTTAGAACAACACTGTAAACTGTTGATAAATATATTTTCATTCATGTTTCTTGAACTGAATCAACTCGTAAATAAATTACGCGTAAATTACGAGTTGATTCAAGTATTATACTAAGAGAGTAACTTTGCGTTATTTAGTTGTGAATTGTAACATAAGACATTTGAAAAAGAATAATAATAATAATAATACACGGCATTTATATAACGCTTTTTACATACATCCATCTCAAAGCGCTTCACAATTTTATTCCTAGGATAGTCAGAACCACGGTTGCGGCCTATTATGGCGCAGGGTTCTATCAGTACAACGACTGTGACTACCTTAAATGCACAAGTAACAGGCCCGGGATGATCCCCTACTCTTAACGATAAGGTCTGTGACTATTTAACGTGTTCAGGGTGAAGCGTCTGAATACACGGGACCACCGGCCTTACGTGACTTTCCGAACCACGAGACAATTGAGACTAAGTACCTTGCCCAAGGATACAAACACGTTGACCGCAGTGGGGCTCGAACTCACAAACAAATACATTTTGGAACAAGACAGTGTACTTTAGGTCCCAGATTCCGGACTGTACTAGTATCGGACGATACTGGAATACCCAGTATCGTTCGCTACTAGAACACCTAGTATCGTTCGCTACTGGTATAAAGTAAGTGTTCCAGTATCGGACGATACTGGGAAATGTAAAATGTTTCAGAATCGGGCGATACTGGAACACAACTTGGTGTTCCAGTATCGTGGGCAGTAAAATCGTACCACTTATCAAGCGGTACTGGCAACCTTTATGTTCCAGTATTGAACGATATTAGTATAGCAGTATCCGGGAACTAATGTACACTTTTTCCTAAATCTTAAACAATTCTGTTAGGCATGACATTAAAACTCTCAATTATATCATATTTGTATTAACATTCCAGTCATTGCACAAGTTCAATCGTCATTTCGTATTCGTCTGTCACATCGTATACATTTCATAGAGAAACAAAAATCGCATCTTAGTTTTCCAAGTCTCGCCCCAATAAAATTGACAAATTCTTTCGATCGCATGTCAACGAATCATTTTTATGTAAGCACACAGTTGTCAGTTCTAAACATATGTAAACACAGACCCAGAAAACACTTTAAGGCGCTCTTTTTAAATTGGATTTAGATTAGTTAACGAGAGGTCAGTTGTGAGATGAAATTGTAATAACTAGGAGTTTCTAGTGGTGCAAGTGAGACAAATAATTTTACATCAAATTGACTTTCTATACAATATTAGAAAAAAACCCCGGATTCTTGGTTGACCTGTTACTAGAACCCTTATCTTGCAAGAACCAATTTACAGGCGCTGTCACCTAATTAATTAATGAAAATGGTTCTATAGAATCTAGAAACGAACTTTCTTGGTATTTAGAACTAAAGGCGCTGCCACACCTAGCCGATTTGGCTCGCCGTAGCTATACCGAAGCACACATTTTGCGATTTTTGGGGATCGGTTCTAGCAAGGTAGCGCAACGGTATCACCACATCGCTAAGAACAGTAGTACATCGTCAGGACATAGTCAGAACATAGACTTTTAGCAAGTCCATAGTACACAAACAATGACGGTATGGTGTAAAGTGAGAGAATGAATTCAAATACCTAAAATAGTATCGTATATTTCAGGCTTGTAAAAACAGTCCAGCACCTACGTTTTATCATAACTTTGAAAACCGCACCTCTTTTTGGGAATTTTTCCAATAATTCCGTGTAAACTTTAATTAAGTCTAATACCTAAAGCAGACGACACAAACAGCGCCACCAACATTAGGACACTCAGCAGTGACGTCACGGGTTAAACAAAAGTAGCTTCAGATCGGCAAGTTAAGTGGTACACCCCTGCTTCTATGAGGCCACCGAAAAGCTGACGATCCATTACGGGCGCTACCGGTGCTCTACTGACACTTAACGAAGCCATACCGGAGTACTGCCGTTGTAGTCCAATTGCGCCGATATTCTGACGATGTCCTGACAAAGTCCAGACGATGTCCTGACGATGTACTACCGTTTAGCGACGTGACACCGTTGCGCTACCGTACTAGTACCGATCCCCGACAATTGCCAAATGTGTGTTCCGGTATAGGTTGGGCGAGCCAAATCGGCTAGGTCTGACAGCACTTTAATATAATCCCTGACCGTAGTCCTGCCGATGTACTAACGATGTACTACCGTTCTAGCGATGTGATACCGTTGCGCTACTGTAATAGTACTGATTCCCGAAAATCGCCAAATGTGTGCTTCGGTATAGCTACGGCGAGCCAAATCGGCTAGGTGTGACAGCGCCTTTAGTTCTAAAACCCAAGAAAGTTCGTTTCTAGATTATATCTAGAACCATTTTCATTAATTCCTAGAACCTTTAAAGGTTCACCATACATACAGGGCAGTTCACGAACCTTTGTAGGTGTGGACTATAAATAATTGGTTGTCCTTGATGGTAACTGTCGGCGAATTAAATAAATAACGGAACAATCGATGCACAAACGTTGGCACTCTATGGCCTGTGTCTAATTTTTACAGCTATTATCGCGTATGTAAGAGTTTTAAAGCTTCCGTTAAAAAGTTCTGTTGCTGACTTCATAGTTTAAAGAAACATAATCGACAGCGCCGAGATCACATCCACCAACAACAATGTTACCAAGGCATACATCGAACTCACGGGACTTCCCTTCAACAGTTAGTAAGATCGAATAAAAAAATACGAATTTTTAAATTCGTGCGGCGAATTCATGGAGGCCGCCATTTTTAAAATTACGTCATTATAGTTGCTGCTAATAACGCCTATTCTTGAATGGAGTGCCCAGTTTATCATTAAATAACTAAATTTGACTTAAACTCGATTCAAGATGATATTTTGTTCAAGCTGAAAATTGGTCAGACCGTCAGCTTCACTTGGAAAATAAGTAGATACCCCACCTTTAACGCAACATTTGTGTTAGAAGATATTTACAAGCAAATCGAAATAATCGTCGGTCGAGTCACATTCTGGTCTTATTCGATTCGATTTATTGTAAAACAAACCACATCCAGATATATTCGATGCACCGCTCGGATTTGGTTTCAAACTTACTTATTGACGGATCGATTTTCCTAAAAAGGGTGCCTATAAGAAAACACTCCGATGTTGTTGTTTTTGGTAAGATTTGTATTGGAATCTAAATTAACATTTTTAATATTGTATTTGGTTAAATGGAAACATTATTTCTCGTAAAAATACGTCGAAATAGTAGGCCTTACAGTGTAGTATATAATGTGACCGACAAAATCAGACGACCATAATTTGAAAATCAATCAAATGAGGAAATACTAAGCATTGTTCTGTATGCAATATGCGTGTTAATCTGAAATAATGTGTATATTTGATATCATTTTTAAACATATCCCTAATTAATAATTTCATTGTGATATTTTAATCTTTATTACAATTAATTATTTATTCAATGATACATATAATTATACAATAATATCAATATTTACAAAATATAGGTAATAATAATATTAATAAAAAGTATGTACAATGTGACAATTGATTAAAAACACCGAGTTACAAGATTTAAGATTACTCATAGGTCAAATGTCATACATACAATAATATACACTACATAAGTAATATACATGACATAGTTATAACAGTGAAATCAGTCTACGAAGACGGAGTTCTTTTTCAAATAGGAATAACATAATCGGGTGGTTACCATATCTAAACTTGCTTATTATCATCATGGTCATAAATATTTTGGGAGTAATTCTGTTATACCCTTCACAGAGGTATTCATAGTGCATGATTTTTAAGAACGACGCATACTTCCGATGTAAGTGTGTAGGGTATAACAGAATTATGCCATATTTTGTTGCGATAGTTGAATACGAGCGTATAAAAATTGCCATGGTTAATACAAAATGTGTAGACAGTTTAAGCGAAATGACCTGACTAGCGTAAGACCATAGTTGCTTATTCTATTACATTTGAAAAAGAAATGGTCGATATAATCAATTACATTGCATGTGTGACAAATAGTATTATCTTCTTTACCCATCTTACATAAGAGTACTTTGGTGGGATAAATGTTGTGAAGAAGTTTCCAATTTAATGAGATCAACCTCGCTACATCGGTACGAATATGTGGAGTGACGAGCCAAATGTTGTTCCAATTGAAAACGTAATTGGGGAACCTGAGTGACCAGAAGTTTGTACACAGAGGAGGAACATATAAATTACATGGCTTTTCTAAAACTTAGTTTGTACAATAACCAATAGAGACTAAATTAAAACAAACACATTCTCTGTTGTTCTCTCCGTCAGGAGTCTTTGTTTTGTCATCAGGAGTCTGTGCTAGTTTCCAATCAATAGGGAGCGCAAAGTGAATGGAATGAACCATCATCGTCGAATAGGTCACCAACAAAAATAATTCCCGACTTAATCCAGTCTATGAAGAATAGTGTGTTGTTGTTCAATAGGATCGTCATGGTCTTCCTATTTTGTTCAAAAAATGATTGCTCAACCCTCTCAGATGGCTTCTCTTATACCTCACTTGTACTACTAATCCTCCAGATCAAGGATTAAACGTCCTCAAACTCAAAGTTATGACTCGAGTCCTTTAGACGAAAGAAGACCGCTGAGTTCAGAGCCTCCGATGTCGATTGGCCCATTCTACAATATAAGGCTAAGCTAAAAAGTATGTACGTTTTACAACGTTGTAGCGTTTCTGTTCAGGTTGTCTGTCTGGTGTTATTCGGCTTGTATGACTTTACCACAGTGAAAGTTTTAGAAGTTAGTGTACTTGAGTATAGCAAAAAGAGGTGTGATATCGTTACCGGTGTCTAGTTTGTTGCGTATTACCGAGGGAGTCACGTTTGTGTCTACCTGTATCAAATACCCATTTTGGATAGCCAACCTCTCCGAGGCACTTGTCGTGGTCCTTTTCCTTCGCGATTGATTTGTGTCCACTCTATATTGTGAAATCAGAATCACTCCTTAATTTGTAAACCAGTAGATGTATGTGGTCTACATGGGTCGGTTTACGATACAAAGATGAGTTTACTTCGACAATGCTGTCTCTATGAACCATGCAGTCAAGAAATGCCAATTGTTATCTTTGCACTCTTCTTGTGTGAATTTGATGTTCTCATCTTTTTCAGATGTAATCGAAAACGTTGTCTGGCTCGCTTTTGTATAAAACAACAAATGTGTCGGCAACTTGTCTTGGGGTCATATTTGAATCATCTTTAAAGGGACACTAATAGATCTTTTATGGAGGGAGCCCTCAATTTTGTCAGAAGTTGGGTTTTTCACATACTTAATGCTTATACGTACTAACTACCACCTAAAATTACATAGCTTAATTTGCAGTATTTCTTGTAAAATTCATGGATTTGATAGCGTTTTGAGTTTCGATGATATGACATTGAAACTATACAAATTAAACTAAAAGGCCACAGATGGCTGCTTACTTTATTGTTTCTTGCTTATTCAAAATAACCTTTAAGACCGCCCATGGCTTAATGCGTGATGCATAGTCATGACCTCCCCGATTAAATTGGTGGTGATTTGTTTTTTTAATTTATTTTAAAATTTTTTTGTGTGTATTATTTTTTTCTTATATGGAATGTTCATTTTATTGATCCAATGTAAAAGGTACTCACGTTACCTGAAATAAAAATATCTGTCAGAAAATCACGTTATTTTTTTCTTGTTTTCCATCTGCTATGACTACATAATGAGTGTGGATAACTTTTGAGTAACATCAATATGTAGACTATATATCGCATGCTAAACTATGGTTAGTATGCTTAAAAACAGGATAACGTACTAAAACCTACGAGTACACTAAATTACAAACTATAAATGCAATTATACAAAAAGCATGTGGAAAACGTTTTGTATAGAGGGTATTCTTTAGAGATTTTCCCACATGTGTTTTGCAGTGCTATGGTACTTAATAATATCATGTTGGATATTTTGAAATGACGGTTTGGAACCATTACACCTATTTCTGTATAAAGCAAATTTTGCGATCAACATGATGTTATTAAGACCAGGATGTTTACTAATGGAGAATTTGCCAAAGAGGATGTCATTATCACACAAAGAAACATTAATTTTCCTTATGAATAGTATCCATTCCTCGAGCTTTCTCCAGATGGTATTAGTAATAGAACACATACAGAATATATGATAAATTGTTTCCTGGACCTGATTACAAAAAGAACATCGGTCGTCGCTAAAAAACCTTTATCATCTTAAGGAAGTAGTTTGTGCTTAGGATGCGCTGAGTTATTCAAACTGAAACCATCTTAGCTTGATATCCCCAATACATTTAAATAGCGCGTTGCAGTTTTCCATTTGTTATCGTCGATGTACTGGCATTTTTGCGACCATTTTATCTTGGCTTTATTATTGAAATTGGGTAAAAGGATTTAATAGATACGCCTACAGCCCGTTATGTCTTTCAATAGAATATCAATGTTTATAGAAATAAATGGGTTGGCAACCGGCTTAACATTAGCAAACGATGACACATTTCTAAAACTCTCAATAATAGCACGTGTGCTATAACATAATGCGTAGATAGCAGAAACTCACCAGAAACATCGGAATCGTAATTCCAAACACCACAAGGTAGATGGTGTAGCTGTAACTATATGTGTAGTCAAAAAGGCACATTTTACCTTTTGTGTTAAACACATGTTTACCCCATCCAAGGAAGTTAGGAAGATCAACAAAGAAGCAGTAGATCCAAATGCCGGGGATAATGAGAGGTATGGTTTTGCGGTTGTAGATTCGGTGATAGAGAAGACCGTTGTGACATATCGCTATATACCGATTAATCGTTATGGCCGCAATACTCCATACAGATACAAAACAACTAACGAGGCAAATCGATCCAACGATATCGCATATAAAAGGATATTGGAAGAATATACCCTGATGAATTATACCGATAATATTCAACGGGTTGATGATAGCGGTAACGCAGAAGTCTGCAACGGCTAAGTTACCAATGAAGACATTGCTACGAACACGGAGTCTTGTATGCGCGAATAGTGACCCTATGACGAGGATATTTCCGACAGTACCAATAAACCACATACAGATTAGAAACACTATATTAAAACTGTTCTTGATGATATTGTCACGTTGGTTTAATGTCTTAAGATTTCCATTAAAATCGATAGATGGTACCTCCTCAGGCCTGGGTATTGTGTTGTCATGGTATTATTAGCGAATGTCAAAACGGAACGGTTAAAGGTTTCCATACTTTCCTGACGATGCTAACCTCTGTCATTTAGCACTCAAGTTGGATTGGATTAAGATAGCCATACACCATTCTCAAATAACATCCAGGTTGGAATAGACGGCCGAAGGACGAAGCTAGCAAACTGAAAACAAAGATGGTCCATTATGTTGGTTCTAGCTAATTAAAATCATGTTATATAATTGGATTTTACGACGCATGTTTCCGCGCACTGTACAGCGTTGTTTCCATCAATCACATCCATTCATCCATTGTCCATCATATTGCATAATGAAAAAGTCATTTAAACTACTTTTCCATCTCATTACTTTTTATTTTTGTAAATTTGATAGGCAAACAATTACCATGTGCATCTTAAATGTCAGCAATGATACGTTTGTCCAAAATGTATGTTCTTTTTATTTAACCTATCGTGAAAAATGTGGGCGTGATGAAAGAACTAATTATTGATCTATCAGCGACCTTGTTTAAATTAATAATATTACACATCTCTTCCAATACGCTTCAATTTAATAGCAATTATGATGCCATTATTGCAGTTTTTCCATTAACTAATGGGAGCTCGTCCCAAGGAGGGTTAATGAAGTAGCATTTCGTGATAAATATTCTACCAATCTATGAATTAATTGCAGGCCTTGGCCTATATCATCCCCGTAGGGCAGAAATGATATTACGGATTGCCATGTGTCCTTTACCACCATCATCACCATCACCACCGGGCCTAAAAGTTCATTGACCTCATGGTACGCTGCGTTGCGGTTAAAGTGCACGCACATTTTGCAAGGTGCACAATGACGCGTTATGTGTTACACGCGCCGACTGCATGGTTATATTACGCATAAATATAAACAAAAACGTACGGCCCAGCAACAGTCCGAAAAAGCCCCGAATTCACCCGTTGTTTTGCTTTATTATATATGGTATAGCTAGCTAGCTTATAATCCGTCCTGGATCATCATCTATGATCAGTACAACGTTCATGGCTACACTCAGATGCCAATGTTGAGTGAGTCTATTGTATACGAAGCGATTTTGTTTTCCCTTGAAAAGAGGATGTCGATCTCGAGCAATTCAATATGCCACAATGTCAGCCTTATACAATGACAACATTAAGGCATTTAAATGTGGTTCAACGCCATGTGACCCCTGTCTCATTAAAAGATTTAAATTAATAACCTTTTACGATCATTAATTGATTGCTCTTTACATTGAATCCAAACCTAGCTTGCAGCGACACCGTTTTCACATTTAAAATACATTTTAGAAACTGGGTTCAATTTGGCTAAAATTTCATCGAATACTCAATAGTTCACCACTAGTTCATTATAATAGAGAACACATAGACACGTCAATAAGTAGTCATGGCCGAGCGGTTACGGCTATGGACTAGTAATCTAATAGATTCTCCCCTCCTCGGTTCGAATCCTGCTGAATACCTTTTTGTTAGAAAGAAACCGATTTAGTCTCTGTGTGTTGGAAAATGGCGTATGTTTTTGCTGTAGGTGAATAAAAGTCGTGGCCCTGACCCCTGTCCAAAAATGTATTACAAATAAACATATTTTTGATCAAGTTTAATACGTTAGGAACATTTCTTGTGCATACAGTTTTTGCTACGACATCTAAAAATCATCAAAATTACGATGTTTACGATCGCATTGAAAATGCATCTTTATCGACTCAAAAATCGTAACAAAAATCGTGTTTTTAATAAATCGAAAATAACATCCTACATAAATAGAACTTCCCCTTCAAAATGAGCCTAAGATGATCAAAATTGATGGAGGCAATCCGTCACAATCGTGAGTTGTAAATGACCCGATTTCTATTTGTTTTCTTGAAATCTCACTTTACTGGCCGGGGCGAACAAAATAGACGGTATTTTCATGCCTTGACTTCTGACTGGCTAATATATAGATGAAAAATCAGAGAGCCTTTAAAGAATGCATACATGTACATACACATAGCATTGCGTGAATTATATTAAGAATAATATTAAAACCCCTTTAAACGGGACGTGGTCAATGGTAATTGCAATATTGACATTATTTAGTGACAAAGTGTTCATGTATACATAGAAATAATAGGCATATACGACGGGTATTAAACAAATTATAAATATTTTTAAACAGGTTCGCCGTCGTGGATAGAAAAGCAGACAATTGTGGGAAAACGATCTCGCCCTGGAATCGAACCCAGGACCTCTTGCTTACTTGGCAAGTGCCTTATCCATTGGACCACAAGACCTCGCATGGTAAAGCATCTGAAATTCAAACCTAAGCGATCACGTTTCCCAGTCTCCTGCCACAAGTATTACCCATAGTAGCTAGGGCCTATACAAGTGTAATAATCAAGTGCCGGCTATAATATATAGCAAGCTTTAATTTGATACCAAGCTCGTCATGGTTATACTTACGGTTTATGTTATCAAAACAATGGGCGTGGCCAATGCGACCAATAACAAAGTCTGACATTTTGGCACCCTTTATAGCATTACTATGTATGTCCCAAAGAGTGTCTGTGCCAATACAGAGCTGTATCAAAAATGTCACGATCCAAACCGTATTATACACACTACGCTATACATGGTAAAGAGATGTTAAAACAACACTGTGAACTGTTGATAAATAATTGTCCTTTTCAGTTCAATGCATGAAAAAGTTAATTTTCATACAAGTTTCTTGAACTGAATCAACCCGTATAATAATTTTCAAGTTGATTCAAGTATTATACTAAAGAGTAACTTTGCGTTATTTAGTTGTGAATTGTAACATAAAACTCTCAAAAAGAATGACTGATCCAAATAAATTTTGGAACAAGTATAGCAGTATCTGGGACCTAATTCACAATTTTTCTTAAATCTTAATAAATTCTGTTGGCCATGATATAAAAACTCTCAATGATGTTTGTGTTAATATTCCAGTCATTGCATTAATGCAATCGTCATTTCGTATTCAACTGTCACATCGTATCAATTTTAGCACGATGTCCAGTAACAATATTACGCCCAATTTGGTTGATTTTACACAAATTTATGAATGGCGAAAGGGCTATATTGGGCGCTTTGGGAGGTTTATTTGGAACATTACAATCCAAGATGGCGGTTCGCAATAAGATATTACGCTAAAATAAATTTTGCGCCACGGTGAATTCCCAGGTATCGAATCCCCACCGTGTACAGCGCATGGTTCAATGCAGCTGAGTTTACGTACACAACCTCTTCATTAACTTCAGCCATTCATTGGGCTAATTGGGCTAAATCAGCCAACACGGAACATAAAGGCTGTGAGTGAATGAGTGACGGAGCAGTCACGGTGTGAGCCAGTAACTTTTGCGATTATAGGCTGTTCTTACGACCAGCAAAAATTCTGTTGTTGACTACATAGTTTAAAGAAACATCAACTTCAGCGCCGAGATCACATCCACCAACAACAATGTCACCAAGGAATACATCGAACTCACGGAACTTCCCTTCAAGCTGAAAATGGGTCAGACCGTCAGCTTCCCTTGGAAAAAAGGAAAATGCTCCACCTTTAACGCAACATTTGTTTAAAGATATTTACAAGCAAATCAAACTAATCGTCGGTCGCATCACATTGATCGATTGTATTCGATGCACCGCTCGGATTTGGTTTCAAATTTACTTATTGCCGGATCGATATTCCTAAAGAAGGTGTCTATTGAGATAACACTCCGATGTTGTTATTTTGGTAAGATTTGTATTGGAATCTTTTAATTAACATTTTTAATATTGTATTTAGGTTATATGCAAACATTATTTCTCGTAAAAATACGTCGAATAGTAGGCCCTGACAGTGTAGTATATAATGTGACCGACAAAATCAGACGACCATAATTTGAAAATCAATCAAATGAGGAAATACTAAGCATTGTTCTGTATGCAATATGCGTGTTAATCTGAAATAATGTGTACAGTTGAAACGATTTATAAACATATCCCTAAATAAATAATTTCATTGTGATATTTTTATTTTTATTACAATTAATTATTTATTCAATGATACATATAATTATACAATAACATCAATATTTACAAAATATAGGTAATAATAATATTAATAACAAGTATGTACAATGTGACAATCGATTAAAAACACCGAGTTACAAGATTTAAAATTACTCATAGGTCAAATGTCATACATACAATAATATACACTACATACGTAATATACATGACATAGTGAAATCAATCTACGAAGACGGAGTTCTTTTTCAAATAGGAATAACATAATCGGGTGGTTACCATATCTAAACTTGCTTATTATCATCATGGTCATGAATAATTTTTTTTGCGATAGTTGAATACGAGCGTATATATAACAATTTCCATGGTTAATACAAAATGTGTAGACAGTTTACGGGAAATGACTTGACTAGCGTAAGACCATAGTTGCTTACTCTATTACATTTGAAAAAGAAATGGTCGATATAACCAATTACATTGCATGTGTGACAAATATTATTATCTTCTTTACCCATCTTACATAAGAGTACTTTGGTGGGATAAATGTTGTGAAGAATTTTCCAATTTAATGAGATCAACCGCGCTTCATCGGTACGATGTGGAGTGACGAGCCAAATGTTGTTCCAATTGAAAAAGTAATTGGGGAACCTGAGTGACCAGAAGTTTGTACACAGAGGAGGAACATACAAATTACATGGCTTTTCTAAAACTTTTGTTTGTAAGAGACTAAATTAAAAACAACATATTCTCTGTTGTTCTCTCCGTCAGGAGACTTGGTTTTGTCATCAGGAGTCTGTGCTAGTTTCCAATCAATAGGGAGCGCAAAGTGAATGGAATGAACCATCATCGTCGAATAGGTCAACAACAAAAATAATTCCCGACTTAATCCAGTCTATGAAGACTATTGTGTTGTTGTTCAATAGGATTGTCATGGTCTTCCTGTTTTGTTCAAAAAATGATTGCTCAACCCTCTCTCAGATGGCTTCTCTCAGCCCTCACTTGTACCACTAATCCTCCAGATCAAGGATTAAACATCTTCAAACTCAAAGTTATAGTCCATGAGCCCGTAGGGTCGGTCGGTACCATGTCGAGGGAGTAAGGCTAATAATGATTTTGTATTGGTATGGATCCATGGAACCAGAATATGGTTGATAGCAAATTCAAAGCGGTAGCTTTCTGTGTGTTATCAGCACATTTTCAAAATGGCCGCCAAAACGCAAACAAAAAAACCACTAATAAACTTATGATGAATATTGGAAACTCTGGTGGATGTAAATAACGCAGTAATGTATGTATTAGACCACTAGACACTCATATCCGGATATTTTGCTTTGTTAACACTAAAATGGCCGCCAAAATGGCCGCCAAAAATGATAAAATTCCATATATTGGCATATATAAACCAACATGTATGATCAGAGTATAGTTTTAACAATGGGATGTATGTGTTAGACCCTTAGAAACTCATATCTATTATTTTTGCTTTGTTAACATACTTTAAAACCAAAATGGCCGCCAAATTAATGGCCAAAAATGGTAAAAAGTGGTAAGAATTCCATGAAATTGCATAATATCAACCGAAACGTATGATGAAAATATATTTTTAACTATGGGATGTATGTGTTAGACCACTAGTAACTCATATCCAGTATTCATGCTTTGTTAACATAGTTCAAAATCCAAAATGGCTGCCAAAGTGGCCCAAAAATGGTTCCCGAAGTGGCTGCAAAAATTGTCAAATTCCATAAAATGGGATAATATCAACCTAAATGTAAGATGTAATACAGTTTTAATGATGGGATGTATGTATTAGACCACTAGTAACTCATATCTAGTATTGTTGCTTTGTTAACATACTTGAAAATCCAAAATGGCCACCAAATGGATCCCAAAATAACTGAACAAATTGTCGAAATTCCATAAAATGGTATAATATCAACCAAAATGGAAGAAGAAAGTATAGTTTGAACATCGGGATGTAATTATTAGACCACTCGTAACTCATATCCAGTATATTTGCATTGTAATAACGTACATTAAATCCAAGATGACCACCAAAACGGCCGCTGTAAATGTTAAAATAGTCTACATGAGTGAATGATAATCCACAATAGACATTGTAAGAATGTATATTACATCACATTCACCAAATAGTATGTTCTAAAACTGCTAAGCTATTTCTTTTAGATATAAGGCTCACCTCTGTTACAATTTTGATTCTGTATCACTTTCCAAAATGGCTGCCAGAATGGTTAAGTTGATGTTAAATGAACTAAAACAATTGTTTAAATGACCATTTTATGTAATACTAATACCCCCAAATCTAATAAGACAGCATTCAACATATGTCTATGATCAAGTTTAGGGGCTGTATATCTAGTTTGAGTATTTTAAAGTATCCAAGATGTCTGCAAAATGTTAAATTAACTGAAAAACAGTGTTAGTTTTATTGTTAGTGTTACATTAGATATGACCGAAAGATAATATATATAGATTTTAATCCACCAAGTAAACGTATCTGTAGGTGACAAGGTATGATTGAATGGTATAGACTCCATTTTTTCATTCTGGTCATATATTTTTATCAATTGGTGGCCACCCGTGGTAATTATTTTGGCCATTTGGAGGTAATTTTAATGAATTGTTCATTACAATGCCCATCTTAATAACATGACATTGTCAAAATGGAGTCTATACCATTCAATCATCCTTGTCACATATACAAACACGTTTACTGGATGGCTTAAAGCTGTAGATATAATATTGTGGTCATATCTAATGTAATACTAACAATAAACTAACACTGTTTTTCAGCTATTTTAACCTTTTACAGACATCTTTGATATTTTAGAATACTCAAACTAGATCTACAGCCCCTAGGCTTTATCATAGACATGTAGTGAATGCTGTCCCATTCAATTTGGGGGTATTGGTATTACATAGTACCGGTCATTTACAATACAAAACAATTGTTTTAGGTCATGGTCAAAGTGATTGGAATCCAAATTGTCACAGATGTGGGCCTTAAGCAATTAGCTTACCAGTTTAGAACATACTATTTGGTGGATTTGATATAATATACACTCTCACAATATCTATTTTGGATTTATATCATACACTCATGTATATAGACTATTTTTACATTTACAGCGACCATTTTGGTGGCCATCTTGGATTTAAAGTATGTTATTACAATGCAAATAATAGTGGATATGAGTTATTAGTGGTCTAATACATACACCCCAATGTTAAAACTATACTTTCATCATACATTTTGGGTGATATTAGCCCATTTTATGGAATTCCAACAATTTGTTCAGTCATTTTGGGGGGGGGGCCATTTTGGATTTTTAAGTATGTTAACAAAGCAAAAATACTAGATATGAGTTACTGGTGGTCTAATACATACATCCATCATTAAAACTATATTTTCATCATACATTTAGCTTGATATTATCCCATTTTATGGAATTTGACAATTTTTGCAGCCACTTCGGGAACCATTTTGGGGGCCATTTTGGATTTTGTACTATGTTAACAAAGCAATACTGTATATGCGTTACTAGTAGTCCAATACATACATCCCATCATTAAAATTATATTTTCATCATGCATTATGGTTGATATTATGATATTATATCGAATTTTGACAATTATTTTGATCATTTTTGGCCATCAATTTGGCGGCCATTTTAGTTTTAAAGTATGTTAACGATGCAAAAATACGAGTTATGAGTTTTTAATGGTCTTACACATACATCCCATTGTTAAAACTATACTCTGATCATACGTGTTGGTCTATATGCCAATATATGGAATTTTACCATTTTTGGCGGCCATTTTGGCGGCCATCTTGGATTTTGATGTGTAAACAAAGTAAAAGTTCTGGATATGAGAGTCTAGTGGTCTAATACATACAAGACTGCGTTATTTACATCCAACAGAGTTTCCAAAATTCATCATAAGTTTATTAGTGTGCTTTATGTTGGCATTTTGGCGGCCATTTTGAAAATGGCTGAAAACTCATATAAAGCTACCGCTTTGAATTTGCTATCAGCCATATACTGAAACTAGAGGTTAATACCTTTCCAAAAATCCAAGTTAGCCTTACTCCCTCAATATGGTACCGATGAGCAAAAATTTGGGTCCAGGCTCATGGACTATTATGACCGAGTCCTTTAGACGAAAGAAGACCGCTGAGTTCGGGGCCTCCGATGTCAATATAAGGCTAAGCTAAAAAGGCTAAGCTAAAAAGTATGTACGTTTTACAACGTTGTAGCGTTTCTGTTCAGGTTGTCTGTCTGGTGTTATTCGGCTTGTATGACTTTACCACAGTGAAAGTTTTAGAAGTTAGTGTTCTTGAGTATAAAAAAAGACGTATGATATCGTTACCGGTGTCTAGTTTGTTGCGTATTACCGAGGGAGTCACGTTTGTGTCTACCTGTATCAAATACCCATTTTGGATAGCCAACCTCTCCGAGGCACTTGTCGTGGTCCTTTTCCTTCGCGATTGATTTGTGTCCACTCTATATTGTGAAATCAGAATCACTCCTTAACTTGTAAACCAGTAGATGTATGTGGTCTACATGGGTCGGTTTACGATACAAAGATGAGTTTACTTCGACAATGCTGTCTCTATGAACCATGCAGTCAAGAAATGCCAATTGATATCTTTGCACTCTTCTTGTGTGAATTTGATGTTCTCATCTTTTTCAGATGTGATGTAATCGAAGACGTTGTCTGGCTCGCTTTTGTATAAAACAACAAATGTGTCGGCAACTTGTCTTGGGGTCATATTTGAATCATCTTTAAAGGGACACTAATAGATCTTTTATGGAGGGAGCCCTCAATTTTGTCAGAAGTTGGGTTTTTCACATACTATGCTTATACGTACTAACTACCACCTAAAATTACATAGCTTAATTTGCAGTATTTCTTGTAAAATTCATGGATTTGATAGCGTTTTGAGTTTCGATGAGATGACATTGAAACTCAGATACAAATTAAACTAAAAGGCCACAGATGGCTGCTTACTTTATTGTTTCTTGCTTATTCAAAATAACCTTCAAGACCACCCATGGCTTAATGCGTGATGCATAGTCATGACCTCCCCGATTTAATTGGTGTTGATTTTGTTTTGTTTTTGTGTGTGTGTATTTTTTCTTCTTCTTGTTTTCCATCTGCTATGACTACATAATGAGTGTGGATAACTTTTGAGTAACATCAATATGTAGACTATATATCGCATGCCAAACTATGGTTAGTATGCATAAAAACAGGATAACGTACTAAAACCTACGAGTACACTAAATTACAAACTATAAATGCAATTATACAAATAGCATGTGGAAAACGTCCCATTTTTTGTATAGAGGGTATTCTTTAGATATTTTTCCCACATGTGTTTTGCAGTGCTATGGTACTTAATAATATCATGTTGGATATTTTGAAATTACGGTTTGGAACCATTACACCTATTTCTGTATAAAGCAAATTTCGCGATCAACATGATGTTATTAAGACCAGGATGTTTACTAATGGAGAATTTGCCAAAGAGAATGTCATTATCGCACAAAGAAACATTAATTTTACTTATGAATAGTATCCATTCCTCGAGCTTTCTCCAGATGGTATTAGTAATAGAACGCATACAGAATATATGATAAATTGTTTCCTGGACCTGATTACAAAAAGAACATCGGTCGTCGCTAAAAAACCTTTATCATCTTAAGGAAGTAGTTTGTGCTCAGGATGCGCTGAGTTATTCAAACTGAAACCATCTTAGCATGATATCCCCAATACATTTAAATAGCGCGTTGCAGATAGTTTTCCATTTGTTATCGTCGATGTACTGGCATTTTTGCGACCATTGCATCTTGGCTTTATTATTGAAATTGGGTAAAAGGATTTAATAGATACGCCTACAGCCCGTTATGTCTTTCAATAGAATATCAATGTTTATAGAAATAAATGGGTTGGCAACCGGCTTAACATTAGCAAACGATGACACCTTTCTAAAACTCTCAATAATAGCACGTGTGAGCCCATGGTACTCAAGTTCATCCAAAGAGTAGAATCCTTCCTCCGCATCCATAAGATTATTAATATAGAGAATGCCATTTTGAACCCAACTGAAATAGAAAACAACATTTCCTCCAATATTAATCTGAGGATTGTTCCAGATACATGACCGTAGAACTTCGCTGCAGTCGTTTGATTGTGGTGACTTTTAACAAAATACAAGAGAAGTGAAAAGCATAATATACCTTCGAAAATGCTGAGAAAATGTCTTTATTTTTAATTTTGACTTATTTTTTTTTGAAGAAATCTTACATGAGAGGGTTTCTATGTATATCATCTATCTAAACAAGGTAAAAATGTTGAATTTCATTTTTTGGGAAATTTCTCTGTGCCCCTTTCAAAGAACATTGGTCATAATCTTCCATGCAAAGATTAACCACAATCGACGATAATGGTGAATCCATTGCAGTCGTGTTTTTGTTTATTGATAGTTTGGCTTTATAGGTGATGCATGTGGTGTTTAGGCATATCCCAACTAATGTAACAAGCTTGACGACGTTAAGATCAGCCGTCCACCAAGAGTTGTGTCTCTTATTAAACAATCTGTCACTACCTGAATGGCCGCGTCTAATGAAATAAAAGTAAAGAGTTATATTAGGCGTCTACACATGTTTTCCTGAGTTCGTACTTGCATCATATACCAAATTGAACAAATGATCTGGTCGCCTTCGTCTTTACTTAAGCCTTACTCATGGATGTTTGTTTTAGACAGGGTTATCGTAGAAACATTAGATGATTCCTTTTTCTGGTTCCTGTAACACGAATAAAAACAGGTTATTTTCATGAATCTGATATATCCCTCTCGAAAATTCGGGTTTGTTGCGCAATATATCAAGCTATTAATGGAGCTATTGCAATGAGCTAATATTATCGCGACGGCAAAGACAGCCCCAGACCAATCTCCCGAATCCAGCAGTACAACTACTATAAATGGAGTCCACATTATAATAAACGCCACCCATGTGATTGCAATGGATTTCAACAACCGTAAATCAGTTGTTCTGATCCGTGCCCCTGGGATCCGAGCGCAAGTGTCTCCATCTGTGTTCGCAAACTTCTTCAAGCGTTGCGTGCTTCTCCTTGCGAACAACATAATGCGTAGATAGCAGAAACTCACCAGAAACATCGGAATCGTAATTCCAAACACCACAAGGTAGATGGTGTAGCTGTAACTATATGTGTAGTCAAAAAGGCACATTTTACCTTTTGTGTTAAACACATGTTTACCCCATCCAAGGAAGTTAGGAAGATCAACAAAGAAGCAGTAGATCCAAATGCCGGGGATAATGAGAGGTATGGTTTTGCGGTTGTAGATTCGGTGATAGAGAAGACCGTTGTGACATATCGCTATATACCGATTAATCGTTATGGCCGCAATACTCCATACAGATACAAAACAACTAACGAGGCAAATCGATCCAACGATATCGCATATAAAAGGATATTGGAAGAATATACCCTGATGAATTATACCGATAATATTCAACGGGTTGATGATAGCGGTAACGCAGAAGTCTGCAACGGCTAAGTTACCAATGAAGACATTGCTACGAACACGGAGTCTTGTATGCGCGAATAGTGACCCTATGACGAGGATATTTCCGACAGTACCAATAAACCACATACAGATTAGAAACACTATATTAAAACTGTTCTTGATGATATTGTCACGTTGGTTTAATGTCTTAAGATTTCCATTAAAATCGATAGATGGTACCTCCTCAGGGTATTGTGTTGTCATGGTATTATTAGCGAATGTCGAAACGGAACGGTTGAAGGTTTCCATACTTTACTGACGATGCTAACCTCTGTCATTTAGCACTCAAGTTGGATTGGATTAAGATAGCCATACCATTCTCAAATAACATCCGGGTTGGAATAGACGGCCGAAGGACGAAGCTAGCAAACTGAAAACAAAGATGGTCCATTATTGTGGTTCTAGCTAATTAAAATCATGTTATATAATTGTTTTTTTTACGACGCATGTTTCCGCGCACTGTACAGCGTTGTTTCCATCAATCACATCCATTCATCCATTGTCCATCATATTGCATAATGAAAAAGTCATTTAAACTACTTTTCCATCTCATTACTTTTTATTTTTGTAAATTTGATAGGCAAACAATTACCATGTGCACCTTAAATGTCAGCAATGATTCGTTTGTCCAAAATGTATGTGTGTTTTTTATTTAACCAAGGGCCTATCGTGAAAAATGTGGGCGTGATGAAAGAACTAATTATTGATCTATCAGCGACCTTGTTTAAATTAATAATATTACTCATCTCTTCCAATACGCTTCAATGTAATAGCAATTATGATGCAATTATTGCAGTATTTCTATTCACTAATGGGAGTTCGTCCCAAGGACGGGTGTCCCGCTAGTAACAATAATGAAGTGAAATGTTCCATGAGGTGAGTAACGTGATATATAACCACGGTAGAGGGTTAATGAAGTAGCATTTCGTGGTAAATATTCTATCCTATCTATGAATTAATTGCAGGCCTTGGCCTATTTATCTTCCCCGTAGGGCAGAAATGATAATATATTGCCATGTGTCCCGTGATGATATTGCCATACTTCTTAATCAATTCTCGCATTCCGTAGGCCTAGTAATACTTCCTACAGCAATGTTTATCAACATTCTACCTAAATGAATTAATTTTTGATTACCCTCTGAGGCGGGTTTGGGAGGAGGATCCCGCCTTTACCACCATCATCACCATCACCACCGGGCCAACAAAAATCATTAACCTTATGGTACGCTGCGTTGCGGTTAAAGTGCACGCACATTTAGCAAGGCGCACATTGACGCGTTATGTGTTACACGCGCCGACTGCACGGTTATAGTACGCATAAACATAAACAAACACGTACGACCCAGCCCTGAATTCACCCGTTGTTTTGCTCAATTATATATCGTCAGCCTGCTTCGATAATTGCCTAACTCACTTTTCAGCAAAATTGAGTTTTTTGCATAAATCATGACTTCATTACATTATGCACATGCTGTTATAATACCTAAGTCATTGACCAATCAAAAGTGTTGATAAATGAAGAGCTTTGTTGCAAAAGGGCCACCAGACCATTCCAACATGTTACTCATTTTGCATTATTGAATTTGCATTGACAAATCCATGGAATTAATCAAATTATTGTATGAACACAGGTTCATCTGTTTCTAATGACTTGGATTAGTGCATCCATGCACGCCAATCCTCAATTGGCGTGCATGGATGCACTAATCCAAGTCACATCAACAATACAAGCCTCACATCAACAATACAAGCCTCACATCAACAATACAAGCCTCATTCCACATAATGAATATCCATCCATTAATAATGCAAAATGAGTAACAGGTACACAGGTAACATGTTTCATACTTTTGTTGTTTTCTAAGAACTAGAAAAAATGAGTTAGGCAATTATTGAAGCAGGCTGACGATATATGGTTTCAGCCATTTATATCATTATAATCCGTCCTGGATCATCTATGATCAGTACAACGCTCATGGCTAATATATATATAGATGAAAAATCAGAGAGCATTTGCAGGATGCATACATGTACATACACATAGCATAGCGTGAATTATTACTGGGTCGATAGAACCAGATTGAAAACGAAGCTTGCTCAAGCAAACTAGACCATACCATACCATACCAAGTGGGTGGTTCCCGTTAGTATATTCACATTCAGAATACAGCATGGCTAGGCAACAAGAACTTGGAGCAACATGGGAGTTGATGTTTACTTTTAGTCTGATTTGATGTTGACTTTTAGTCCGATTTTTAGTACGGATTTCAGTACAGATCTTAGTAAGATTCTTAGTGCGTTTTGCCTCTGTCAAACTTATATAGAGCATATGGATTGCCGATGCAGCCGCTATTGCGGAATTTGGGCTTATTTTGGCCTGCGCAGCGTCTTGTATTGGCAAACAGTAAGCGAGACAGTAAGCCAGAGAGAGCTTGAGGCTTGGTTTGGGAGTTTAAGTAGGCAACACTGAACACAGGCACAACCAGCAGCGTAAAAATCTCGTGGTTTCACATTTTATTTTATTTTTGAAGGACTGTGTTTAAAATCGCGATAATGACAGATTTCCTCAATGAAAATAGCTGAATTTGGTATCATTTTGAAGAGAAATGTATATTCATTCGTAAAAGTGAAATGTTTTTGTCAAAACAGTGAATTTACTTGTTAATTCTTCGCCCGATGAAATTTTGATTTTAAAGCACCGAAAGAAAATAAATTCGAGAGTAATTTTCAAATTTTTATCGTCATCGCAGGAAAAACTTCCTGCTCAAGAAATAATACCTGTGTGTTATCCTTTTTCAATGTAAAGTCAAACAATCTTAAATTCAACTAAGTGAGTGAAGAACTCGGCGTTTATAGACCCATATATTCTGCGAAGATCTCAAAATGGCCGTTTTCATACCCCGGTTTCATACCCGATATCGGCAGTGTTGTCCAGCACATGTGGCTGGAGCGCGTATAAGACCCAATAAGTAAATAACTCTAAACACAGGGGATATTAACCTCGGTACCGGCCCCGGATACACTATTACTTGCTCACGAATGCGATGGTTTACGTTTACTTTAGAGAGAAACAGGCTATGTATGAACTTGGCGGTGAAATACGAGAGTGCTGTGTGTCGTATAGTGGCCAACGAAGTCATTACGTAATCGAACAATAGAGTTTTCACACCTCTGTGTGAAGTCAATTATACTTGTTTAAAGTCAATGTTTGCCAGCAATAGGACCACATCAGTACGCGTTGTCCAGCTGTGCATCACGCCGAAGCATTATTATTAGATTTCTATGGTGCATCAATAAAATTCAGAGCACGGTCAAATACACTACCACTCAATGGCCGTGCTCACTCATGGAAACCGATATAAATATCCATATGCAATAATGATATTGAGGATTTGAGACATTTCCTATTTCTATGTAGCGGCTTAAATCATATCAGAGTTGATGAATATCGCAAGCTTGAACGTCAACTATTACTACATAATTTAGAAGAATTTTGGAGAATCTTTATATCGGGTAGTCTAACAATAGAATTGTGTCTTATGCTAGGTCTTTCAAATGATGTTCTTACTGCAAGTGATGATTTTCACTTACTTCATATATTTGATGTGTTTTGTAAATCATATTTGAAACGTGCATGGACCGCACGTAGCATTAACCTTGCATGAATCTATGTTACCATGTAAATATTTGTATATAATATTTCCCTTTTTGTATTTAAATTGTTTATGGACGCATTAGTCGAGAAGATTCTTGCCACTGTTCCAAAAGTGTATGTCCTAATAAATAAATAAATAAAATAAATATTAGGCCAACAAAAATATTGCTGTTTTGCAGCGACCGACCGTAACAATCGAAAAAATAGTGTCTTTTTTGTAACTCACCGTGTTATCATAAAATGTTAGCTTTCAAGTGTTGGAAGAATTTTAAAAAAAGCAGTAAAACGTGGTCATTCAATATAACCCGTGGCTGGCTAAAAATATGTAATATTCTTAATATTTGAAACATGACAGTGTACATTTGGCCACCTTAGAAGTAGATGTTTTCAATTGGTGCATTGATGTTAAAATATCATGACACTGAATATGTTATAACAAGGAGTTTATCATAAGACCTTTATTAAGAGTAATACTTTTAATTAATTTAATAATTATTTTCAATAGAATAAACATGAACACAGTTATTTAAACGTGGTTTTAAGCTGGGACTAATGTCCCAGGTTTTAAGTTAAGCTAAACATGCGTTTATTTTAATTTTAATAAGGGGCACTGAGCAATGCTGAGATGTTATTGCATTGCAAACAAGACTTTCATTATAACTTATAAGAGTAATACTTTTAAGTAATTTAATAATTATTTTCAATAGAATAAAAGAACACAATTATATTAAATAGTCGGATTTTTATGCATTTAAAAGTGGGTAATTGAATCGCGTATCTGAGACGGTCAATAATCGTCTTGGCCTATACATATATCTGCAGTAGCGGACTCCGGGGGGGGGGGGGGGGGGGGGGGGAGGGGGGGGGGGGGGGGCGTGCCCCGGTAAATTGTGTATTTTTGTACCATTCGAAAATTGTAAAAAAATCTGCTTGTGAAGGGCACATCCACCCTCACACTCGCCTCGGTCTCCGCTTTCCCGCGGAGCTGCGCACCCCTTCAGGGCTGGAATTACTAAATTCAGAAAAAATAAGATACAAATAAATTACCAACACTTAAACCACTGGTCACTATATTAGGAAAGCGCAGTAACATTTACGCGCATTTTCCCGAATTTGCCTAAATGGGTAATGAGCTGCGCACCCTTTACAAGGCTGGATTTACCAAATTCAGAAATAAATAAGATAAAAATAAATTACCAACACTAATGCACTTATCAATTGCAGTCCCGGCCCCAGGGGACCCGGGGATAGCGGGGATTAGCCCCGCCCCCCCCCCCCCCGTGGCCGGGACATTTTGTGTACCAAAGCGTACGCCCCCGCTGTGTACTCCATCCCCGGCTATGGCCCGGGGTGTACATGTGTACCCTAGCGCCCGCCCCCGCTACACTGCCCGGCCACTCCCCGGCTTATTTTTCAGTGGTGTACGCCCCGCTACACGCCCCCGGCTACGTGGGGGCACGTTCTTGTACGTCCCCGGTACACGCCCCCGCATAGCCGGGCAACGTTTTTTTGTACGATTGCGTACGGTCCCCGCATGGTCCCCGCTATGCCCCGGGTCCCTCGGGGCCGGGGATGCAATTGATAAGTGCATAAACACTGGTCAATTAGGAAAGAGCAGTTATATTTACGCGCATTTCCCCCAAAAATAATAATTTTAGAAGCTTGTTCAAAGCCAAACTGTACCTCAATATGGCCATATATGTTGCATTTAATCATAAAATTAGCCATTTTCGGGGAACCCTACTTCCACATTCTAGGTACACAACTGATATATCCACTATTGTTTCTCGCACTTTAGCCACTTCAGAGGGCATGGTTCCTCACAGTGAGCGGGGGCCTTCACATGTTATACATTTTGTTTTACAAAATAGAGATTATTACATTTATAGATGTTTTGAATGTATTAATCTTTAACAACAATTATCTGTTATATACTGTATGATTGGTTATGTGGATGCAAACATGGATTATTTGTGAATATATGTATTGTATTGTATTGTGATCATGCTATACAAAAGGTGTGAATGATTGAAAATAAATTTTAAAGAAAAAAAAGAAGCACGGAATAACAAAAATCAGTTGCCTGACGAATGCAGTAGCATAAAATAAAATATAACATAACCAAACAAAAGTACATAAAAGTAACAAAATAACCTCTTCTATTTTTGAGTGTTAGTGATTAACAGGACATTTTAAGAAAATAAAACAGAAAAAGCCCTCGCAATTCCAACCGGGCAAAGAGGCTCCAATCGACCTCCGTCGAGGCCAGCTCCTTGGACTACCGGATACTCGCGCTTCACGCCAAACAGGCTAGATAGGCATTTAGATGAATCTTTTAGGCATAATTTGATACCAAATGTTTCCCTTAACAACAAAGATAAACCATGATTAGCACCATTTAAAGAAAATTGGTCACTTTTCAAAAGTCACATTTTCAACGCACGCAAGCCGCGAAAAAGGCTGTGCGTGGCACTTTGAATGGCCGGGAATGAAATGGATATTGATCACACAGTGGGGATACATTGGTGTTTTATCACTTATATTTGCGTGCAATCATTATGCAATATCATTTTATAAATGTTTTTACTGTTGGTCATTGTTTAATATGGTATATGTTAAGGCTTATTTAGTCGTAGTTTTTAAGTTTTTGCTGTGTAAAGCGCTTAGAGGCCTTTTCTTGTGTTGGGCGCTATATTAAGTACATTATTATTATTATTATTATTATTATGCCTGATCAAGCGGGCTATTTGATTATGAACAGGTAACATGTGGTCTTTTCTTCCCGCGTAGTGTATTGAATATGTGACTTTTGAAAAGTGACTAATTTTCTTTAAATGGTGCTAATCATGGTTTATCTCTGTTGCTAGGGGAAACATTTGGTATCAAATTATGCCTAAAAGATTCCTCTAAATGCCTATCTAGCCTGTTTGGTTAAAACAAAATGAAATGTTACTCAAAATGACATAAACAAAGTGGTATACTTTCTTTTGTTGAACCCTTTATGACCATGTGAACATACGTAGTAGCGGCCCGCTCATGCACCGCTCTATTCGCTTCGCTTTACTACCTACAGTATGCTCAACTTCTTTCTTGCAATGATAACAACCAAAGTATTGATTGGAAATGAAGAGCTGACTTTTCAATAAAATAATGTATTGGTCAAAAGTATACACCAGATCACACCAAATGGGTTAAAAGATAACAAAATCAAATTGTGAGGGGGGGGGGGGGGGGGGGGGGGGGTCCCTCATACTCCCTCTGGCCCTGTTCGAACTTTTCAACCATCTATACTTAAATCAAGTGTATTGTCTTCAATACAACTCATTATTCATTTTTTGTAGAAAAGTACACTTGGAGATCTCTTAGGCCTATATGCATTTTAAACAAGTTTTGTTGTGACTAACCCCTCATGTTTATGAAATAAAAAACAATTTAAAGAGGCCTCCTGATCCTCCTCTTTCAGGTTCACAAAGTTTGTCGCTATATCGGGACGATTTTGCTTTAAAAAGTGCCAAAAATAAAAAATTATAAAAAGGGCCTCCTCCTTCTTTTTTGAAAAAGTCAGGACGCTAAACATGTTATTTTTTATTTGGCCTAAATTTAAAATAAATGAATTACAAAAGTGGAAAAATTCCGTGATACTACGAGTATATAATTTATATGGGTATTTATTTATCTATTTATTTTGAACTTAAGTCATTTACTTATATCATTTATTTAATTATTTATTTATTATTTAAGAAAAAGGGGTCTCCTCTCCAAAGTTGCAGAAACCCATTCTGTATGCCAAATAACATGGGCCTAAAACCTGAGCTTAAAACGCTGTTAAACTTAGGAGAACAATTATTGTTGTCAGTTATCTAATAACAAATAAAAATTCCCCTCCTCCTATTTTTGCTGAACACGGACGAGAAACATGTTTTTTTATTTAGTTATTACTTGTTCTGATAAAACACATCAAATATATTGGCAGTTAAGGGAATATAGCAAAGCAACACTGTTTCGCAGTGATCTCACTTGTATCGATTGTATAGTAAATAGAACAACCTAACGTGTATGATATCAGTACTTGAAATTATCACCTCTGTCACTTGCGCACGGGAGCTACCACCATTCTGGCCAAGGGCGGGGGGGGGGGGGGGGGGGGGGGGGGCGTATGCATAGGCCTATTCTTTAGACCACGATTTGAAGGCCTATGCTATATTTATTGGAGTTCCTTTAGCAAACACTTCATGTTATACTAGTAGAAATAAATAATGTAAACGTTCGAGTTTATTTCCAAATATAATAAGGTCAAATATTAAGCAGCACGAAGTATGCATACTTTTTTATGATTATTACAAAGTTCAACCCGTTCAAAAAATACACTAGCACTCATATTGGCTAAAATCGCTACCTTCGTTTTCACTTTACCATGTTTACATAACCCACTTCCACGTAATTATAAATGCGCCAACTAATAATACATCTACAAAGATTGAAAATATATGATTAGCTTTGTGAATATGTCATGTCCATCAATTCATTGTTTTAATGTTTATGGGGGTGGGGGGGGGGGGCGAAGCCACCCTTATAGCATGAGATTGTAAAAACTTACATATTTTGGTCTTTCTAGACATAAGTGGGGGCCGCCATGTTTGTAGTCTTTGTAAATTACATGTACCTATGCAGTTTATTTCAACAGTACCCACAGTCTGTGCTGGAGTCAAAGCTATATTTGTTTAGTTGATTAGAGATGTGCTACTCCCAACTAAAGAGAGACATAATAGCTTATCTTGTTTGACTAGCTTATCTTGTTTGACCAAGGTCATATATACCTAGAGTGTTCTTCAGACTGTACCCCCCTCCCCCTCCTCCTCCATGCACACAAATCAACTTTATTGGTTTCCTGTACTATTTTTAGACTGCGGTGTTTTGATTCTTTTTTGGGTTTGAATTATAGAAAATACATACACACTTTTCCCTGGTATTTTGGTATGAAACAGATGTTTGGTTAAAAAACATGCTTCTTTCTCTTGGATCGCCCCCATTCCATTTCAATGGAATTTTTATACACACATTCAATGAAACAGCATACCCCTGGCCATGTAATCTTAATATTTCAATGAGTACATTATGACTGATCTCATTTTATCAGTTCTTCTGAAATCTGATAAAGCCCGCCCGTTTCCCTTGAAAATATATAAAGGATGAGAAGGCAAACATATTACAGGCATAGAAATTGATTTACATTAACAACCCTGAAAACTTGAGAAGGTGTGTTAAATTGTGAGATAGGCTTTTATAATATAAGGGACGCACCGTTAGATTTCCAGGGAGGGGGTAGGAAGTTTTTGGCCAAACTGTTTTGACCCCCCCCCCCTCTTGAGTACCTAAAACTTGTTGGTCCCCCCGGCCTTTTTTTACTTGAAACTCTTTACACCCCCCCCCCCCCCCCCGTTTTGGCCAACCCCCACCAAAGTATTTCTGAACACTCCCTTACGAAAATTGCTCGAATTTAGACTATTAAAAATAATAATTGCCAGGCCCCATGGACATTTTGATGCCTGATAGTTAAACATTCAACCTGATATCTGAATCCAATTACCTTCACTTTGTATCCCCCTGGTTTTACAACCAGAAGGGGATTTTGTCATCATGTCATGTCCGTGCGTCGTGGCGTGGGGTTGTGTGTGTGCCTTTTGGTTAGCCTTTTGGGCTAGTCTTTATGGTTAGCCTTTTTCTTGAATGCTGTATCTTTTAAACGGATGGACGAATTGACTTCAAAGTTTTAACGATATGTAGGCCATGGTCAAAAACTGTAGCTGCTTCTTGGGGGTCTAATTTTCATAGGTCATCTGAGGTCAGAGGTCATCCAGAGGTCGAATCGTAAAAGTTGCCCGACTGACGTCAAACTTGGAGACAAGAAACAAGAACGACGGGTGAACATTTTTTTGGGTCTTATTTGCATAGGTCATCTGAGGTCAAAGGTCATCCAGGGGTTAAATCGTAAAGGTTGCTCGATTGACTTCAAACTTGGAGAAAAGAAACATGAACACCGGGTAACATGTCGAAAATAAAAGAGGTCATCCGAGGTCAACGGTCATTAGAGGTCATCCAAGGTAAAAGGTCAACAAGGGGTTTAATCGTGCAATGAACACCGGGGAACATGTCAACAAATAATTAGAGGTCATCTGAGGTCAAATGTCATCCAGAGGTCAAATCATTAGAGTTGCATGATTGACGTCAAACTTGGAGTAAAGAACCTTGAACACCGGGGGGGGGGGGGGGGGATGACCCCTTTGTGACCTTTGACCTCATTTAGTTGATCTCCCAGCCAGGGGGATTCGCAAGTCGTGACTTGCAGTATTTTTATTTTTTGAAACTTCTCATATGCTTCAGCACACATGACATCAACAACAACACCTAACCATACGCCATTACAATATCATTCATTATTCAATCATTATACTCTGACACCAACCAAATCTTTTCACTAACAGGACCCAGTCAGGTTTTGTTCAAAATCTTAAGCCATAAACCCCGAGAACCGCGAAAGCCGAGAACCGCGAAAGTCGAGAACCGCTCTAGTATTAAGATTAATATTAAAACCTCTTTAAACGGGACGTGGCCGATGGTACATGCAAAATTTACATTATTTAGTGACATAGTGTTCATGTATAAATAGCAAGCTTTAATTTGATAGCAAACTCGTCATGGTAACTTATGGTTTATGTTATTAAAACAATGGGCGTGGCCAATGCGACCAATAACAAAGTCTAACATTTTGGCACCCCTTATAGCATTACTATGTATGTCCCAAAGAGTGTGTGTGCCAATGCAGAGCTGTATCAAAATGTCACGATTTTGTTTTCCCTTGAAAAGAGGATGTCGATCTCGTGCAATTCAATATGCCAAAATGTTAGCCTTATACAATGACAACATTAAGGCATTTAAATGTGGTTCAACGCCATGTGACTAGGGGGATTTTTAGTAAGGGGAGCAATAAAATATTAATCCATTATTTTTACATGCTAAAGTCATGTTTGCAGGGACGTTTCTGCTTGAAAATGCCTTTTTCTGAAGAAGATTTTTTTGTCATTACTGTATATTTCCCGTTGACCCCTGTCTCATTAAAAGATTTAAATTAATAACCTTTTACGATCATCAATTGATTGCTCTTTACATTGAATCCAAACCTAGCTTGCAGCGACACCGTTTTCACATTTAAAATACATTTTAGAAACTGGGTTCAATTTGGCTAAAATTTCATCGAATACTCAATTAGTTCACCACTAGTTCATTATAATAGAGAACACATAGACACGTCAATAAGTAGTCATGGCCGAGCGGTTACGGCTATGGACTAGTAATCTAATAGATTCTCCCCTCCTCGGTTCGAATCCTGCTGAATACCTTTTGTTAGAAAAAAACCGATTTAGTATCTGTGTGTTGGAAAATGGCGTATGTTTTTGCTGTAGGTGAATAAAAGTCGTGGCCCTGACCCCTGTCCAAAAATGTATTACAAATAAACATATTTTTGATCAAGTTTAACACGTTAGGAACATTTCTTGTGCATAAAGTTTTTGCTACGACGTCTAAAAATCATCAAAATTACGATGTTTACGATCGCATTGAAAATGCATCTTTATCGACTCAAAAATCGTAACAAAAATCGTGTTTTTAATAAATCGAAAATTACATCCTACATAAATAGAACTTCCCCTTCAAAATGAGCCTAAGATGATCAAAATTGATAGAGGCAATCCGTCACAATCGTGAGTTGTAAATGACCCGATTTTTATTTGTTTTCTTGAAATTTCACCTTACTGGCGGGCCGGGGCGAACAAAATAGACGGTATTTTCATGCCTTGACTTCTGACTGGCTAATATATAGATGAAAAATCAGAGAGCCTTTAAAGGATGCATACATGTACATACACATAGCATTGCGTGAATTAGATTAAGATTAATATTAAAACCCCTTTAAACGGGACGTGGCCAATGGTAATTGCAATATTGATATTATTTAGTGACAGAGTGTTCATGTATACATAGAAATAATAGGCATATACGACGGGTATTAAACAAATTATAAATATTTTTAAGCAGGTTCGCCGTCGTGGATAGAAAAGAGACAATTGTGGGAAAACGATCTCGCCCTGGAATTGAACCCAGGACCTCTTGCTTACTTGGCAAGTGCCTTATCCATTGGACCACAAGACCTCGCATGGTAAAGCATCTGAAATTCAAACCTAAGCGATCACGTTTCCCAGTCTCCTGCCACAAGTATTACCTATAGTAGCTAGGGCCTATACAAGTGTAATAATCAAGTGCCGGCTATAATATATAGCAAGCTTTAATTTGATACCAAGCTCGTCATGGTTATACTTACGGTTTATGTTATCAAAACAATGGGCGTGGCCAATGCGATCAATAACAAAGTCTGATATTTTGGTACCCCTTATAGCATTACTATGTATGTCCCAAAGAGTGTCTGTGCCAATACAGAGCTGTATCAAAAATGTCACGATCCAAACCGTATTATATATACTACGCTATACATGGTAAAGAGATGTTATAACAACACTGTGAACTGTTGATAAATAATTTTCATACAAGTTTCTTGAACTGAATCAACCCGTATAATAAATAAGTTGATTCAAGTATTATAACTTTGCGTTATTTAGTTGTGAATTGTAACATAAAACTTTTAAAAAGAATGACTGATCCAAATACATTTTGGAACAAGTATAGCAGTATCTGGGACCTAATTCACACTTTTTCTTAAATCTTAATAAATTATGTTGGCCATGATATAAAAACTCTTAATGATGTTTGTGTTAATATTCCAGTCAGTGCATTAATGCAATCGTCATTTCGTATTCAACTGTCACATCGTATCAATTTTAGCACGATGTCCAATAATAATAGTACGTTTGATTTTAGCAAATTTATGAATGGCGAAAGGGCTATATTGGGCGCTTTGGGAGGTTTATTTGGAACATTACAATCCAAGATGGCGGTTCGCCATACGATATTACGCTAAAATAAATTTTGCGCTACGGGGAATTCCCAGGTATCGAATCCCCACCGTGTACAGCGCATGGTTCAATGCAGCTGAGTTTACGTACACAACCTCTTCATGAACTTCAGCCACTCATTGGGCTAATTGGGCTAAATCAGCCAACACGGAACATAAAGGATGTGCGTGCGTGAGTGAGTGACGGTGTGAGCCAGTCACTTTTGCGATTATAGGCAGTTCTTACGACCAGCAAAAATTCCGTTGTTAACTACATAGTTTAAAGAAGCATCATCTACAGCGCCGAGATCACATCCACCAAGAAACAATGTCACCAAGGAATTCATCGAACTCACGGAACTTCCCTTCAAGCTGAAAATGGGTCAGACCGTCAGCTTTACTTGGAAAATAAGTAGATGCTCTACCTCTTACGCAGCATTTGTTGAAAGATATTAACACTTTCCACGCGGCTATTATTTTACCATACACAAAACAGATTTTTCAGAAACCTTTCACAATTTTCAAAGTCTATCTCAAGGATTACTGACCCGATACTAGGCATGTTTGTACTTATGTCAATGCATTTCTTATGGTGATTCCAAATATGGAAATGACATTCCATAATTTTGATATTTTTCAAAACATTTTGTGAAATTTTGGAATGTCGTCTGCAGCCGCCTGCCGCGTGGAAAGTGTTAACAAGCAAATCAAACTAATCGTCGGTCGCATCACATTGATCGATTGTATTCCCGGATCGATTTTCCTAAAAAAGGTGTCTATTGAGATAACACTCCGATGTTGTTATTAATTTGGTAAGATTTGTATTGGAATCTTTTAATTAACATTTTCAATATTGTATAAGTTATATGGAAACAATATTTCTCGTAAAAATACGTCTAATAGTAAACAAATAATGAATGTTTATGAGTGCAATGGTATGAATATTTCATGAGGTGAAAGATGAAATGTTCCATTCAACGAAGCGAAGTTGAGTTGAATGGAATATTTAGTCATATATTTCGTCAATATTTAGTCAAAATAGTCATACCATTGCACGAATGAAAACATTCATTATTTGTTTTATATAACAGTAACACATTCGGTAGGTTATTTGTCATAACAAAACGGAAGCTGACAGGCCTACGCTACTGACTGAGTAGGCCTAAGCTTATTTTGATTTAAATTTGATCATTTTAATTAGACATAGCCCTCGCCTGGAAGCTTGCGTGCTCACTTACAATATTTGTCTCATGTACAGCATTAACATTAGTCCTATCAATACAAGAAGGCAATTATAATCCAAGCTATGCAGGCAACAGAACAATACATAGGCCTCCCAGCGGCTACGCTACGGCACTTTCACCGGAAGATTGGTTGATAGGAGACGCTGCGCTACACACAGACTGGCCATAAAAACAAACGCATCGTAATGGTGGCGCGGTTCAATATTAGCGCGCGTAAAGTGAATGTTGCCTGCTGAAAAACACGAGCCGTGCAATGGTACAAAACGTATGGAACCAAATTGCACGGCATGGATCCAAATTGCACGATTAATGACGTATGATCTAAAACCAATGAAATGGGACAAATATTTCATGTCATGTGACATACAATCCACCAATCAAATGACAAGGTAATTTCCAACTGTAATATAATAAGCCTTACAGTGTAGTATATCAGACGAACATAATTTCAAAATCAATCAAGTGAGAAAAATACTAAGCAATGTTCTGTATGCAATATGCGTATTAATCTGAAATATTGTGTACAGTTGAAATGATTTATAAACATATCCCTAAATAAATCATTTCATTGTGATATTTTTAATATTTATTTTACAATTAATTATTTATTCAATGATACATATAATTATACAATAAGATTAATAATAATAACCCTAACCAGTAAAGCTATGTTTTTCGTGCGTCTCGGGGGGGGGGGGGGGGGGGGGGGGGGGGGGGGGGGGAGTACTATCTTTTTGACCCGAAAAATCACCCAGCATCCCCCGAGATTCGATCGCGGGACCATCCGCACCCCAGTCTGTCCCCCTACCAACTGAGCTAAACTCCCAGCGCATATGCCGGCTAAGAATTCCCGCCGACATATGCCTGGGGTAGGTGACGTCATCGAGGCAATGTCAGTACCACGTGCGCGGAGATAGTTTCTGGCAGTGAGATTTATTGAGATTCAGTGCGGTAAGGGTTATTGAACACGAAAAATTGACATTCAATAACCCTAACCAGTAAAGCTATGTTTTTCGTGCGTATCGGGGGGAGGGGGGAAAAGTACTATCTTTTTGACCCGAAAAATCACCCAGCATCCCCCGAGATTCGATCGCGGGACCATCCGCACCCCCAGTCTGTCCCCCTACCAACTGAGCTAAACTCCCCGCGCATATGCCGGCTAAGAATTCCCGCCGACATATGCCTGGGGTAGGTGACGTCATTGAGGCAATGCCAGCACCACGTGCGCGGAGATTTCTGGCAGTGAGATTTAGTGAGATTCATTGCGGTAAGGATTAATAACAAGTATGTACAATGTGACAATCAATAAGAAACCCCGAGTTACAATATTTAAGATTACTCATAGGTCAAATGTCATACACACAATAATAAACACGACATAACTTAAGTATTACACATGGCATAGTTCTTTTCAAATAGGAATAAAAGATTCGGGTGGTTACCATATCTAATCTTGCTTATGCACAGTGTGCCAACGGCGATAATGTATTTAATAAATTTTAAATCATTATGGTCATAAATGTTGTTGTGATAGTTGAATATAACAATTTCCATGGTTAATACAAAAACGTGCAGACAGTTTACGCGAAATAACTTGACTAGCGTTAGACCATAGCTGCTTTATTATATTACATTTGAAAAAGAAATGGTCGATATAATCAATTACATTGCATGTTTGAAAAATATTATTATTTACTATACCCATTTTACATAAGAGTACTTTGGTGGGATAAATGTTGTGAAGGATTTTCCAATTTAATGAGATCAACCGCGCTTCATCGGTGAAATGTGGAGTGGCGAGCCAAATGTTGGTCCTATTGCAAAAGTAATTGGGGAACCTGAGTGACCAGAAGTTTGTACACAGAGGAAGGATATACAATTTATTAGTCATGGCTTTTCTAAAACTTTTGATTGTACAAGCATCAATAGAGACTAAATTAAAACAAACATATTCTCTGTTGTTCTCTCTGTCAGGAGGCTTGGTATTGTCATCAGGAGTCTGTGCTAATTCCCAATCAATAGGGAGCGCATTGCGGAGAGCGATATACTGTAAAATTATGGCGCCCTTATGATTTAGACGATTACAGAAATGTTTAAGTGAATGGAATGAACCATCATCATTGAATAGGTCAGAAACAAAAAGAATTTCCGACTTAATCCAGTCTAAGATGAATAGTGTATGGTTGCTCAATTGGATAACATTATTATTCCATATATGCAATATGCGTATTAATCTGAAATAATGTGTACAGTTGAAATGATTTATAAACATATCCCTAAATAAATAATTTCATTGTGATATTTTTAATATTTTTATTACAATTAATTGGTTCTCATGCAAAATTAAAACGTGCAACTGATTTTAACATCAATTATAATGGGAAAGTCATCCCCTCCCAAGATTGCATCAACTACCTTGGAGTAACAATTGATCAAACAGTCTCTGGAGACAAATTAGTGGACGATCTTGTCAAGAAAGTTGTTGGTCGTATCAAATTTCTTTATAGACATTCTAGTTACCTTAACCAAACCTTGCGTAAAAATCTGAGTGCAGCTCTGATCCAATGTCACCTTGACTATTGCTGTTCTGCATGGTTTGCTGGTATCAATACCAGGCCAGACACAAATTACAAGTCACCCAAAACAAAATAGTTCGCTTCATTTTGAAATTGTCTCCAAGGACTCACATTGATCAATTTAACCGTAATTTACTTAGACTCCTAAATACACAGGACCGTGCAAAACAGTTAAGACTTAACCACGTTTTTAATATCTTTAATGGTATTGGTGCTCCTTACCTTGCTCACAATTTCATAAGAACCACGAGTGCTCATTCCCACCGAACTAGGTCAAGCAATTTCAATTTTATTGTCCCTAGAGTTAAAGGAATGGCTTCCAAGTCATTTTACTACAATGCCATCTTAGACTGGAACGCCCTGTCACTACATATCCAGACCATACGCAGGAAGATGGAATTTAAAAAGGCTGTGAAAAAACACCTGTCTGATTGCGCTCTGAAGCAGGAATCTGCAGATTTTATACGTGTGTAGGCTTATTGTCCAATGTGTCCAATGTCATTTTGTTTATGTTACTCCACGTCCATGGCCCTCTTGTTGTGTTGTTTTGGGACCCCATTGGAAATAAGCCTGCACATGTAGCTGGCTTTTATGGGCTATCCTGGCCTTGCAACTATTGGTGTTGTGGTGTGCTTGCCGTTCCAGTTTGGAATGGCATTGTGATATGCGTTATTTATTGAATGTTATTATAATTTTATACTCGTGTGATTTGTTATTTGTATATGTTGTAATGCCAAATAAAAACTAAGCTAAACTAAACTAAACTGTATGGTTGTTCAATTGGATAACAATATTAGTCCATGTATGCAATTTGCGTATTAATCTGAAATAATGTGTACAGTTGAAATGATTTATAAACATATCCCTAAATAAATAATTTCATTGTGATATTTTAAAGATTTTTATTACAATTAATTATTTATTCAATGATAAATATAATTATACAATAACATTAATATTTACAAAATATAGGCAATAATAATATTAATAACGAGTATGTACAAAGCCCTACATAACATGGCACCTTCTTATATCAGCGATCTTCTCAATCCACACATTCCATCACGTCGCCTCAGATCTTCGGATAAACACTTTCTCTCAGTTCCTTGGACATATTCTTCATATGGCGACCGGGCTTTCTATGCTTGTGCACCTAAACTGTGGAACTCACTTCCTTCAGATCTTCAATTCTGTGATTCGCTTGATGGTTTCAAAAAGACTTTAAAAACTCATCTGTTTAAGATTGCTTATGATTTGACTGATTGACTTCTATGTAACTGTTTTTATATTTTAACTGTTTTTTTTTATTTGTGTTGATGTTTGCGCCTCGGAATAGGTTGTCTAGATAGATGGCGCATTATAAATGCATTATTATTATTCTATTATAATGTGAAAATCGATTAAATACCCCGAGTTACAATATGTAAGATTACTCATAGGTCAACTGTCATACACACAATAATAAACACGACATAAGTATTACACATGACATAGTTCTTTTCAAATAGGAATAAAAGATTCGGGTGGTTACCATATCTAAACTTGCTTATGTACAGCTTGCAAACGGCAATAATGTAGTTAATACATTTTAAATCATGGTCATTGTTGTGATTGTTGAATATAACAATTTCCATGGATAATACAAAAACGTGCAGAAAGTTAACGCGAAATGACTTGACTAGCGTAAGACCATAGCTGCTTTATTATATTACATTTGAAAAGAAATGGTCGATATAATCAATAACATTGCATGTTTGACAAATATTATTATCTACTATACCCATTTTACATAAGAGTACTTTGGTGGGATAAATGTTGTGAAGGATTTTCCAATTTAATGAGATCAACCGCGCTTCATCGGTGAAATGTGGAGTGGCGAGCCAAATATTCGTCCTATTGCTAAAGTAATTAGGGGAACCTGAGTGACCAGAAGTTTGTACACAGAGGAAGGAAATACAAATTATTAGTCATAGTCATGGCTTTTATAAAACTTTTGTTTGTACATGCATCAATAGAGACTAAATTAAAACAAACATATTCTCTGTTGTTCTCTCTGTCAGGAGGCTTGGTATTGTCATCAGGAGTCTGTGCTAATTCCCAATCAATAGGGAGCGCATTGCGGAGAGCGTTATAATTATGACACCCTTATGATTTAGACGATTACAGAAATGTTTAAGTGAATGGAATGAACCATCATCATTGAATAGGTCAGAAACAAAAAGAATTTCCGACTTAATCCAGTCTAAGATGAATAGTGTATGGTTGTTCAATTGTATAACATTATTATTCCATATATGCAATATGCGTATTAATCTGAAATAATGTGTACAGTTGAAATGATTTATAAACATATCCCTAAATAAATAATTTCATCGTGATATTTTTTTAAATTTTATTACAATTAATTATTTATTCAATGATACATATAATTATACAATAACATTAATATTTACAAAATATAGGTAATAATAACACTAATAACAAGTATGTACAAAGCCCTACATGACATGGCACCTTCTTATATCATCGATCTTCTCAATCCACACATTCCATCACGTCGCCTCAGATCTTCGGATAAACACTTTCTCTGAGTTCCTCGGACATATTCTTCATATGGCGACCGGGCTTTCTATGCTTGTGCACCTAAACTGTGGAACTCACTTCCTTCAGATCTTTGATTCTGTGATTCACTTGATGGTTTCAAAAAGACTTTAAAACTCATCTGTTTAAGATTGATTATGATTTGACTGATTTACTTCTATGTGACTGTTTTCATATTTTAACTGTTTGTTTTTTATTTGTTTTGATGTTTGCGCCTTGGAATAGGTTGTCTAGATAGATAGCGCATTATAAATGCATTATTATTATTATTATTATTATATTATAATGTGACAATCGATTAAAAAACCCGAGTTACAATATGTAAGATTGCTCATAGGTCAAATATCATACACACAATAATAAACACGACATTAGTATTACACATGACATAGTTCTTTTCAAATAGGAATAAAAGATTCGGGTGGTTACCATATCTAAACTTGCTTATGCACAGTTTGCAAACGGCGATTATGTAGATAATACATTTTAAATCATGGTTATTGTTGTGATAGTGGAATATAACAATTTCCATGGTTAATACAAAAACGTGCAGAAAGTTAACGCGAAATGACTTGACTAGCGTAAGACCATAGCTGCTTTGTCATATTACATTTGAAAAAGAAATGGTCGATATAATAAATTACATTGCATGTTTGACAAATATTATTATCTACTATACCCATTTTACATAAGAGTACTTTGGTGGGATAAATGTTGTGAAGGATTTTCCAATTTAATGAGATCAACCGCGCTTCATCGGTTTATGAATGAATGAATGAATGAAAACGTGATTTATTAAGCGCATTTCCAAAAACACGATCAATGCGCTGTACATGAATTATATAATATAAAAGATAAGCATAATAAAAAATACCAATCAAAGTACATTAAAGATAGGTTAAAAGATAATTAAATATACAATGTAATAATATACAGATACAATTTAAGCATTAAAAAGCATGGATTAAAAACACACACATTTTTTTTTAAAAAGGTTGCATTTGCATCCGAAATTGACCAACAAATTACACCTACGGAAATAGATAAGTTTTAAGCATCTTTTTAAAAGATTTCACACTGCATGCGGTGCGTATGGAGAGTGGGAGATCATTCCAGCCTTGGACCGATATATGAGAAAGCGGTTTCAGTCTTAGTATGTTTTTGAAAGGTACAACAAGGCGGAAAGTGTCGTTGGAAGCTCTCAAACCAGCTCTTGGACAGACATACGGCATCAAAATCTGAGATAAATAGGTAGGCCCCAGATTATTCACACCATTGTACACATGCAGCAAGATCTTGAAGTCAATTCTGTACTGGAAAGGCAACCAATGAAGCTTCCGCAAGAGTGGTTCATCACTGTTTAATGTGGAGTGGCGATCCAAATGTTGGTCCTATTGCAAAAGTAATTGGGGAACCTGAGTGACCAGAAGTTTGTACACAGAGGAAGGATATACAAATTATTAGACATGGCTTTTCTAAAACTTTTGATTGTACAAGCATCAACATGATCAATAGAGACTAAAATAAAACAAACATATTCTCTGTTGTTCTCTCTGTCAGGAGGCTCGGTATTGTCATGAGTCTGTGCTAATTTCCAATCAATAGGGAGTGCATTGCGGAGAGCGTCATACATGTACTTTAAAATTACGGCACCCTAATGATATAGACGATTACAGAAATGTTTAAGTGAATGGAATGAACCATCATCGTCAAATAGGTCACAAACAAAAAGAATTTCAGACTTCATCCAGTCTAAGATGAATAGTGTATTGTTGTTCAATTGGATAACATTATTATTCCATATAACTTGATTTAGACATGATCTAATATCCTCTTTGATTAGAACTTGTGTCGAACCAGATTTTAAATAGCTTATAGTAAAATGAAGGCAATCTCCTAAATCATAGACCTTGAATACCTTCTTTATCTATGCTTTAACATAATATGACAAATGTTGTTAAACTACTTAATTGTACCAATGTAAGAATTAAAACAAACCTACTAATACCCAACTTGTTTATATACAATGGGATATTTTTCCAACATGCAAAATCTGAGTTGTTAAGTTTCTTAATCCATGACAGCTTTAGTGAGTCGAAAACTAGTTTAGTGTGAAACATGTTTATACCACTTTACCGTTATCTGCAATCGCTGTTTTATATTTGACCGTTTCTTCTCTGCTCCAAATAAAGTATAACTCCTACATAAATATATTTAATAATAAAGTCGTTGATTAATGAAGAAGTTACGATCCCAAACGTTAGGGCAAGTCTGAATTTCATTTTAACATTTTCTTTTCAACACGGGGAGAGTATGACAGGTAAAGCGTGTGTGCCGTATTGATCAACCGTAACAGTACATATAGTTATAGTTATATATAGTTATAGTTTATTGACACCAAATCGCAGCTAAAAGCTGAATTACATGGATATTACATACGGTATAAAAACATCAAATTACACATAGAAATGTATACAAAGATAACAACAAAATTGAAAATTAAAAATGCTAAAAGAGATTAAAAGGTATCAAAAAATACATAGATAGTAAAGGTTGTACATGCTAAGTCGCCTAAATATAGGCTAGCTAATATTGCACTGTGGGTAATATATTTAAAAAAAAAATGCTATGACGCCTAAATATGGGATTGTAACTTCCTTAATAATTAGCCATTCTTAGCGTGTAATATCTCAAATTCAAGAAGAGAATAGTTTATGTAGGAGTTATACTTTTAGAGTTATCAGCACATTTATAACCTGGTCAGTTACTTATTGTGATGACTGTATGAAGTTTCATAATAGTTTTATCGGGGCTATCCATCGTAATGTGATAACTTAAATTTATTCTGGAACCTGTGTTTTGCAACTGAAACTATCACACTTCATCTGATATTGATGACGTCGGATCACGTATGAGGAAGGGCGCGATCACAGAAGTGTGATTGTCTTCCTGTTTTGTACAAAAAATGATCGTTCAACCCTCTCTTGGATGGCTTCACTCATTCTTCACTTGTACCACATATCATCCTGATCAAGAATTAAACATCCTCATACTCAAAGTTTTGACTCGAGTCCTTTAGACGAAAGAAGACCACTGCGTTCGTGGCCTCCGATGTCGATTGGCCCAATCTCTCGGGCTCAATCTACAACATAAGGCTAAGCGCAGCCTGTATTGGCACAGGATATACGTTTTACAACGTTGACGCGTTTCTGTTCAGGTTGTCTCTCTGGTGTTATTCGGCTTGCATGGCGTGATAACCACAGTGACAGTTTATGAAGTGTTCTTTAGTATAAAATAAGTCAAACCAGTAACGTGCGATATCGTTACCGGTGTGTAGTTAGTTCCGTAGTACCGTTGGAGTGACGTTTGTCTTTAACTGTATCAAATGCCCACTTTGGATAGCCAACAACTCTCTGAGGCACCCTTGTAGTGGTTCTTTTTCCTTCGCGATTGATGTGTGACTACTCGATATTGTGAAATAGGAATCACTCCTAAACTTGTAAACTAGTGGATGATAGTGGTCCGCACGGGTCTGTTTACGATACAAAGTTGAGTTCTCGTCGCAATCGCTCTCTATGAATCACTCAGTTAAGAAATGACAATTGGTTATCCTTGCACTCTTCTTATGTGGATTTCAGTGATGTAACGCTCGCTTTTGTCGAAAACAACAAATGTGTCGGCAACTTGTCTCAGCCATAATCTTGGGGTCATATTTGAATCATCTTTAAGACATTGGTCAAAATCTTCCATGCAAAGATTAACTACAATTGACGAGAATGGTGAAATCATTGCAGTAACGATTTTGCTTGATAGTTCACCAAGAGTTGTGTCTTTTATTAAAGAATCTGTATCTACCTGAATGACCGCGTCTGATGAAATACACGTAAATAGTTATATTAGGCGTCTACGCATGTTTTCCTGAGTTCGTACTTGCATCATATACCAAATTGAACAAATAATCTGGTCGCCTTCGTCTTTACTTAAAGCTTACTCATGGATATGTTGTTTGTTTTAGACAGGGATATCATGGAAATATTAGATGATTCCCTTTTCTGGTTCCTGTAACATAAATAGAAACAGGTTCGCTTCATGAATCTCTTATATCCCTCTCGAAAATTCGGGTTAGTTGCGCAATAAATCAAGCTATTAATGGAGCTATTGCAATGAGCTAATGTTATCGCGACGGCAAAAACAGCTCCAGACCAATCTCCCGGATCCAAAAGTACAACTACTATAAATGGGGTCCACATTATAATAAACGCCACCCATGTGGTTGCAATGGATTTTAACAACCGCAAATCAGTTGTTCTGATCCGTGCCCCCGGGATCCGAACGCAAGTGTCTTTATTTGTGTTTGCAAACTTCTTCAAGCGTTGAGTGCTTCTCCTTGCGAACAACATAATGCGTAAATAGCAGAAACTCACCAGACACATCGGTATCGTAATTCCAAACACCACAAGGTAGATGGTGTAGCTGTAACTATATGTGTAGTCAAAAAGGCACAGTTTACCTTTTGTGTTAAATACATGTTTACCCCATCCTAGGAAGTTAGGAAGATCAACAAAGAAGCAGTAGATCCAGATTACTGTGATAATGAGAGGTATGGTTTTGCGGTTGTAGATTCTGTGATAGAGGAGACCGTTGTGACATATCGCTATATACCGATTTAATGTTATGGCCGCAATACTCCATACAGATACAAAACAACTAACGAGGCAAATCGATCCAACGATATCGCATATAAAAGGATATTCGAAGAATATACCCTGCTGAATTATACCGATAATATTCAACGGGTTGATGATAGCGGTAACGCAGAAGTCTGCAACGGCTAAATTACCAATGAAGACATTGCTACGAACACGGAGTCTAGTATGTGCGAATAGTGACCCTATGACGAGGATATTTCCGACAGTACCAATAAACCACATACAGATAAGAAACAATATATTAAAACTATTCTTGATTTTTTTCATGTTGGCTTAATGATTTTAGATTTTCATTGAAGTCGATAGATGGTACATCCTCAGGGAATTTAGTTGTCATTATTAGCGAATGTCGAAACGGAACGGTTGAAGGTTTTCATACTTTACTGACGATGATAGCATCTGTCATGTAGCACTCAAGTTAGAATGGATTAAGATAGCCATACCATTACACCCGGGTTGGAATAGGCGGCCGAAGGGCGTAGCTAGCAAACTGAAAATAAAGATGGTCCATTATGTTGGTACAAGCAAATTAAAATCAGGTTATACAACTATATTTTACGACGCATGTTTCTGCGCACTGTACAGCGTTGTTTCCATCCATCACGTCTATCCATCCATCAACCATCATATTGCATAATGGAAAAGTCATTTAAACTACTTTACCATCTCTTTACTTTATAATCTGGCAAAAAGGACAAGGAACCCAGCTTTTATTATTTTAAATTTGATTGGCAAACAATTACCATTCCAGGTAATGGTGATGCAAGCAGTTAATTAAATAGAATTACTAATAGCCATTACCATTACCGTTAAAAAATTGCGCATATCTTTGACGAAGCATGTCTCGAAAAGTTTCCCTCGGACCTCGTTATTTTTTTGCTTGATCACCGAAGCGACGCTCATATTTTGTAAATTCGAAGCAATCGGTCGTTTTATATACTATTCACATTCATTATATTCGTTGATAGAAAGTAAAAGAGATACCCCTTAGTAGTGTAGTGCCTGCCTTCAATATTCTAACGGACTGTTTCGAATTGGTTGGCGTTTGCGTTTTGACCTCTATAATTAGGAATGATGTCAACAGGAGGGGCTCCATAGATACACCCAGTATACATAATGAATGTTTATGGTTCGTAAAAAGGATTCATGTAATAAATACCAATCAATCGATCAATTTAAAAAAAATCAAGAACTTGACAGAAAAATACAAAAGACGACGAGAAAATAAATCCTTTCTACGGACGAATATACCTTACAGGATGTGCATGCACAAAATAAACGCGGAGGTTCGGCGTGCAATAGCCTTGTCTTTGAGTCTTCCCATGGTGTCTATGTCGTTCTATGTATGTTGTTTACTTGTCAAACCCCGAAAACAGACTGAGCAGTCAGAGGCTCTCTTTATAGGGCGATTGCACGGGGATCATTAGTTCAAATAAGACTTGGGTGGATGATCTGAATCTAATTAACCATCGTGCAATCGCTCTATACTCTCCGCGCACACGCAGAGAACGTTGGGCAAACGTATTGAGAACGTACTAGTAACACAGATAGCGACTTGGACGCACTAAGAACGATTACAGCGTAGTTGAAGCGCAGTGAGATCCTGTGAAACTTTAAAGTAGGAACACAATGGGTCGTTCTAAGAGCGCCGTGAAAATGTGATAATTTGACAATTTTGAACAGTTTTCCGCGCTCTTCCTGCGTGTTACATGCGTCCTCAATCGGTTCTAAGAGACATTAATGCGTTTTGCTTGGCGCTTTGAACCTTTTTATACTTTGTTCAGCGCAACGCAAGCGCAAGGACTGATAGCCGTAAGTATGACAGCCCTATAACGCGGTAGATTCAAATGCACGTTCCCTGTGGTTATGCATGGTGTATTATTTGTTTGCATACAGATAAATCTAAGAGAATGTATACAATGCATACTCACTGCTTAGATACATGCAATTTAAAAACAAAATAATATCATATAAAGTGCTCGTTCTAGTTAGTTGTGTATATCTTGCGCTTTAATTTGATAGGTCACAAGCTCATACTAAAGATACGATTATGTCAAAATAAATGATAGAATATTGGTAATCAATTATGCAAATTAATGAAATAAATCGATACATACAAAGACATTTTCCAATTTGCACATAAAATAATGTCGGAATTAAGATTATGCACAACATATCCGATTAACAGGTTTCCAAGATAAACACATCTCCAGATATAAATTTAAATGTGTTTTTATCTTGATGCTAATTGAATAAGTAAATAATAGGCAAATGAGGTCAATTTACTCATTTGTTGTAATAAGCTGTTTGTGGGTCACCAAACTTGACTTCATTGAAAGAAAATTGGTATTTTATAGTCAATTAAGTGAATTTGATATAAAAGGGTACTTATGGTCTGATGCACTGTATAATATTTATAATACTACCTAATGGATATGCACTTTAATGACCTTGTGATAATGCTTATAAATTAGTTAACAGTGGATGTGCATTACACTCAGCTTTCAGTATACTCATAAACTGAAATTTAATGGTGATGGAATTGATTGGCCTTTCAGAGCTCTCTTTCGAGAGTTACCAATTTGATTTTTAATCACTCTGGGTCATTAACCTTGTTAATGTCTGTTGGGCTATTGTTCACATTTGCGCTTTATATACAAATATATATTATGATGAAACTACAATTTTCTTGGCGAGTTTACACCATTCAAATGAATTTGTATTGTAAGTGTGGTATATATATTGAATATAAACCTCGTAGTATTATATGAGTGAGCGCCTGAAGCAAGCTGATGATTCTGTAGCAGTTATTATGCAAAAGCTGTGCAATACTGTGTGGAAGCTGTGTGGAAGTCAAGAGTATGGCCAGAGGATTGGAAGAGATCAGTTTTCCTATCACTTCCAAAGAAAGGGGATGCTAGCGAATGTAAAAACCATCGTACTATCGCTCTGATACCACATGCAAGCAAAATCCTGCTGCACATCATCAACGAACGTCTCAGACCTCATCTTGAACGTGAACTTTCTGCTGAGCAAGCCGGTTTCCGGAAAGGCCGCGGCACAAGAGATCAGATAGCCAATGTACGTCACATAATGGAACATTTTTTGAATTCCAGAGGGAGCTCTTCATGTGCTTTATAGACTACGCTAAGGCCTTTGATTGTGTGAGATATTCCGCATTGTGGACAGCACTACAAGAAATGGGAATCCCTTACCACCTCGTTCACCTAATTCGCAATCTATATGATGGTCAAGCTGCCTGTGTGCGCACTGAGAAAGGAAACAGTGACTGGTTTGCTCTAGGTCAGGGAGTCCGTCAAGGGTGCATACTTTCACCAGCACTCTTCAACCTTTATGCAGAGTCTATAATGAGACGTGCATTGGATGATTGGCCAGGGGGGCTGTCAGTAGGTGGATACCAAATACACAATCTACGTTATGCCGATGACACCACCCTGTTTGCAACAAATATGGAAGAGATGGCGGAACTCCTGAAAAAAGTCAAGGTGGAGAGTGAGCAGCTTGGCTAAATGTCAGCAAGACCAAGATCATGTCCATAGGCACAGATGGTGTTGGAGAGCCTCTCATAATTGATGGTAATGAGGTGGAATCGGTCTCGAAATTCAACTTCCTTGGATCCCTGATCACCAAAGAGGGTGGTTGCAGCCAAGAGATTAGACACCGTTTAGCAATGGCTAGATCAGCAATGATCAACCTAAGCAAGATCTGGACTGACAGAGGAATAACCAGAGCAACAAAAACCAGGCTTGTCCAAGCCCTTGTATTTCCAATTGCCATGTATGCATGTGAGACGTGGACCCTAACCAAAGCTGACAAAAACAGAATAGCTGCTTTCGAGATGTGGTGTTGGAGGCGTATGCTTCGTATCGTATGGACAATGAGAAGGACCAATGCCAGTATTATTGAAGAAATAGGGGTGTCTAAACGACTTCTTCATGCTATTAACACCCAAATGCTGAGCTACTTCGGCCATATTTCACGTCGCAAGGGTAACAACCTAGAGATAATCATGCAAGGCATGATTGAAGGGAAGCGCAAGAGAGGCAGACCTCGTTCCCGGTGGATTGACCAAATAAAATATTGATTACTGGACACCCTCTCCGTGATTGTTACTCCTTTGCTGAAAATCGTTATTTGTGGCGTAGTATCTGTAAGGTCACGAGCTGTCAGTCATGAGAAGGACCGAACCAACCAACCAACCAAGTATTATATAGGGATGAATTTTTATACATTATCTCAGAGACAAGAGACTTATTTCATGGTTGAAAATCGGCAAAATAGGATTTCTGTTCAATTTGTGACGGGAGACCGTGCCCTTGGAAACGCAACGCAGAACCTATCCCAAGCCCACAATATTAAACTTCTTCGTCACCCAGCGGAAGACGGACTCCCGTCACTTGATGCATCGCCAATCAAAAAATTGACGGCAGTGCATCATTAAATAGAACGCCCTCAAACCAACGCGCTCCCGTTCCGGAGCAGACTGATTATTTCATATCAACTCTATTCCCAATATATGTTAAGTCTGATTGTCACCATGTTATATTTGTCCTCATACCAAATTCCAATAGGGCTTATCCTGGTAGAAGGAAAAATGTTATTATTCCAGCGACAATTGATAGTAAAAGAGGTGACCATGTCTGACATTACGTCTGACAAACTCATTTTAAATATTCTCTCATTGCTTACTTTTTGCACTGTGCACGGAACCAACAATATGAAATAGCGTACGAAGTTGATTGCTTTCAAAAAGTGTGAAATTGTCCCATATTTTCTGCCAAATCATAAGGGCGAGGGTGACAATCAAGTCGAGCACCTTAAGTTAGTTGATGCTGGCAATGAAATATTCTTAATCATTACTATGAGTGATGTTTAATTTTCTTCTTGATAGGGATTGTCGTGTCAAGTGAACTTACCTATCCCCAACTTGGAATATTTTAGGCGACCACCATCCCTGTTCTACGGTTGACTTCTAAGGTAGGGTCGGCAGTGGCGTACCAAACGGGGGGGGGGGGGCAAGTTGCCCCCCCGGCTCCAAATACCGGGACGCTAAATTCCCAATACCGGGACGCTAAATTTGCGTAAGGGGAAAAATAGGGCCTAAAACACTGAGGACTTGGCATTATTTGTTGACTGTTGTGCTTTTTGGACTGCGAAATTTTGTGACCGTGCAACATTTTTTGACCGTGCGAAATTTTGTGACCCTGCGAAATTTTGTGACCGTGCGAAATTTTGTGACCGGGCGAAATGTTGTGACCGCGCGAAATTGTTCGACAACAATAAAACTTAATTATTACAAAATGTCTCAGATATCAGATGTATTTTCAACAGTTCTTTGAAAATTGTACCAGTTTTTGCAGTTTTAATATGGATAGGAAGATCATTCCAGAAACGAGGAGCTGCAATAGCAAAAGATCTGTCTCCCCAAGAGCGCTTAGATATAGTTTCTTGAAGAAGTTGCATTTGTCCAGGACGAAGGGTGCCAATTGGGTCCCTTTAAAATTGAAGTAATATGGTAAGATCTTTTAGAGAATGTGAGAATGCGAGCTGCAGTGTTGTGACGATAGAGTTCATTAGCTGGTAATCCATAAAGAAGAGCATTGTTGATACCAAGACGAGAGTTTTGAACGAATGAATTATTTGTTCTGTAGCATCACGACCAAGATATTTACGGATTCTGCTGATATTACGTAGTTGAAATGCTAAGCAACGAATGACATTGGAGTGTGGTGTGGTTTTATAGTCAAGGAAGAGTCGAAAATTCCTCCCAGTTTCCGAGTCTCAGACTAATGTAATAATAATTATAACAAGAAAGGTACTCAAAGAAAACAAATACTCCACCATTAACAAAATCTCACGGACAATCAGACGGAGAATAAGGGTGTTTTTCAACCTAAATCCGCGCTAAGGGTTGCTTTGCTTGACCAACAGTCCAGTGTTATAATTGTAAAAATTGCCAAAAATTATCACACGTGTGGAGCGGCCCGAAAAGCCGATTTTTCCATATTTTACGCGCTAAAGGTTAGTGCTTTACGAAATCATAATTATTAAAAAACTGACACTGTCGATTACAGATGAAATAAAGATATGTTGAAGAGAACAAAAAGAGGAAGATTCTACAAAAAGAATGAATATCCCAAGTAGGGAGGGGAAGCCAGAAAAAGCGATTGAACACCGGATTTACGTATTATATAATATGAAACGTTTTATATAATATGAGCTACGATGCACAGCGTATACATCGTATTGGATTGATCGAAAGAATCATTAACTAGAATAATACGATAGAGGGGGTAAAATCCCAGGTCTTCATCCGGGTTCTTGGCGAATTAGGACGCCATATTTTTTACGGGAATGTACGATCTCGATACGAAACGAAATTCGTAACTTCGGCGTATTTGGGAATCCCCAACCGAATAAACATGGCTGCGCCCAGCGAAAGAAAATCATGAACTGATTTCGTATTTTCTCGCAATTTAAATGTGTTTTTATCGGTTTATACTTCATGACAAGTTATAGTTTGAGCATAGGCAGACCTTAGATGATAAACTGGATGGATATATAAGATAACAGCGGCGCAGTCAGTTCGCAACGACTATCAACATGATCAACACAGTACATTGTAATTTGTACTGAACATGACAACAAGGAAGCTTATGCATATGATTGAATACATGCGATGTTTTTGCATATAAACACAGCACCTTTACAAGGTAGGTTTTATATTCAGTCATTTTTGCTTGGGCATTATCCTGAAAGGCTGAGCTGAAATAGGTCTAGGCCTACCACGGAAATAATGATAAAATGAACAAAAAAGTCCCATTTTAGATTATAAATAAATTTGCTGTAGACTAGTGTAATGCTGCATGCTGTAGTGTTAGCCTGTTGTCATGGTTGTAGCTCTACTAGTACATGTAGTAGTACAACACTTGTATACCCCAAAATAGAAGACATATTTGAGGGTAATGCCTAAGCTGCGCCTATTCAACACCGACATTACACTTGATGTAGCTCCTGCTCCACATACTGCTTGCGCCGGTGCAGCTACTTCCTGTGATTTGGTCTGCGTCAGTTTTATGTTGCAAAATGATTTGATGTAAATAGTGAGAAAACCATTCTTTCAATATAGGTACCCGTGTAGTAGCAGTGCATGCGCAAGGACAAGGATGATGTTGACCTAGGCTTTGATAAAAAATATTGAGCTTTATTAAAACTGTTACGCCATTAACTAGACCAGTCCTGTTTTGTGTCTCGGATCTAGCATCCGAGGTCATGATTATCAGATATAGCCATTACAATGATAATGAAGACCAATCAGTTGTAATTTGAAAATTGTGCACCATCGGTTTCAGGCGTGTATCAAACCTCAAGATAAATGAATGCGTCATACTTTAACATGACGATCCTCGTTATCAATACACACCTGGAATCCAAAGTACACTAGTCTTATATCCTAATTTGATGAACAGAATCTGACTGTGCTTTGTGACTTAACATTTTGTTTGTTTGTGTATTCTTTCTATTTAGGTTCATTAGATGGGAAACTACGCCTACATGTACGTCTATGCAATACTTCGCCATGACTGATGGTCCCAGCGAAATTCAAGGATCACATTGAGCATACTTCCAGTGATGCGTGTGACATCAAGTTACGACATTCACGACAATGAATCTTTTTTTCTTTTTTTTACCTGTCGTCAACATGATCACACTCCTAAGTTTAGTGTGCAGCTCCCTACACAGTGTGATGCTAAGACTATACAACTCTCTACCCTGAAAAAAGGCAGAAGTCTACTGTGCTTTCTCACAATAGTTTTAAAATTTTAATGCGTAACCTGTATATCATCTATGGAACTCTTCACCGATACCGCAGAACATCACCTCAATAACAGAACTAGAACCCTTCAGGACGGCAATTCTAGATCACTACCGCAAGCAAGACAAAGAAACCAAGGACTAAATTGAATAGCATAACGCACAACCATTCCTTCTCGGTTTGTCCCACACGGGATGTTCGGCAGTATCTGAAGAAGAAGAAGGGCTATGGACATATTTCCACGCATGAGTCACAGATACAGTGTTTTCACTGACCTATACAAAGGGTGAAATACCCTTCACTTTTTATTTTCACCCTCAAAAATTTTCTCAAGAGTGAAAAATGATGAAAATGTCATTGTTTTACTGTCCAACACACTGCGCGAGCACATGTTTTATCCATCATTTTGGTTTTTCACCATCGAGAAATTGACCCAGTGAAATTGCTGAAATATAATAATCATCACTGACTTTCGTCACAGAACTGTTTGTCTTTTGATATATAGAACTAAAATGAACACTGGGGAATAGTGTACTACATACTTTAGGTCTCATCCATGTATCAAGTCTGTGATGGGAATAAAGGTCATACAATTATAAAAAGGGTACTTCTGTCATTCAGTGGAACCTCGTTTACACAAATTACCTGTTAACACAAAGTGTTATTCAAGTCCCAAGCTTATATTTTACCATTATAATATGACTGGATATTAAACACTAAAATGTGAGGCGTTTGCAACTTTGTGTTAGCGAGGTTCCACTGTATACTTATGCATGCCTGCCTTGGGACTAATTAAAGTACTTATTGTGTTGATGAATTAAAAGACTGAAATGAAAAAAATAACAAACTTTCAAAGTCAAATGGCATCACGATGGATATTTCTAGGATGATTCCTTCATATTGCATGAATTTGTCGCATTCCAAAATTTTAATTACAAATCTGGGCATTTAGAAATAAGATGTTTAGTTGTATTCGAAGACCAAAAATGATCATTTGTAATGCAGGTTTTTTTTTAAAAAGAAGAGAAAAGCAAAATAGGAAATAACATATTTGTTGGAGTGCCTTTTTGGTTTGATGCTAGGTGTAGGGTAAAGTCGCCAGTTTTCGGTCAGCGCCTATTTTCGGTCACTTCGCCCAAATTGTGTAATGAAAATGACCTTGTCGTTATAAACTGACGGCTAAAAAGTCGCCGCATGTAGTTGATGCCATTGCTTTAAAATGGCGACAACCGATGTAATTACACGATTTTAGCGAAAATAGGCGACTTTACCCTCGATCTATAACTCAATACATGGCTAAAAGTCCAGATCTGGCTCTTGAGTCTTATTGAAATAACAAAAGACCTGGCTGCATGGTGCATATAATATAATATATGCAGCATATTAAAGGTATATTATGTGATCGTTTCCAGGGAACGACCTCAATCCTCGAAAAAAATTTGAAAGCTTTTCTAGCAGATTTACATTTCTGATCATAAATCGTACATACATTCAAAGTTACAGGGTGATACAATTCTTAATTACTTATTAATCATGGTTTTACGAGTGAAAATAAACTGTCGGAGTCTGCGCCGACAACTTATTTTTACTCTAAAACCATGATTTTGAGGTAATTAGGAAGCGTACCGCTCTGTAACTTGGAATATTTCAGAAATGTAAATCTGCAATTGAGGGTGTCCCCTGGAAAAGATAACATAATAGACTTTTAAATAAACAGCCATATTTGGCGCACTGCTACATAATTTTGAATAAAATGCTGGTGTTAAAATAATAAAATAAAACATGTACCAATACCAGTATCAATTCTTTTATATCTTTATTTATTGTTTGTAATCTGTCATTTAAGTAATTTATTAAACTCAAACTTTAAGCAAATTTGTCTCTTTATTGCAAGTACAATTTGATTCAGCGTCCAATATTGTGTAGTTTTAATGTAACAACAGTTTTACGGACATTTGGTTTTTCTTTGAAAGGTCCAGACTTCCAGCAGAACCACTTATTATCAGATAGTTGGTAAAAAAACAAAAAGTTAATTTTACCGGGCATCTTTAAAAAATGTTTGTTAAGTTATTTCTGAAAGTGAAATTAACTCCATAATTGGTATCAATATCATTTATCATGAAAGTCTTTGCACGGTTGAAGCTGATGTGTGACTTGCAACTGGCCCTTCTTGTCACAGAGATGTTCCACATGGTATCTTTTTGCATTTGGTGGGTGACACTGGCAGGTATTTGACTGGAATTGAATTTTTGAAGCCACTCTCAGCCACGTTTCAGTATTCTGTAAATGACAAAAACAGCAAAAAGTAAAATTAGAAGTTATACCAATATTTACAAAAAAGGCATGATATTCATTGAATAAGGGACGCACCATTAGATATTCAGGGTGGGGCGGCATGGAAGTGTTTAAAAAAAAATTGCCCACCAACTAGGAAAAAAGGAAAAGATGACCCACTGCCGAGCAACAAAAAAAAGTAGATGACTCACCCAACTTAATGTAAGAAAAACAGTAAAAAACCTTTAAAAAACCACTTGGCCGCCTTTGCTAAAAAAGTTTTTAAAAATCCACCTACATTGTACTTCTGTGACGAAAAAAGAAATTCCGCCCGACCCCAACTTTCATGCCCCCCCCCCTGAATATCAAATGGTGCGTCCCTAACATGCCCCCAGTCACAACTTTGCATCCCGGTCAGCTCAATTGCCCAACTAAATTGTGACCCCAAACAATCAACGTTGACTTCGAATGTCAAAATATGCAACAATAGCTTACAATTGGTCTGAACGGTCCCTTTAGAACAAATTAACCTAATTTCAGGCCCCTTCCATGGGAAGGCCGAGGAGATGGGTTGAGGGGCAGGATAGGGGGGGGGGGGGCATTGAAGGGAATGGGGGGGGGGGGGGGGGAGGGAATGGGGGGGGGGGGCGGGGCGGGGGAGGGAATGGGGGCGGGGGCTGGAGAGAAGGAAGAATTAATGGGATACATTGATCAATGGAAATTGGAATACTGAATGATTGACTGCTGAAGTTAATAAAAAATATTATAATATATATAATAAAGTCAACGATTGAACGATTTCGTCAATTTTCAATACAGTATCCTCAAATAGGTCTCATTTATTGAGTAAAAGAACCCTAACAATTGTAGAGCTTTTGGGTGACCCCAAACAGGCAATATTCTAAAATATTCACAAGGCAGCCATTGCTTTAGTTCATATACACAGTCAGAAAATTATAGCTGCCTCATGTTTTTGATAGGACCATACTGGGCATTTTGGGAGATTTACAAACAAAAGGGTCAAATTTGATCATAAAATACGGTCGTTTCAAAGCAGCAGTAATGTTAAATTCCTCTTGATAAATTTCAAAATCAAGTAAATTATCAAAATATTACTTTATGAACACATTTCATGCAAGGATGCACACGATTGGGACGTTTTTCTGGGCATAATTTTAATTCAGCTTTGCCTACAAAACGTAATTGCACACGCCATTTTGGAATTCTGCGCATCTAACTACGCACATTTTACGCTACAAAATCGACAAAAATGGTCGAGAATGTGAATTGTTGGCTCCGAATTGTTTCAGATCCCCGGAAGGAATCTCAGTTCCCTGAACTGAGACAAACACCAATGGATTTAGTACACACTCATGTGTATTCCAATCAATAGGCGTAAATGTCAAACAATAATTGCGGGAGTAATTGGCGATTTTCGGTCAGTTGTCGAACCTAGCCTTTCGTCGATGGATTCATGAAAATTTGAAGTTTTACTCCACAGAATTCTATTTTCAAAGAGTCATAACTTCCTTACCTTTTCACTGATTTTCTTCGAATTTTTTTTAAACGAGAGCTGAAAATCTCCTTCGGCCATTTTAATATCAACAGCTAGTAGAATGTTGCATTATGGGTATGCAAAAGCTAAAAATAGCAAAGAAGGGCTTTCCCGAAAATCATCTGACCTGGCGATGTGTCGACATGGGGGCGTGACCGAATCGGGCGCTGTGATTGGTCAATATCCCGTACGTGTAAAAATCTTTTCTGATGCGGCGTTTACGCTGTGCGATGGTGGTGTGTACCCACAATCCAAACATTACCGTTGTGTGCTGCACTTCCGGAAAACTTGAGTACGATAATAGCTCCTATTTGATGGAATGATATCAGGGGTGTGCCACTCAGCATGCCGATCGGAAGCCACTTTTAAATTAAAAAATTTGGTCAACATAGAATTGGTGGCGCTATACCGATAAGGCGTGATTGTAGCAGACGACGCGACGCTGGCCACGCGTCTCTCAGACGACCCAATATGGCAACGGAAGTGCACCATTTTGAATTATTTTTAACAGTCATCGCCCGGTTAACGATGAAAATTCTTCTAATTTAATGATGAATTTGTCAAAATGATAAGATTTACATTCGCGATTACGTGTCATTCCAATACGAAAATACAAAATCCAAACTCCAATACAAAATCAAAACTTAGGTTCCGCGTGGCCACCGTCGTCTGAGTAAATCTACCGCGAGAACAGCGCCACCAAATCTACATGTATGCTGACCAAAAATGACGTTTAAAACTGGTTAAACGCGTTAAACGCTGGTCACGGACGCATTCCGAACGATTACTCGAATGTATGTAAATATGCAAAAGGGACCGTTTTCGTTACGTACATCAGTATAGACCATTTCAAATCCGAAAATATACGATCAGTTCCGAATGCTTCCGATTAGCCGAGTGATTTGACGCTCGGTTACATGACCTGTCAGCTCCCACGTCATGTCCATGTGCCGGAGAAAAACAAACGTGTTTTTCATCCGTCTACCCGTGTGGTAGATTGCGCTTGCGTTGGTGATAGATTGTATCCCTCACAAAGTTGTTGTTGCGGCATTTCGGTAACAAAAAACGGTGAGATGGAAGAGATTTGGGGTAATATTTTCACTTTTTACCGTCTGCTCGATACATTTGGAATTTGCCGGTCAACGCCTTTGTTGATAAAAAAACAAAATAGTCTCATTCCACGTTTTACTTCTCATGTGTGCACGCGTGTATGTAAGCATAGTAAATCACTAGGCGGAAAACCAACTAGGACAATGCTTTGAATGCGATCAACTGTTGCGAAGAACGTGCAACGCACCTACTCCACGTGACCTGTTTTTCCGAAGATTTCCGAACTCAATTTGAAATGGTCTATAGCACTTTCATATCCCAAAATTAATAGAATCCCTGATGATATGAGCAAAATTGGCAGCAAATTGTTAACGTTTTGTGGGTTTTATGGATTCTCTTCTTCAATGTTAAAAAAGAAAACACATAAATGTTGGCTAAAATATTATGTTACCGGCCGAATTATAACACAATGCATGCGTGCATGAAAGCCGAATAATATACCACAAAATCACAACGTTATATTTTGTCGGTTTATATCTAAGAATATTGACAGTAATTTCGGGTTGATTTTCTGTGATGTAAATTTAAAAAAAAGATGACAAAATACATAAACATGTTATTGAACAAATGACAAGCTACATGGATTCAGAGCTATTTGAATTGACTGCGGTACGTCAAAGGGAGGTAATGAATAATGTACCTCACGCGCTGAAGAGAAACGGCGTTGTTTCACGGTTGTAGATTATATGATAGAGCGGACGGCTAATGGATCGATTAATTGCTATGACTGCAAATTAGCAATGGTTCACAACTAATTATGCAAATAGTAGCGATAAATTGGCAGTATTCAGAATATTCGCAATAAAAGTAGCTGTAAAGATTGTGGGCTGATCCGGTAGTGATGGATTCAAGAGAGGCGAGCAGAATATGTATAAACAAGAGAGCATTTTCTAGCTCGAAGTGACTTGATCATTATAACACCGGCTCGATCTGGGACGATCTACCTGGTGGTAGTCCGGCCCTACTGGCTACGATTAACAAGTAGCGCTCGTTTTTATACACGTTACTTTACTGTCGGTCTCATGACCTTGCACTGAGCTGATGGAAGCCACCTAAGGCAAACAAAATAAAACGTTGACTTGCCCTTTCAGGTCCAGAGTCTGGGTCGGACTTTATTGTTGTTGACATTTTTTGAAAATTTACTGCACAAAAACATGTTTTAAAGATTTTTGTTGTTGTTGATTTTTAAAAATATTTAAACAAGCAGATACTACTCAAAAAAACTAAATTTTTCTTTTTTTTCTACTTTTTCTTCTTCTTTTTTTAAACTTAGATTTCCGAAAATTCGGGTCGGTCAGAAAGGGTAGGTCAACTTTCTTTTTTGTGTGCCTAATATCCATACTGCAATCGCACTTAGTTGAAGTAAACCCTCTATATAGTCCACATAGGTTGACAGTTAACAATTATGGTTATTCCGTAAATAGCATGAGCTATGGTAAAATGTCTAATATGGGTTCGACCTTGTATTTCCATCCTTCCCCACACTTCACTTTACTAAAAGAACCTTGCTCAAGTCCAGGGATAATACGAATTCCATTAAAATGGAAAGGTGGCGGTCAAAAGGAAATTGCGATATAAGGCAAATAGAAAGAGCAAAATAGCAACATTTGTAAATACGGCTTTTAGTTGCTAAAGTTATGTGGCAGAAAAAGCAATCGCATGCGTGGCATCCTTCAAGAGCAATTTGAGAGTCCTTCCCAATGGATTAAAGGACTAAACTACCAAGTATACCAAGTAGGTAAGTATAGATGATAATTGTGCAAGATTCTTGCATGGCATCACTGGTAAAAGCAATATAAATTACAGCCAAAGTTGAGTGATAAACACGGTTTTGGCAGCATAAATAAAAATAATAAACAAAATACTGAAACAAATAAACAAAGCAAATAGATAAATAAATAAAAATGATTAAATAAATAAATGAATACTTATGCAATTAAGTTATATTATAAATAAATAAATAAATAAATATAGAAATAATAGGTTTATAAACAAATAAATAAATTAAACATTCCATTTAAGTTTTAAATATATGTCATATGTATCAGTTTATTGGATCAATAAATAAATAAATATAGAAATAAATAAATGAGTAAAATATTTTTGAAAAATACATTTAAATAAATAGTTGAATAATTTTGTTAATAAATGATAATATAAATCGAAAATAAATGAATAAATAAACTAATGAATCAATACATAAATACACGCATAAATTAAAAATTAAAATATTGAAAATTACTTTTAAAATAAACAAAATAAAACAAATAAACATGAGAAAACATTAACAAATAAAAAGATTAAATAAATAAATGAATAATTATGTAAATAAATAATAATATTAATAGTAAATAAATAAATATAGAAATATAGAAATGAATAAATTTTACATTCAATTTAAGTTTTAAATATGTCATATATATTCAATTAATTTGATATCTTTCTTTATTGTTAACACTCATAAATAGACCCCTGGCTATATAGGAATTGATGCTACCAAGTGTGCTGCTTCTCAGTACTTTTAGATGTATAGAATACATCCACCTGACCATCAGCCCAGATCAGCCTTACATTTCTCGACATGCATCCTATTCATACTATACGAACGGTAGTCATAAGTTAAACCATTATATCAAATAATAACATAATACGGACAACCAAAAATGTGGTGGACAATCCGGATTTTCCTGCTAGGTTGTCCGCTGGAAAAACAGTGGTTTTTCCTTGATTCGGAGTTCGGACATTGCCTAACACGTACTACGTGTGACCTTAAAGGTCCCAGGAAAAGCAAATATAATTGGTGTGATTTGAGTCAAGTCTACGACGAGGGACCAGAACGCATTCAATATTTGTGCTAGTTGATGATGACATCAATTGTGGAACTATTGATAGCTCAGTGAGTACTATGAAAAGAAAATTCCAGGTTACTGGTTTGAATCTATTCATGATACTCACTGATAATCAGTTTTCTGGCCCTGTTTATTGCAATGGAATGTCCCACAAAGACTTGGAGCAGGATTATCATCCCTTTTCCTGGTACCTTTAAGACGTATTACTCGTATCTTACACGTTTTTGTCTCTGATGGCCTTTCATATGTTGCCAGGTAATGACGCATTTTGGAAAAATTACGATATTGCGTTTGTTACAAATAATGACATGCATTTTGAATATTGAATCAGTTTTATTAAGATAAATTACTTTTAGTATAATATGCCAGGGGTTTATGGGACTTCGCCCCTTCCATAAATACCCAATAAGTAAAGCATGTGTAGTGTAAGACCTATACGTCACCAGTATTGTTGAAAGAAAGTTGGCAACATTGCGATATTTAGATAACTTCATAGTTTCGCGCATGAAACTGCGCTGCACGTGACAACTGACAACTCACAAATATACGTGCCATCATAAAAAATGACGCATCGGACCGGTTACAGTACCTGTGTACAAACGTTGCGCGGAATTGTTAAAATGACCCGCAATAACACCGCGTGCCTTGACGACGAAATCAAACGAAAACATGCCAAATACTCTCAGATCACCCAGTGATCAAGGCCAAAGTACGTTTCTAGCTGGTTAGGGCTGGTCTGTGGTGAAACCATTGGAATGTCTTTTTTTTTTTAAAGTACTTGTCTTCGACAAGTTGGACGATATTAACACTTTCCACTCGGCTATTAGTTTCAGCATCTAAAAACAGATTTTAAGAAACTATATCTCAAGGATCACTGAAGCAATACTAGGCATGTTTGTACTTATTTTAATGTATTTTCGTGGTGATTCCAAATATAGGGATGCAGCTCAATAATTTTGACATTTGTACAATATTTTGTCCAATTATTTCGCGTGGAAAGTGTTAAGATCAGTTCGTTCACCAAGAGTTGTGTCTTTTATAGTAAGCGTCAAAATACTATGGACAAAATTCTAACAATGCGTGCGTATGTGCGTTCTTGCGTACTCGGAAGTACGTACTGGGCGATTTAAAAAAATTACCGCGTGTCCTGACTGGTCAATTGTGACGAGCACACATGCATAGTTGTCGCGCAATGATCTGGCCATAGCTTCGCGAACAGTAACAAAACACGCACCCTTGAAATAGTTTGAATCATGTCCATAGTATTAAGACAGTGACTATAGTAAACCATCTGTCCCTACTTCTGTCCCGCTTCTGGTAAAATACACGTAAGAGCAATATTATGCTAGTACGCGCGTTACCTTGTTTCGTACTTGCATCATATTATACCAATTTCAACGAATAATCTGGTCATCGTCGTCTTTAATTAATCCTTACTCATTTGGTGGAGTGCTTGTTTTAGACAGAGTAACCATGGAAATATCAGATGATTTCATGTTCATCTGGTTCCTCCGAAACAAATGAAAATAGATTCGCTTCATGAATTTGATGTATCCCTCTCGAAAATTCGGGTTTGTTGCGCCATATATCAAGCTATTGATGGAGCTGTTGCAATGAGCTAATGTTATCGCGACGGCAAAGACAGCCCCAGACCAATCTCCAGGATCCAACAGTACAACTACTATAAATGGTGTCCACATTATGATAAACGCCACCCATGTGGTTGCAACGGATTTTAACAACCGCAAATCAGTTGTTCTGATCCTTGCCCCCGGAATCCGAGCGCAAGTGTCTCCATCTGTGTTCGCAAACTTCTTTAAGCGTTGCGTGCTTCTCCTTGCGAACAACATAATGCGTATATAGCAGAAACTCACCAGAAACATCGGTATCGTAATTCCAAACACAACAAGGTAGATGGTGTAACTGTAACTATATGTGTAGTCAAAAAGGCACAGTTTACCTTTTGTGTTAAACACGTGTTTACCCCATTCTAGGAAGTTAGGTAGATCAACAAAGAAGCAGTAGATCCAGATTACTGTGATAATGAGAGGTATGGTTTTGCGGTTGTAGATTCTGTGATAGATAAGACCGTTGTGACATATCGCTATATACCGATTTAATGTTATGGCCGCAATACTCCATACAGATACAAAACAACTAACGAGGCAAATCGATCCAACGATATCGCATATAAAAGGATATTCGAAGAATATACCCTGTTGAATTATACCGATAATATTCAACGGGTTGATGATAGCGGTAACGCAGAAGTCTGCAACGGCTAAATTACCAATGAAGACATTGCTACGTACACGGAGCCTTGTATGCCCAGAAAGCGCCCCTATGACAAGGATATTCCCGATAGTACCAATAACACACATCAAGATTAGAAACGATATATTAAAAATATTCTTAATATTAGTTTCTGGTTTGGTTAATGTCTTCAGTTCTTCATTGAAATCGATAGAAGGTGCCTCCACAGGATATTGAGTTGTAATAATATCAGCGAATGTCGAATCGGAACGGTTGAATGTTTCCATACTTTACTAAACGATGACTACATGTAAATGCTTTATCATGTAGCACTCAAGCTGGAATGAATGACTATAGCCATACCATTTTCATTACACTCGAAGAACGTCTCGACCTGAAAGCTAGTCCATTATCGTCGTTGGTGCAATCAAATTAAAGCAGGTTCTATTTTCTTATGACGCACATTTCAACGCACTGTATGATTTGATTTACTTGTCTGCCCCATTACTTTATCATCTTGCAAGTCACATACTTTTTGTTGTTTTAATTTTACTATTCCAAGGTAATGGAATGTGGTAATAATTACCATTAGGGCCTACATACGAGGGTCGTTCAATAAATAATGAAAGTGATCGTGGTATGGGATGCATGAGTGATTCTATTGAGGGATAATGTGATCAATACAAAGTATGAAACTTTGTCTTTCAAACAATATACTTTTGGATTGTTAGATACCTTTGGTTATGTAACGTCATTAACATTAACACAATAGGTTTCAGACACTGACTGAAATATGTCCATTATTTGGCTGGATATGTAATATGTTGAATATGGGTTGATTGATACATATGCGTATATCTCGGCAATGTAAGCATAAAAACAAATGATACTTGGCACATAGTTAGAACACACACTTATCTTTGTTTAACACTCTATTTTTACATCTGAATTCCTAAATACTAACAAGAAGGGACCATCTCAAATACGCTTTTATTAAGCGAAATCCGCAATAATATACCTTAGAAAACAACAAAGGATAAAGAACAATGGAGGGATTATATTTTAGTAAATTGTTGTGGGATGTAAAGCAATAATTGTGGGGATTTCAAGAGGAGCTGTTCATAACATTTCCTTAAACCATTGAAATTATGTGACAATTACTTTAACAATACATATCTAGTAGCTCTAAAGATAACAGTAATAAGAGAGGTTGTGGCAGCCATCTTTGATTGATACATTCATGTATATCTTCATTTTGTCTATCACATCATTTATACATATTGATTTAAGCATTTTTCATTATTTCTTATTAGAATTTGAAGGCACAGTAAGCTTTAATCTGGTAAATTTCATGATTTTAGCCATTTTTGGCCCTGTTCAAAATGATCTGCCGTCTGCGCATGCGCATATTTTCTGCAGGTTTCATGCGAATAAGTTCAGGTAATTATATGGAATCTCCCAAACTGGTTAATTGCTTGGATTTTTCCTAAATTGTTTGATTTTTCCCTGGTCTTAGTTGATCTACTGCTTCTTTACATTCATTATGTGTCAATAAACCTTCACTATTTTCTTATGACGCACATTTCAACGCACTGTATGATTTGATTTACTTGTCTGCCCCATTACTTTATCATCTTGCAAGTCACATACTTTTTGTTGTTTTAATTTTACTATTCCAAGGTAATGGAATGTGGTAATAATTACCATTAGGGCCTACATACGAGGGTCGTTCAATAAATAATGAAAGTGATCGTGGTATGGGATGCATGAGTGATTCTATTGAGGGATAATGTTGAAATACTGATATTTGTATACTTTTTATTCAATTGTCTCTTCATACTTTTTACTCTTATGCTACATATATCAAATTACACAGGGATTAAAGTTCAGGCCCCACACACGTACATGGTCATACACTTGATTTAATCATATCTCGCTTGGAGGACAATCTTATTACAAACTGCCAGATTGCCTCACCTCTTTCAGATCATCATATGGTTTTATGTAAAGTATACCAGAAGAAACCTAAACCTCGTAAAGTTAACATTTCATCACGCAAGCTTCATTCCGTCGATACAAAATCATTTCAAGATGATTTGACTGTTGCCTTTGAACCTTTATCAAAATGTGACAATGTAAATGATGTTGTTAAATTGTATGATAAGGTTGTTCAGTGTACATTAGATAAACATGCTCCTGTCAAAGTTTCTGTACGTAGGGTTCGACCACGACAACCGTGGTATAACAATCAGATCCACGCTGCTCGCCGAATTCGTCGTAAGCATGAAAGAAAGTGGCGAAAAAGTAAACTTGAAACAGATCGTCAGTTGTATGTAGAACAAAGGAAAGTTGTTAATGATATGATAGAGGGAGCAAAACAAGAGTATTTCAGAAATAAATTTCAAACCTCTGATACTAAAGATGTTTTCAAAAAGGTAAAGTTCTTGCTTAACAAATCTACTAAGGTATTACCTCCTCATGAATCACCAAAGCAGCTGGGTGATCAATTTGCTTGCTTTTTCAATGACAAGGTGAAAAAGATCTATCAGAGTCTTAAAGGTAGGCAAGTGAGGGAGGAGGTTGAAAGTTCTACTACAAACTCGCTTCCATGTATCCTCACTCATTTTGATCGTGTTTGTGAGGAAGATATCCTTAAGTATGTCACCAAGTCACCTGCCAAGTCTTGCCTTCTGGACCCGATCCAGAAGTCACCCGTTTCATTGCTTGTTGAGGATAAGGTCATTGCTCCTAGTGACAGTGTTCGTAACCTAGGTGTCATCTTTGATCAACAAATGTCCATGTCGTTGCATGTTAAATCCCTCTGCAGCAATCTTAACTTTCAATTGCGCAATATATCTCGCATACGTAGATTCCTGGACCATGACACCTGTCATCTTATTATCCGTGCGATTATCCTCTCCAGACTTGACTATTGCAATGATCTCCTTCTTGGTGCTAACAAAACAGACATCAAGAAGTTACAGCGAATACAAAACTGGGCTGCGAAACTGATTTGCCAAGCTTTGAAACGGGAACATGCAACTCCATATTTACATCAATTGTATTGGTTGCCAATTGAGGGTAGAATCACATTTAAGACCTTGCTGCTTGTCTTCAAATGTCTTAATGGGATGACACCAGAATATTTATCTGAATGTCTCTCCTTACATCATCCGACCCGCTCTGGTCTTCGTTCAGCTTTGGACACAACCCGTCTTGCTGAGCATAACTCCATCAGGACCTTAAAATCTGCTGTTAAGAAGACCTTTTCCTATTCAGCTCCTCATATCTGGAACAGTTTACCTGTTAGCATCAGAGAATCCCACACATTATCTAGTTTTAAGAGTGCTTTAAAAACACATTTGTATCCTGCCTAACTCCTTTGCTTGTTTGTTCTTTTGCATGTATTTTTCTCTTTTTGCCATTTATATTTTTGGTCTAAAGCGCTGCGTTCTTTATGTAGCAGCGCTATATAAGCATTTTGAATGTATGTATGTATGTATGTATGTATTGTGTTTTTATCATACTTACGCAGAAAAAAATGGGATTTACCTGTTTCTGGTGTCATGTTATGCAATCTTCTTACCACATGTTTGATACAAACAATTCAAATTTCCCGCCAAATAACTGATTTAGCAGTGTCCCAAGTATACTTACTTTAAGACAATGCTATGACGTCATAGTTCACACTTAGAAATCCAAAACTGTATTGTTTGAAAGAGAAAGGTTCATACTTTGTATTGATCACACTATCCCTCAATAGAATCACCCATGCGCCCCATACCATGATCACTTTCATAACTTACTGAATGACCCTCGTAGTAAAGTCGGACCAATCGGTCGTTTTATATACGATTCACATTTATCATATTCGTTCATAGAAAGTAAAAGAGAAACACCTTAGTAGTGCCTTCAATAATCTAACGGACCGTTCAAATTTGTGGGTATTTGCGTTTTGACGCAACATAATTATCATTAAACATGATATAAACAGGAGGGGCTTCATAAATACATCCAGTAGCTATACTAATGTTGGCGGTTCGTAAAGGGATACACGTAAGACATATCAATTAATCGTTCAAATTTTAAAAATAAATAGCTTTACAGAAAGACATAAACGGCGACGACTAAAATATGTTATACTGGCGAATAAACCTCACACGAATGAGCGGTCGGTCGGGTTATTGTGAACATACCAAGCGGGTACACATGCGCGTCCAAGCACCTAGTCTGAAATGGACCCTAAATGGCGTAAACCAGAACACTATTTTGATACCCCTAAATGGCGTAACACATACAAACCCTACCCTAAACGGCGTTACCAACACTCAATAATGCACCTAAATGGCGTATATAGTAATGCTCAAAATAATCTTAATTCAAAATCATGTGACATTCATACAGATGCATTTGTTATGCATGATGTAGCAATTAAAGTAGGGAAATATTTTCAACATTTTGCATGTTTATTGAAAAGTCACACATACAACAATTAGTACCCCTTAACGTCGATACCTCGATGCTGTAATGGATACCCTAAAGTGCGATGCCCCCTAAAAAGTACCCTTTTTCAGAAAGACGTCGACGACGTCGTGTGGTGAAATCTGGACCCTTTTCGACGTTTTTTATGGACGCGGATGCGTAACCGCTTGGTATGTTCACTGACCCCCCCCCCCCCCCGGGTGGGTACATTTATATTTCTAATATAGCAAACACTGTTGTCTTTCCTTTACAATTTCAGCTAGGAATTTTTAATGCAGAAGGTCATATTTTTTTTTATCAAATCTACTACTGTAATAATTATACTTCTATCTAAATGGATATGTACTTCTATGACCTTGTCATAACATGATTGTAGCTGACAGTGGGAGTGCGTCTCACTCAGTTTCCAGTATACTCAATAACTGAAATTAATTGATGCAGCACATCTTAAGGCACAACAAATCGAAGTTATGATGATTTCAATAACTACGACTAACGACAACAAAGTTGCACTAGAATTGGTTTCCTATGGGATAGTATTGATTTGTGTTGTCCACTGTGTGCTATCTCAACCAGTCAGGTATCTGGATGAACGGGTAACAGGCATCGACAGGAAGTATACACACACATTATCACTGCTTAATCACGCACTAAGCAATGATATCCCATAGAAACCGAATTTTAATGCAATACTATTTTTGGTAGTTGCTGTCATTGAAACAATCATAATTTCAAAACTATCCACTCTATTTTTATGTATGAAATATCAAAACACGGAGAAGAAGAAATTTGCGCATTAAATGTATATATCAGATTATTGATTTTCGATTAGCTAACATCAAAGCACCTGGTCGGGGACTTTTTGGTGTCATGTGTTTGTAGAAACCCTTAAAAAAAAATGAAAATCTATTCATGCTTTTCACTTTTTTGGTATTTTGATTAAAAAATCAAGGTTATTGATGGTACACATGAAATAAATTTGGTAGAAACCGTTTGTGGCCAAATAGATTCATTATGTTAATTTTGATTGGCTGGTGGTTATAACATGTAAAAGCATTACGTATGAGAAAATACTGAAAAAAATTGAGGGCGCCCTGCCCGGAGGACCTCTCAGTGCCCCTTTAAACACTTTCCACTTAGCAGGCAGCTGCAGCCGACATTCCAAACATGTTCAAATATGTCAATTTTATTAAATTTCATTACCATATTTGGAATCACCATAAGAAATGCATTAAAATAAGTACAAATATGACTAGTATTGGTTCAGTAATTCCTTCAGATAGACCTTGACATTTGAGAAAGGTTCTTGAAAAATCGGTTTTTTATTTGGTAAAACCAACAGCCGCGTGGAAGGTGATAAGCTAACACTAACATAGTAATACGTAGATACTATAAAACATTTAATTCAAATTGCCAATATGCATTATTCGAATTTACTCTTATACGCAATCGTGTTATTGATTATTGCATCCCTAACCCTAGAACGTGGCAGTGGGGATATAAAACATTTAATTCAAATTGCCAATATGCATTATTCGAATTTACTCTTATACGCAATCGTGTTATTGATTATTGCATTATCCCTAACCCTAGAACGTGGCAGTGGGGATGGAACGAAGAACAGGGGGAGGGGGTTAAATAAAAAATGGGAAAAATTATGTCCGCCGGCCCCGGGAATTGAACCCGGGTCGGCCGCGTGACAGGCGAGATATACTACCACTCAGCTACGGGGGGAGGGCTTCACAGGCTAAAAAATCGGAGACGATATATACCCGTAGTTTAGTGCTACATGAGATAGAACTTGTGCGCGCGCAAGCCAAGTGGTGCTGGCTGTGATGTTTCTGTGAGACGTAGTGCGGTTAGGGTTATAGAAAAACCGACAAACCTGTAAAAAGGTCGGTTCATACTTGTGTATTACCGAATAAGGGTTTGACATAATCTTGAAATTGTTCGAATCCATAATAGAGACAAATTGGTCTACAGTTTCCGAAATAAACACGTACAAACTAGAATCCTTGAAGAAGTCAGTGGAACAAAGAGTGCATATTTTTGATATTCTGGGCAGATTTTTTTTTTTTTTTTTTTGAACGACGTTAATTTTGTTGAAAAATCTCAGGATATCTCCAAAAAATTTAACTATTTCCTTTTCTTCGCCATTCCCTATTAATCATTGTTGGGATACCTTAAGTGACATTGTCCCTAAAAATCAAGTTTTTGTTGGCAGACATACAAATATGAATTTCCATTATACTTTGGTCATTGATAGACCTTTGGTCAATAAATACTAAAATGGAACTTTTTTTTTTTTTTTGCCTTCATTGCCATGACAACGACACATATTAGAATTTTCATGGTTTTTAACAAAATTTTCAATTTTTCAGAAATTAAAAACTGCTAATTTACACATATCATTTTGAACAAACAATACAACCAGGATTTTATTTTCATTCAAAAATATAACCATACATGTCTCAACTTTCATTCCATGCAACAAAAAAACTTGTGCAAATTGTATTATGGGATATACCATTATTTGAAAAAGGGGTGTTTTTCATAATAAATCGTGTGAAAAAAATACACCTTCGTAAATTAATCACAACTAGCAAAGTGGTGTTTTTTTTGCATTCACCTTCTACAAATAAAAGCTTGAGGGATGTCTGAATAATAATATATAAAAATATCCATGGGTAATTCATACCTGTTGGAACAGTGTTGCCAGAAAGTGTTGACTTTTTCCAAAATAAAATCGGTATTACATGGTATGAAAATACACGTTTAATTTCAGCAAACTATTTAATACATCATCCTGTTATGTCTAACATAGAGAACAACTATTTTTGGATCAGGGATAATGTTGCTCATGTTTCAAAGTGCATATTAAAAAAAAGTGTTGCCAGGTAGGTTGAGTTTTAACTTTATTCATGGCAGAACAGACTCGTATTAAATAAACAGAATTCTTCTCAAATCTGCTTTTGACAGCTACATCCATTTACTGTATCACTATAAGTGATGTTTATTTACATTCATGTGTGAATAACAAAAGGATTTTGGAAAGGTATTAACTTCTAGTTTCAGAATATGGCTGATGGCTGAGTTTTCAGCCATTTTCAAAATGGCCGCCAAAATGCCAACATAAAGCACACTAATAAACTTATGATGAATTTTGGAAACTCTGTTGGATGTAAATAACGCAGTCTTGTATGTATTAGACCACTAGACACTCATATCCAGAACTTTTGCTTTGTTAACACATCAAAATCCAAGATGGCCGCCAAAATGGCCGCCAAAAATGGTAAAATTCCATATATTGGCATATATAAACCAACACGTATGATCAGAGTATAGTTCTAACAATGGGATGTATATGTTAGACTATTAGAAACTCATAACTCGTATTTTTGCATTGTTAACATACTTTAAAACCAAAATGGCCGCCAAATTGATGGCCAAAAATGATCAAAAATTGTCAAAATTCCATAAAATAGCATAATATCAACCATAATGCATGATGAGAATATAATTTTAATGATGGGATGTATGTATTGGACTACTAGTAACGCATATACAGTATTCTTGCTTTGTTAACTTAGTACAAAATCCAAAATGGCTGCCAAAATGGCCCCCAAAGTGGTTCCCGAAGTGGCTGCAAAAATTTTCAAATTCCATAAAATGGGATAATATCAACCTAAATGTATGATGAAAATATAGTTTTAATGATGGGATGTATGTATTAGACCACTAATAACTCATATCCACTATTATTTGTATTGTAATAACATACTTTAAATCCAAGATGGCCACCAAAATGGCCGCTGTAAATGTAAAAATAGTCTATATACATGAGTGTATGATAATCCAAAATAGATATTGTGAGAGTGTATATTACATCAAATCCACCAAATAGATGTTCTAAACTGGTAAGCTATTGCTTTCAGAAATAAGGCCCACATCTGTGACAATTTTGATTCCAATCACTTTCCAAAATGGCAGCCAGAATGGTTCAGTTGATGTTGAATGACCTAAAACAATTGTTTTGTATTGTAAATGAACAAACAATTGTTTTGTATTGTAAATGAACAAACAATTGTTTTGTATTGTAAATGAACAAACAATTGTTTTGTATTGTAAATGACCGGTACTTTGTAATACCAATACCCCCAAATTGAATGGGACAGCATTCACTACATGTCTATGATAAAGCCTAGGGGCTGTAGATCTAGTTTTAGTATTCTAAAATATCCAAGATGGCTGTAAAAGGTTAATATAGCTGAAAAACAGTGTTAGTCTATTGTTAGTATTATTTTATATATGATCACATTATTATATCTACAGATTTTAAGCCATCCAGTTAATGTGTTTGTATATGTGACAAGGATGATTGAATTGTATAGACTCCATTTTGACAATGTCATGTTATTAAGATGGGCATTATAATGAACATTTCATTAAAATTATCTCCAAATGGCCAAAATAATTACCACGGGTGGCCACCAATTGATAATAATATATATGACCAGAATAAAATATGGAGTCTATACCATTTAATCATACTTTGTCACCTACAGATACGTTTACTTGGTGGATTAAAATCTATATATATAATCTTTTGGTCATATCTAATGTATAAACACTAGCAATAAAACTAATACTGTTTTTCAGTTATTTTAACATTTTGCAGACATCTTGGATACTTTAAAATACTCAAACTAGATCTACAGCCCCTAAACTTGATCATAGACATATGTTAAATGCTGTCTTATTAGATTTGGGGGTATTAATATTACATAAAATGGTCAATTAAACAATTGTTTTAGGTAATTTAACATACACTTAACCATTCTGGCAGCCATTTTGGAAAGTGATACAGAATCAAAATTGTCAAAGAGATGAGCCTTATATCTAAAAGAAAAAGCTTAGCAGTTTTAGAACATACTATTTTGTGAATGTGATGTAATACGGTATACACTCTTACAATGTCTATTGTGGATTATCATTCACTTGTGTAGACTATTTTAACATTTACAGCAGCCGTTTTGGTGGCCATCTTGGATTTAATGTACATTTACAATGCAAATATACTGGATATGAGTTACGAGTGGTCTAATAAATACATCCCGATGTTAACACTATACTTTCTTCATACATTTTGGTTGATATTATACCATTTTATGGAATTTCGACAATTTGTTCAGTTATTTTGGGATCCATTTGGTGGCCATTTTGGATTTTTAAGTATGCTAACAAAGCAAAAAAAACTAGATATGAGTTACTAGTGGTCTAATACATACATCCCATCATTAAAACTGTATTACATCTTACATTTAGGTTGATATTATCCCATTTTATGGAATTTGACAATTTTTGCAGCCACTTCGGGAATCATTTTTTGGGCCACTTTGGCAGCCATTTTGGATTTTGAACTATGTTAACAAAGCATGAATACTGGATATGAGTTACTAGTGGTCTAACACATACATCCCATCGTTAAAAATATATTTTCATCATACATTTCGGTTGATATTATGCTATTTCATGGAATTCTGACCACTTTTTACCATTTTTGGCCATTCATTTGGCGGCCATTTTGGTTTTAAAGTATGTTATCAAAGCAAAAATACTAGATATGAGTTTCTAAGGGTCTAACACATACATCCCATTGTTAAACTATACTCTGATCATACATGTTGGTTTATATATGCCAATATATGGAATTTTATCATTTTTGGCGGCCATTTTGGATTTAGATGTGTTAACAAAGCAAAATATCCGGATATGAGTGTCTAGTGGTCTAATACATACAGTACTGCGTTATTTACATCCAACAGAGTTTCCAATATTCATCATAAGTTTATTAGTGTGCTTTTTGTTTGCATTTTGGCGGCCATTTTGAAAATGTGCTGATAACACACAGAAAGCTACCGCTTTGAATTTGCTATCAATCATATTCTGGTTTCATGGATCCATACCAATACAAAAATCATTATTAGCCTTACTCCCTTGACATGGTACTGACCGACCCTACGGGCTCATGGACTAATATGTTAATACTATACTCAACATGGCATAATGTTGCAATACTGCTAATTTGAGGTAAAAAAGAGAACTCTGGCAAATTTAACAAGTACATTTCATATAATTTTATTGCAAACATTCACAAAACAAGTAATATCTTCAATATATCTCCTAATCAACGCTTATATATATGTAATTCACTGTTTAATTGTCCGTTTTTCGATAATAGGCATTTTAAGATTTTTCAAAAATACCTATCTTTCTGGAAACACTGCTGCCATGTTGAAAGATTACCCACACTTTTCTCATTGAAATTCAATTGAGCAACATTGTTACTCTCTACATGCAAAATATCTTTGAAAAAAAAGTGCCACTTTCAGGGTTAACGGTGATTAGATTTGGCTAATAATTGATCGTTTGTAAAAGGGACGAAACACCCCTATTTGGAAACATGGTATAGTCCAATTGCAAATACCAAGATTTGTTTTTAAATATGGATTAGTTTGACTGTGGACTGCCCTTTCATATATAAAAACAAGAATTTGTAAAAAGTATTTTGTATGCTACAAATGTGGGATCCAAGTTGAGCTAAAATTAGCATTTAAAACAGCAAAAAATGAGAAAAATCATCAAATTAATGGAATTGCCCGTTACCATGGTAACATACATGTGACACCAATTTTTTTTCCATATTTGTTGACTTTGACCATAGGTCCATCCATGCACAAGGTATGAAGAAAATTCATATTTTTCAGTCTGCCACATTTTTCAACATTTCCTTGATTCTTACTGAATATGGTTCTTAACAAACTACTGAATACATTGACATCTTTCAAAATTACAAAGGGCAGAATTCTCCGATGTTAACACGTAACTGTCCCACTGTTTTTTTAAGATTAAAGCTCGTTTTCATTTAATATTTTTCTGACTTAATTACGCGTTCGAAAAAGTAAATAATAGTTGTTTGCTAATAAAATGACCTCAATATTTCTATTTAATCAAGTAACCCGTCAAATCAACTCGGGTGTGCCTCGTGAAATTCCTATTCCTTTTTAAGGTCAGTAATTTCTAATTATTTGGTCAAGGTAACAAGTCAAGGACATAGTTATAAATTCATCAAAACAGGGCGAATTAGTGTATGCATTGTTATTTAAGTGGCTTTATCCAGGTTTTTCTTTTTCATGAGGAGGGGGGGGGGGGGGGGGGGGAGGTACCAATTAGTAAAAATATGGAGACGCTGCATCTACGAAAGTTAAAAGATGGCCACCAATCATTATTATATACCAAGACGCTTCAAACTTGATTTCTTATATTTTATGACAGTAAGGTAAAGTAACATTAGTGTGTTGTTTGAACTATGGGTATAGGCCAAACAAAAAATGGACTTGCCCTTTCAGGGTCAAAGTCAGGGTCGGACGGTCGGATTTTGTTTTTGTTTTTTGTGTGAACATTTTTGAACATTTACTGCACAAAAACACGTTTTAAAGATTTTGTTTTGATTTTGTTTTGTTTTGATTTTTTGACTTTTTTAAAAATATTTTTAAACGAGCAGATACTACTCAAAAACACGTTTTCATCTTTCTTTATTGTTATGTGCTTCTTTCAATTTTTTTTTTTTTTCCATTTTTTTTCCATTTTTTTTTTGGAAAAAATAAAATAAAATAAAAATAGCGACCCTAGATTTCCGAAAATTCGGGTCGGTCGGAAAGGGCAAGTCAACTCTTTTTTTTGGGCCTAAGGGTCATATATAGGGAGTGTTTGTACTTTGTTTGGTATAAATGGAAATAGGGGACAAATGGGCATGCAGCGGTAACAAAAATGACATGGGGCGTTTAATAAAGATATAACGGTTGATTGAAATCCCCTCTTGGGTAAAAAACAACAACGGAATTACACGTGTCGAAGTTAGTCAAGTTAGTTAACAAGGCAAACGTGTTATCATCGTCATGATATCGACGTATTTCCACAATATACGATGCAACATACATTCTCTGGCTGATTAAAATGTTTGGTTGTACAAATACAATTATCTACTCACTTGCTAGACGAACACAAGAAAGACGATAAGAAAGTTAGCGACAAAAAGTTCACGAGAGCCAACAGAAAAGATTCCACGACGGAACAACATAAATCAGCTGTCACCGACTATTAGCACAAGATAATCACACGATCGACTGGGACGGGGCAACAATTCTTGACAAAAAAGACTACGACAAACATAAGCGATGGATAAGAGAATCCATTTGGATACGCAGGCAGGGGGCCAAAATCATCAACCGCGACGAGGATATTTATTCTCTAAATCATGTCTACGATTCACTGTTAACACCTGAGCTTCCTGGGACGGAAAATGCGAACAAATCTCGCGGGAAAAACAAGTAGATGGTTGTCCGCCTCAGTGATTTACTATGTTCACATACACGCGTGCACACATGAGAAGTAAAACGTGGAACGAGACTATTTTGTCAAAGGCGCTGACGGACAAATTCCAAATGTATCGAGCAGACGGTAAAAAGTGAAAATATTACCCCAAATCTCTTTCATCTCACTCGTTTTTGTAACTGAAATGCCGCAACATCAACTTTGTGAGGGATACAATCTATCACCAACACCAGCGCAATCTACCACACGGGCAGACGGGTGAAAAACACGTTGTTTTTCTCCGGCACATGGCCATGACCTGTCAGAGGAGCTGACAGGTCATGGAACCGAGTGTCAAACACTCGGCTAATCGGAAACATTCGGAACCGATCGTATATTTTCGGATTTGAAATGGTCTATTGTGGATGGTGTGTTCATTAAACATCGCTTTATATTGTGGACAATTTTGGTGATTGGGTTTTCTTAGTGAATCCGCGTTACACGCACATACAAATTCGATCCATGAGTTCGATATATTATCATTCACGAAAATTAGGATTGGATGCACCATATATAACGCTGTTTATAGAGCTGTTGGCATGAGCTAATGCTACCGTGGGGGCACAGATAGACGAAGGCCAATTTGCCAGTGTCAGAGATCGCGGCAATACCAAATGGGGTTCACAATTTAACGAACATTACCCATGTGGTTGCTATTGATTTCAACAACCGCATTTTTGTAGTTTTAATATGTGCGCCTTGGATCTGTTGAGCATCTGATTTGGCAAATTTGTTCAACAGTTGTTTGCATTTCCTGGCGAACAATGCGATACGTAGATAGCATGAACCAGGATCATCGATAATATTACCGCAAAGATTTTAATAATAGAGTGTAAATGTAATTGGTGATGTTGTCGAAAATACAAAGGCTGGCTCGCGTATCAAACACGAGATCACTCCAGCCCAGAAAGTTCGGCAGATCCATTAAGAAGCCATACGTTATATCGGAACGCCGCAGGTGAGAAACGGCATTGTTTTACGGTTGTGGATTTTGCGATAGTACAAACCCCTGTGAATCGATAAATTGTTATGGCTGCAACGCTCCTTTCCATTGCGATACCGTACAACTAATTATGCAAACAGCAGCGATGAATTAGCAGAGTTCAGTATGTTCGCTATAAAGTTGCTGTCAAGCACTCCGAGGATGTTCATAGGGTTGATGATTGCTGAGATACAGAGGTCGGCAACGGCTAGATTGCCAAAGAATACCTGACTCCGCACACGAAGTTTCTTAGTGAACGAAAAGCCCACCAATAACAAGAATATTTCCGATGGTGCCTATAAGACATATCAAGAACAGTAAGTTCAAAACACTTTTAAGATTGAATTTCAGTAAATGTCTTGGACCCAGTATTGTTGAGATCTCCGGAAGATGACCATGCTCTAAAGATTCAAACATAATTTCAGCAACTGAATTGCTAGTAGTTTTGGTGTCCAAACTATATACTATGTACGATATCATATACACAAGAGCCTGAATATTTTATACCCTAGTAAACAAAGAGTCATCCGAGTTGATTAAGAAAGCGAGCCTGATGAGAATACATTGAAGAATGGCTTGATAATTCGACCATCTCTTGAATTTGTTATAACATATTGGGCTTTACTAAAGTTAGTATAAAATGATTTTTTCTTCTTCTTTAAAGCCAAATCATGGGTCTTTTTATCACTACTCACTACTATTAGTTTTGAATATGCACGGGACGCCGCACCACAGGCGAAGGATTCCACATTACACCACGGCTGTCAAGGTTAGTTTGCGCAGTGTATTACGCAAACTATATGGGCTGGGTTATTTTTTCATCCAAAAACTTCCACGCCGGGTGGTACCAACGTGCCCAGTCGTGGTATATTGTGGTATATGGTAGGGTTAGGGTTATGAGAATCTTGTTTTTAAGGTGATAGACAATGTCCTCTCATTAGATGCACGACCGGCACAAGTTGTTTTAGACATTTTATGATTGCCGTGCATAAAGAAATAGTAGACAATACAGGGTGTATCAGAATGAACTGTACCGTGTTTCTAAAATACATAACAAATACAAAATGATTATTGTTTTAAATCTAAACGCCCGCAATATAAAGGTGAACATGTTTCCTATTTTATATGTTAATTTCATTGAGATATCTCTTTTTGTTCTCGTGTGGCAAGACATAATCTAAAATCGATGAAAAACGTGTTTTCAATTTCAATCAATCCTCTCTACCACTATACCCCACCCCAACATTTCAAACAATGAGCCCACACCACATAAGCAATATTCAAAACTCCCGCCAAAGAAAGGAAAGTTAAAACCACTCAAGCAGAACAAATCCCGGTTTATTTGCGGATTAAAAATCAAAATGTATCTCCAAATTTCAAACACAAAAGTATGCAAAAAATATACACCTAGCAGATAAAGTCCCTGACCAGGTGCTTGAGGTTGGCTAATTCAAAATATATAATCGGTACCAACAATCTGAGATATGCTTTAAATGAGCAAATTTATCCTCCGCAGTTTGATACCTCATTCAACAAAATCGAATGGACACTTTTAAAGTTATGGCGATTTCAATGACCGCACATAACAACAGCAAAGTTGCACTAGGTATAGGAAATCATTGATTTGTTTGTGATTACTGTCATAACTATGTGCTATCTGAACGCGCCAGATAGTGGAATCGCTTAAGGGCAATTTTGGCCATTACGTTTACTTGTCGGATACAAGCAAATCATGATGATATATTCTTCTTTAGGTTATGACACGTGATTCTAGAAGGGGTGCTCATGTGAGAAGTCATCATAATCCAAAATGGCTGCTCCCATAAAATGATGTGTTGCAATAGGCAATAAAATGTTGTTATCACTGTCTAAATGCTGATATTATATATCAGTGGAATTATCTTACATGGATATGCTTTGTTGGTTATCAAAAGGTAATTTTTTGAATCCAACATGGCGGCTACTGTGAAATTATGTATTACTAATACAACGATTTTATACGTGAAGTCCTAAAATATAACGTTAGATATCTTTAGTTTATTTTATGTTTATGTATATATAAGGCTAATGTAACATACAACCACAATATTAAAAGATGGCCGCTATCCAAAATGGCCGCTGCAATGAATAACACTAATGCTTTGATGAAATGTGTTTTGAAATACAGTGTGAAACTTTCTATTCTCAACCTATAAATATGATGATTAATATGATTCGTTACCTGCTAGCTCAAAGTCATTACTGGACGAGCTGCTCCATGGGAATAATTTGGAGTAACAGCTCCTAACGGAATCACATACATGCCTTTAATACGATTTTCTAATTTTCCACCAAGACTAAGTTTAGCAATATGAGGCCACTACTTGAAACATCCACACAGGAAACCAGTGACATATAGCTCAATCTACCAGACTATGCGAATGTAAAATTGCTCTTAAAGTTCCGTCTGTTGCGGTACCAGAATACAAAATGACAGAATCATACCCGAACAATTCGGCAGATGCTTTGATTGAAGAACGACAGTGAACTAACATCGTATGCCTCGTGGACTGCACACAGAGATGGCACTTGTGGCGAACAATGAGAGATCCGTTAGATTCATCTGGGTGAACAGAGGGTCTCTCTTTTTTACTATCCCATTGATAGTCAATACTACGCCACTACGGTGAATAATCTTACTTTAACCAGACTTAGCGTTACTGAAAAAACTGCGCGCAAGGTTTAAAATGACGCGAACAACATCTTGCTTAAAACACTAAATATGCAAATTGGCGGTCAAATATGTAAATGTTATCGCAAAACTTGGTTAAACTATTTACAAAAATCAATTATTTAATCCAAAAAACAACAACTTTCTGGTATATAACAGGTTAATAATCAATTTAACTACAATTTTATTTTCATTTTCCTCATAAAAACAATAAAACACATAAGAAATTGTACGCATGTATTAATATAGGAAAATATACGAGTTGTGTCAATTTTGCATACTTCAAAACACCAAGGACAGGCCCTATGACAATAGTACTTTAATGTAATGGACCTATTCGAACAATATGCATTACAAAATATGATGCAAAATTAAGCGAGGAAGGCTTTGCAACACCAAGTAAGACTGGCAAATAAATATTGCCATATTCTTGTAATGCAATAGTGTTTCATTTGTTGTAGGAGATTTATGATAGATCTATTGAGTTATCTTATTGTTGGAATATACAATTTATTCGATTTACAGAATAGAAGCGGCAACGGCGTATTAATCGTAATATCTACCTAATGCAGTGAGCTATTGTGCAATTTTTTTGAAGTGGAATGATAGGGTCTACTGAAGTAAAATTTTATTTTTAAAATTCTGCAACTTATTAGATTACAGAATAAGCTTTAAAAACTACATACATCATAACATCTCTAATATCTACCTAATGCAGTGAGCTATTGTGTGATTTTTGTATTGAAGTAAAATCTTATTTTGTAAATCTAACACTTATACTAGATTACAAAATTGAAGCGGTAGAAACATGCACCTAATGACATCTCCAATATCTACATAATACGGTGAGCCATTGTGCAATTTTTTGAAGAGGAATGATGAGTTCTATAGTTAAGTAAAATCTTATTTTTAAAATTCTGAAACTTAATAGATTACAAAATTGAAACGGTAGATGCATCATAACAGCTCTAATATCTACCAAATGCATTGTGTGATTTTGTTTGAAGGGTAATGATACGGTCTGTTGAAGTAAAATCTTATTTGTAAAGTCTCTAACTTATTAGATTACAGAATTGAAGCCTACTAGACACTCAAGTACTAACTTGGATGGCTAGTAGACAACACTTATATTGTCTTGTTATAGTAGTTCCTTGTCTAGTTCACTATCTTCTTTGTTTTTATATTTTGCCTATACCACTTCATTAGCTATTCAAAAGTCACTAAACACATGTTAAATAGATATGAAACATGGGGTCACTCACAATTATTTTACTTTATAATGAAAAAAATACTGATTTGCATTTATTCAAAAAGGTGAAACCACCATGTCTTATGCACAAGAGTGTATCTTCAGTTTGATGAAGTCCAATGTTACAATGTATTCATGATGAGCTACACTATTAACACTAATCAAATATTGTTCAATGCATTTAAACATTTAATGTGCAATATATGGACGCCATTTTACATTTTAACCGCCACCTTAGGTTGCAACCATCTGCCAAATGAGCACCCCTTCCAAAATCAATTGTTTTGACCGTATGAAGATTTGTACAAACTTTGGTGCTTGTATCCGGTCTGTAAACGTAATTTCGTTAAGCGATTCCACTAAGATGAACGGGTCTGGAGTTATAACCGCAATTTGAGGGACAAAAGGTGCGACTAGCTGTGAAGAAGTGAAGAATAAAAGTCTTAGCTGATTAGCTGTGAGTTTTTTCAGTGCGTAATCACACACAAATCAATGATTTCCTATACCTAGTGCAACGTTGCTGTTGTTATGCGCGGTCATTAAACTCGCCATAACTTTAAAAGTATCCATTCGATTTTGTTGAATGAGGTATCAAACTGCGGAGAAGAAATTTGCTCATTTAATGTTTATCTCACATTTGTGGTACCGATTATCTTTTTTGAATTAGCCAACCTCAAAGCACCTGGTCAGGGACTTTATGTGTTAGGTGTATAGTTACAAGTGATGTGAACAGTTGAGATATGGCGACCAAAAATAAACCCTGTCTTATCGACGGATGGATATCTCAGGTGGTTAGTAATTTTACAGATTGTTTAAATTGATCATTTCGACCAAAATTGAAATCTACCATCTTTACCAGAAAGTCTGTATTTTCCATCAGAAATGTCCGATTTTCAAAATTTAAAATTCTTATCAAAGCTGGGCGTTTGCGCAAGATATATGTGAAAACGGTTTGAACAATACCAATTGAATTCATAACGTAATAAATCATGTTGCCTCAGTACAGTTCATTCTGATACACCCTGTATGAGAGACGACTAAAAGCTTTTTTCATCCACCCAATAGCGTGATAATTTTCCATATTTACCTATCATTGTTTTTGACTATTTATGTGTCCTTCTGGGGCACATTTCATTCACACCATTAGTTTATTCAATGGATAGTTTATCTATACATTCCAAAATGACAATTAGCCTTGTTGTTATGGCCTTTTTTCTATTTCTGAGCAATGTTTTTATACGTGTAAATTATATATGACATGTTCTCCATATAGGTTTATTTATTGTCCACCAAAAGTGAGTTTTGGGTATTTTTGTTATTGTGAAGAGACAATTATGTGCACAAGCTAGGAAATTATAATGTGTCATATGCGGACGGGCGGGTCATGGAAAGCTTACACTGACTACGAAACGAATATTGGTATAGATACATTACACTTTTATTTAAATATCACTGACAAATCATGACCTTAAACCGAATATGATAATATTTCAACAATTCTGACCATAACGAAGATCGTGTGACGTAGCACAACTCTTTCCACAGTGTTTGAAGGCAACTATATATATCCTGATTTAGCGTAAGATCAGAAAATATTCGTGGTGGTAATGTGGTTTCTTTTCAAGATTTAATTGCAAGATACCAGAGACATTTAGGATCGTAGCACAGTAAGTTACCTATTGTTTTTGATTATTTATGTGTCCTTCTGGTGCACATTTCATTCACACCATTAGTTTGCTATTGAGTATTGTGGATGTCTCACAGCTAAAGAAATCTGATATTTCAAACAAGGTGCGTGCAAATTGCCGCGGGGGAAACGTTATGTAAGGTATACAGTTATTGGGCCTTATAGGCCTACAGAGTGAGTACAAAAACCTGCAATAGTGGAAAGAAGCCATTTTGTTTTCAAAACCAAAATGAATTTTAAAACTTTTTAATCGTTGCAAGAATGACATATTTAATACTAACTTTGTGTGAAAAAATGAAGTCGATCGCATTTTCCTTTTGTCTTTGGTGACCCTCTTTACTGTACAAACAAATGTACATGTATGTCCACGAGCACAGTGATTTTCAATTTGAATATCTCGCCAACAATAATTTGGAAAATGTCAGTTTTTTTATTAAAATTACGAACATATAACCATTTAATAGCATGGGGAGGGTAAATTGATTATGTTAACTCACATGTAAACAAGAGAGGATGCATCACATTTCAATAACATCACAAATGGACTCAAGTTTCCAAATTTGAATGAGAGACACATTTGACGATCTGATGCATATTTTGGGTATCTCGTGGACAAACGTGTGAAATGGGTGCACGGGTAAAAAGGTTCACCAAATGCAAACAGAAAATGATATTGACTTCATTTTTTTCACACAAATTTAGTAACAAATAAGGTATACTTTTAACGTTTAAAAGAATTCAAACTTCAACTTAGTTCTTAAAACAAGATGGCTTCTTTCCACTATTGCAGTTCTTTTTACTCACCCTGTATAAAGATATGAAAAAATTAATTTCCAAAATCAATTATCAAACACTTATGAAACTTGCTGCAATATTATTCGGTTTTTTTTTTCTATTTCCAGCCCGGTCGGGTATTTTTATTTTAAAACATGCAACAATAAGATAACTAAATTCAGAAATTCAAAACACTATCAAACATGCTACAAAATAGACACAACAATAACATTTAATGGAAACTGCACATAATAAAATCAATTTATGGTATTTATGTGCAGAGAATATAGTCAGAAACATTAACTAAACGCGTTATAAAAGTTCTCACCTTTTTAACATGATAATTCAGATTACCCTTTTAATCTCCGAGATTATTTTAAAGTTGTTAAGTTTTAAGACTACGTCATGTTCACGTGATCGATGATTAGTTAGGCCACGCACACGGATCAGTATCTAAACTTCAACTCTCATCACCCCCTCCATCAAAAGTTGACAGGAACAACAAAATCGTGACAGAAGACAAAGATAAAGTAGAGAAAGAGGCCAAAATTCGGCAAGCGCTAGAGGGTTGTGGATACCCTACCTGGAGTATCAATAAAGTCAAAAAACAGATGAATGCGCCAAAGAAGACGAAAGAAAAGAAAAAGAAAGAAGATGGCAACAAATCCAAAGGCATGGTCGTTCTACCGTACGTGGAGGGAGTATCTGAGAGAATTTCTCGAACTCTAAAAACATACAAGATCATGTCAGCCATGAGACCTCTCTGCTCACTCAGGAACATGCTAGTCCACCCTAAAGACAAGCGAGATCCACTTCAGACTACCGATGTCGTGTATTCCATACCTTGCAAGAATTGTGACGAGGTGTACATCGGGGAGACCGGAAGAAAATTCGGTAAACGCATGGATGAACATAAGTCTGAGGCAGAGAAAGCAGTCACTACGGTGCGCACCAGGGCAAATCGAAAACTGTCACAATCTGCAGTAAACAAATCTGCCATTACAGATCATGTGATAGACAAGAACCATGTCATCAGCTGGGATGAGGCAAGGGTCGTAGGCAAAGAGATAGACAAATACAAAAGATGGGTTAAGGAGGCTATAGAGATCAGGAAGCAGGGCACCACCATGAATAGAGACGAGGGGCAGTTCTACCTCAGTCACGTATACGACGATCTTCTGGTTGCAAAATCATCTAGCAACACTGTTGTCAAGCAACCAGAAAAAAGTGCAATCAACACAGGATCGTCACTCTAGCATCAGTGTTGATAAAGAAAACAGCTTGTTTTCGAAACGTCCGCAAGGTATGTTTTAAAATCTGGATTAGATATAATAAACCAATCTACAAGATTATTTAGCAGCCTTCCGAAAATATGCAAGGAATTGTATGCAGGCTTGAAGAAATAGGTGAAGCTAGTTTACACAAATATCAGTGGCTGTGTAATTAATAATGGTCTGTTGCATTGTCATGGTACTGATAGGAATTGCGATCCGCTGTAATAATAAAGTTTATGAAAGGCCTACTTTCCTAAACCAAATTATTTACTGGAGCAGACAGTAGCCTCTGGCTGGACTTTTCAATTTGCATAATAATGCGTCAGTGTGTCTTGGTTACCGGGCGCCGGGCCTATCAACACTCTGGCTTTCTGCCCGCGATTTTTGTCCTTTGTTGGTGTGCAAGCGATAGGTTTCGTTATTGTTTTTTGCCAACCTCATTTATACCTTCACCTTTCTTGTTGGCTTCATCGAGACAGGTTGCGATTCTAAAAATGCCACTCCCACCCACCCAGTGCATTGTTTTCTTTCCACTCTTCCGTAACTCTTTAGCGGGGTACCTTTTGACACATGCTGGGGTGGGGAAGTAAGTATATTTTAGAGTCAGTAATTTATATCTTGTATTCATTCTATTGCCAATAATACCTTCTTAAATTGATACAAATTCATGAAAATTATATGACATCCGAATTTCATATGTTGCCTCTCGGAGCATGATTCTCTAGGGGGTAGGTAGGAATTGTAGGTAGTTTACTACGTCTAAATCATATGATGAGTACAATGTTTCATATATGATATCGTTATGAGCATGATTCTCTAAGGGGTAAAGGATTAAGGGTAGTTTCACCAATCTTGCATTCAAATGATGGAGAATTGTATAAATGGAGGCATAATTCTGTTATACCCTACACACCTCCATCGGTAGTATGCGTCGTTCTTAAAAATAATGCACCCTGTGAAGGGTATAACAGAAGGATTTATGGTCCTCTATCATTTGAATAATTTAGCCATAAGTAGATATCTTTATGAGCAATTCTCTAGGGTATAGGATTAAGGGTAGTTTTACCATTATTGAAATCTTATGGTTATGAATGTATCAATGGTTTATGGTCCTTCAAACGTTAAACCATCTTACATGATCAATGTGAATATTCATTGCCATGGCTTATTACTAATTATACAAACGAGCATCGTCACCTATTATATCCATGGACGAGCATTTATTCATGATAAAATTATCTTTGTTAACTATTTGAGGTACTACTATATGTAATGACATAACTAATTTAAATGATGCAAAACATTTGATAAATGGTTGTAGACAAATCAATAATTAATTTGGTACATTAAATTGTAATGGTCTACATGTTGTATCATAGTGAATAGAAAATAATTATATTTTGGAGCACAGAGTGCTCTTGTATCAAGAAATAAATTCGTCGTAGCCGACGAGCGATACACTCAATGTTTGTCTCTTGTGTTTGCTATCTGTAAATAATAAAATACACGGGGAAGATATCGATACTGATGCTGATACTCCTGTTAATATAACCCAATTTGCAAATGAAGCAACTTATTGCTCGGCCAAGTTTCGTGAAAAGGGTGTCTTTATGAAGAAAATACATGATTGTGGTAAAATGTGTATTATTCTAATCTCTTTTTTAATTTGAACATTGATTAATATGGTATTAAATAATTGAAGAGCTTTTTTTGTTTTGCAAAAGGGCCTACAGACCACCCCCACATGTTACTCACTTAGCATTAGTGAATTTGCATTGTCAAATCCATGGAATTAATCAAATTATTGTATGGCTGTGTTCATTACTGTTTCTATGACTTGTATTAGTGCATCCATGCACGCCAATTGAGGCACCAACAATACAAGCCACATTCCACATAATAAATAGCCATCCATTCAATAATGCAAAATGAGTATAAACATGCAGATTAAGGGGATGTAAGCCCCTTTGCAAGACAGCTCTTCAAATATGTATGTGTAAACATTTTTCTCTCGAAAAGGGTGTCACGTGGAATAGCTCAGTATGTATATGATATGGAAACAAAATGTAATTCTTGATGAGATTTGATGGTAAAATTCCAATATTTAAGTCAACAAGGAAATTGTAGATGATCAAACTTAGAGTTGTGAAGGGGTCAACTTGATCTGTGAGGTAAACGCGTTTAATTAAATTGAATGTAATGATATGAAATAGTTTGGTTTGATTCATGCTATTCCTACAAAATAGAAACCTCACAGCTACCGTGAACAGCTGTTGTCCCTGGTGAGGAATACACATAAAACCATTTCATTTGCATAACAATTAGGCAGCACTGCAGGCTATAGGTAGAAACGGACAGACGTCACGCGCCGTTGACTACGTCACGAAAGAGGTAAACAAAGGTCTCTTACACGCCGTGACGCGATCGCTTGGGTCGATCTACTGCATGGATGAACAGAGCGTAAAACCCGAGTTGTTAAAACGTCCTATGACGTGGTCAACAGCAAACTGTACAAAACAATAACAAAATGTACGAAGCACCCGGATGACCGTGTCGACCTATATTCTATTTGGCCATCACGAGACAATGACATGACTGCGTATTCTACAAATTGTAGCACAAAACGCACACGCCTACTCCAGGCGCTGGCGTATACACGCGAGCGTTGAAAGACGGAAGATACACACAATGGTAAAAGCTGTGCCTGTTAAAGTTACGCCACTGTCCAGAGGAAGCGAAATAGAGTATAGTCCGTATGGCTCTTACTAGTGTTTACCAATTGAACTTGCACACATTTGGAATCATTTCATTTGTATTCAAATTTAGAACTTTATAAGCAATTCATTGCACGGGTTATATAAATTGATTATTTTATCAAGGATGCATTTTGAAATTCCAATTACGTCACAAATTTACTCGATTTTTAAAATTTTAATGAGAGACGCATTTTGCAATATTTTGCATGTTTTGGGTGTCTCTTGACAAGCATGTGAAATGGGTGTATGGGTAAATAGGTTCACAAAAGGCAAAAGAAAATGCAATTGACTTCATTTTTCACATCAATCTATCTATCTATCTATCTATCTATCTATCTATCTATCTATCTATCTATCTATCTATCTATCTATCTATCTATCTATCTATCTATCTATCTATCTATCTATCTATCTATCTATCTATCTATATATCCCGTAGTCTTGTCGATCGTTTGGGCGCCACAGATGCCCTGACCATCAGCTCTCTCCATCCTTGTCTGTTCTCTGCCAATTTCAAGGTATCACTAAGCTTCAGGTCATTCCATTCAGTAAGTTGTCTTCGCCTCCTGACACCGTGCCCTGCAATACCGTTTTGACAAGTCCTGTTGATCGTGACATATGCCCATACCACTGTAGCTTGCGTCTTTTTACTGTAGTTAGGAGGTCTTTATAAGCGCCGAATGGTACAACAATTCTTTTTCTGACATCGTCGTTGGTGATGTGGTCTTTGTAGGAAATACCAAGAAAATTTCATATGCAAATTAGTAAAAAATATGTTATTTTTATACCGTTGAAAAACCATACTTTAAACATCAACTTGGTTTTGAAAACAAGATGGCTTCTTTCCACTGCAGGTTTTTTACTCACCATGTGTTATGCTGGTTCCCTGCATCAATGGGCTCCACACAACTTATCCATAGATGCAGGTACGCGCCGATTTCCACTCAAAGCTGATTTGCTGGCATAAAAGTCATGCATATTCATGATTGACGAGAAAATAGATCCACAAATAAATACGATCTAGCCAGCTTCACGCTTAGAATGATAACAAATTTGCTGATTGGAACAAACTACACGTGTATCTGCGCTAACCACAGACCACAGCGTCGAACTTCACACGCACAGGCACGCATGTCATATCGCGTTCCCCATCGCGCCGTACCTATGGGAGCGCGACAATGCATTCAGCGTTCTATGCGGCCATCTCAGGTACAGTGTGTTGATCGTTATTTACCTTAGCCATAACAGAGCGACAATGCAATGTGTTGAGCTTACGGTAAAGGCCGGCAAACGCGAACCCTCTACCTGCACCTATGGATAAGTTGGCCCGGGGATCCAGGGTGCAGGGAACCAGCATAACCCTGTGTAATATAAGTAACCTACACTTATACATTAGGCGCCACTAAAGTAGTAGTTTCAATACAATACGTACACACACCAATGAATAACGAAATGAGATCAATGAAAATATTTCTATAATGATATAGATATAACCAGGGGAGCTTATAACAGTTAGTAAGATCGAATAAAAAAATACGAATTTTTAAATTCGTGCGGCGGATTCATGGAGGCCGCCATTTTTAAAATTACGTCATTAAAGTTGCCGCTAATAATGGCTTTTCTTGAATGGAGTGCCCAGTTTATCATTAAATAAACTAAATTTGACTTAAACTCGATTCCAGATGATATTTTGTGCATTCAATTGACCCCGAAAAACAAATGACGTCATTTTTAATGACAAAACCACCTCTTACACGAACGAATTTGTTCCATTTTTTTGGTTTAAAATCACTTTTTACTCCTTTTCCCGTCTATAGATTTTCCTTGTCGTCGCTGAAAAGTTAGTAAATACATTTAACTATCGGATTCACAAGTTTAAACATACCCCCGAATTAATAAAAATTACCCCGCAACCAAAAAACTTTAATTGCTATATTCTTAACTGTGTACATCCGGGACACTAATATACTTTTAGAACAAAATGGCGGCCCCCATAGTCGGACACGAATTTAAAAATTCGCATATTTTAATTCGATCTTACTGACTGTATAATGAGAGAGGAAATTCGAATCGCAAAATTGAAGACTCCCATATATGGGAATGATGTGTCCGTGTACCATATCTGTAAATTAATACGCGCGATGTAACTCATAACCCTAACACTACCATATACCCCAAAATACCACGACTGGGCACGTTGGTACCACCCGGCGTGGAAGTTTTTTGATGAAAATATGGACCCAATACATACAGTCTGGGCAATACACTGCCCAGAACTGTGCTTGACAGCCGTGGTGAAGTGTGGAATCCCTCGCCTCTGGTGCGAGAGGTCCCTGGATCAAATCCCGGGGGGATCGGGGGGATATTTTGGTCGATTTTCCGCGTTGAAGAAAAAATTCTGAAAAAAGTGGGGGGAAGTGTTAGGGTTAAAATGATATTTGCATAATTTAGACGCGTACGCGTGATGTAACTCTTTTAACTAATAAGTAACTAATAAATAACTAATGAGTTATTAAAATAACTCATTAGTATAATTTAGACGCGTGATGTAACTCATGGAATAGGGGCGCTATCACGCTAGAGGCTTCAAACTCGGCAATGGGAAATTGTGTACAGTGGCACCGGCCTGATATTACTATATTGATGCGAGACCAATTACGCCAGAGGTAATATATTTTCGGGACACCCTGAATTTCTGCAAAACCTTAAAAAATATATGTAACATTTAAAACCTCGGAGTAGAACTAGGTCATGGTAGGCTGAAGTACACACTCACCGCCCTTTTCCATTATATGCAACATTCCATTCACCCAACTCTCTTGAGGGCGTAACTATATTTACTGTTGCTCCTACTTATGTACAAGGATCTCTCACCGATGCAAAGTGAATCGGCGTTTGTACGGCGAATACCAAGGTGGTTAACACTCTAGAATCTGTCCATTTATAGCTCAGTCAATACACAAAACGTGCTAGTAATTCCTTAGTGATTTTATCGCTAAATTCGGCTTCGTAAAACAGGTTTATTTTTCACCTTTATTCAAGATGTACAGTTAAGTATCATGTTATTTTGACAGCTTGTATGCCAAGTAAAAACCCTCGAAATATATTTCCAAGAAAACCAATTCTGTGATACCGAGGTGATATGTGTCAATGGCAACCAAATATAAATCAATGTTGTCAACTTGATCAAATATAGCTGCAAATAGCATGTTACACAAATTCACAATTTGTTTTCGAATTTAAAGTGACACAAGCCCGATTTGAGAGCGCTTGATTGGTCAATCAAATTCCTAGTACACGCACAATTTTTAGTAAAATGATGCTCTTCAACCGTTTTTGCTCCCAATTCGTGAGATAATTGGGTCGTGTTTATGATATGGACAGAAATATGTTTTTCTTTGAAATTAAGTTAAAATTACCTCTTTTATAGACTCAAAATCAATGCAAATCGATATGATCCGAGTCTCACCACTGCGTGTTATAAACACACAATATAAAGACTTTAAAAATGTTGTTTGTCATTTTTGTAAACACTAAGTAATATAAAGAAACACTTATTTCAATGTATTTCTCATGGTGATTCCAGATAATATGGTAATGAAGTTCAATAAATTTGACATTTTTGAAACATATTGTTACATTTTGGAATGTCGTATGCAGACTCCTGCCGCGTGGAAAGTGTAAAGACTTCTACGTTAGGTGCCAAAGTAGTACTTTGCAATACCATTCGTACAAAACACCAATGAATATCGAACTGAGACCAATGAAAATATTTCCACAATGATATAGAAATATTACTATATTGATGCAAGACCAATCACGCCAGATGTACCATATTTTCGGGACACCCTAAATATCTGCGAAACCTTAAAAAAAAAATGTAAAAATTAAAAACCTGGAGTTGAAGTAGGTCATGGTAGCCTGAAGTACACTCTCATCGCCATTTATATTCTATAACAGAAGTAGCATTCCATTCACCCAACTCTCTTGAGGGCGTAACTATATTTACTGTTGCTACTACAAGGATCTCTCACCGATGCAAATTGGCATCGGCGTTTAAACGGCGAATACCAAGATGGTTAATGCTCACGAATCTGCCCATTTATAGTTGAGAAAATACACAAAACGTGCTAGTAATTCATTAGCGATATTATCGCTAAATTGGGCTTCGTAAACACATGTTTTCTTTTCACCTTTATTCAAGATGTGCAATACAAGGTATTAAAGAAGACTAAACAACACATTATTTGATCGCTTGTATGTCACGCAAAAAAACTATCCTGTGACATTGACGTGATATCCGAGGTGATATGTGTCAAGGGCAACTAGATACTGATCGATGTTTTTCAATTGATAACTACAGCTGCAAATGTCATGTTTCACACATATCTTTTCGAATTTAAAGTGACACAAGCCCGATTTGAGAGCTATTGATTGTCATAACACATTCCTTAACTAGAAAACGCAGAAGAAAAAGACACCCTATACTATTTTAATTAACACCTTTGAAAAACTGAGCATTCTGTGACACCTTTCGCGTGGACCATACACATTTTACAGGACACCGCATTTGTTGAGACAGAGCACGTAATAGGCCTACTCTATTTCTCTTCATCTAGATGATGACGTTACTTTATTGGGATGCATTTACGCAACTTCCGTCTTTATACGCGTGTGTGTTTACGCCATCGCCTTGGGAGGTTGCGCGCATACTACGACCAATGTATGGTCCATTGACATCACCGTCTCATTAAGGTGAAATATCATAGTAATTCATGGTTAATATTTTGTTCAGCTGGGCCCATACATTCGTCTCGGATGTTAATGTGCCATATACTTTGTGTTATATAAATGTGATCAGTGGTTCGTATTACAATAGCACGGGCCAGATGATCTGACAACGGTTATAACGTGCACTGGGCAAAGCGCAATTAAGTCTTTAGTTAATACAAAAGGCGAGAACAACGCTCTTGAGCAGTCTGCTCCGAAACGGGAGCGCGTTCGGCTTGAGGGCGTGTTGTTTAGTGACACACACAGAAATCCTATAGCTTACGGGTAAACCCCATAAGGGAAACTCGCGTGTAAAAATCAAGTAAGAACAGACGCGCTCAACTCATGAAAAGTAATTGGAGGAAAATTTACCTCCAGTTAAGTACAGTGAGATAGGGCGCGTACTCGACCGCGTCGGAAACACCAATTTCGCTGAGTTTCCCATCTACGCTCCGCTTATCTATGGTGACACACTACCGTCAAGTTTTTCACGGCGACTTAACGGGAATCTGTCTTCCGCTGAGTCACGAATAAGTTCGATATTCGATATTCAATATAGGGTGGGATTGGGAACGAGACTGTGTTTCCAAGAGAACGGCCTCCCGTCATAGCAATTTTCAAGATTGAAAAAAAATAATCAGATTTTCCCGATTTTCAACCATAAAATAAGTATCTTCATTAATTAATTAAACGTATTCATTAAAATGATGTAAGCTCTCCTAGAAAACAGTAGTCTTATCGCGGTATATAGATTCAAAAAGGTGTAGTAATTTCGACCTGTATTGCGAGATGTTGGGGTCAAAGGGGAAATAAATCATCGGACTAGCTGCCACGAGGAATTCTGATACCTAGGCTGGCCCAAAAAAATGTATTATGCAAATATTCAGGGTTGAAAAGCGAAAATGCAATGATTGCACAAATTGACAGTACACGTTACCAGGGTAACGCACACCCGTCAATTTCTAGCGCCCTCAAGTGAGGGCGCAACTATATTTCCTGTTGCTAGGACCTACAATATACGGCTGATTCTTTTCATCCATTGATTTTCTAATCTTACAATAAATATGAATGATATGCATATCTTTAAAAACCCTTTATGAATTATTATTGTTAAACTTACAAATCATATTAGATCACCTAATGCCCCATCATGGGCAATCGCGATAGCTTCAAATTCCAAGTTATGATCTAGATTCTATGTTACATTCAGCTTTCTTGAGATTCCTCCATTATTTTCCCGTAATTTGAGAACTTGCCACAAGAAATATGAGGCACATTTAGCTTATCTAATCATATTTCGACGTGATGAACACACGGTCGTACCCAAGGGCGAATTTACTACTGTTCTGTCTTTCCCACGGAATTTCATACCGTATTTCATATCATTTTTCGTAGAAATAAATCCTACATATGTGTATTTGAACAATGATCAACCTTCAACCTTAGAAAACAAATTATCTTTATGGACATATGATTTATGACTGCGTGCGCCTCTCTAATAAACCCAACGGCCAGACGTCACTTGAGTTCTTTATCGCTTAAAGGAATCTTACGTCAGCAAGAACTACTTCACATGCAATCACGTTTTCAGGAGGATTGTCGCCATCTCGAAAGAGGGATCTTGACTTAATGACCTTGAACAGGTTGAATCTACAGAATTCCTTAAGGCTGAGATAGTTTCACAGTTACGTATTTTGACGTTATTATGTATGCCAAGGGGATGCATAGCTATTCAATCAGCGAGAGCAAACTCAAAGTCGTTGAACCTCGCATCTGTAGTGTTGCGCTGTACCAGAAAATGTAGCCCAATAGCAATTTATGAAGCCATTTCTTCCTTTCTTCTTAATTTATCAAGTATTAGCCAATATAATGGTGGTGAGAATGATGTCGATATGTCTTCGTTAGGAGTGATACTCATTGTCTATCTTATGCTTTTTGTCTATCAGTGTGTTATCACGTCAAACAATTTCTCTATTTCATTAACCACACGAGCTGCACCCATGAATTCTAATTCGATTTAGTGATTCAATGAAACCTATCATTTTGTCTTTACATTACATTTTTCCGAGCGTAAATACTATTTTATAGTGTTGATTTCGTATAGCTATATTTTATGTTACCAACAAAAGTGCCTATTGTACATTTAGGGCGACATGGAATTTTAGTTCACAGATTAGGAGAAATAATGCAAATCGTGATTCTGTATTCTCCTTAGATCAAGACGGAGGAGGAGGCGACGGGTATAGATTTCCCATGAAAGAAGTTGCAGTTTCCCTCTTTGACCTTCCCTTTCGCTACCCTGTTGAATAATAGTCATCATCTCGCGAGCAGTAGCGTAATTAGAAATCAAGGACATGTGAGGCAAATAATGTATGTCAGCTCAGGTACCAAATGTTAGAGTCACACATTGATATGTTCCCTCTCCCCGCGTCTCTTCTTGAGGGAAATCAAAATACTGGAATAATAACACATGCCGCTATATTATAATATGCAACACACATGAATGATTTCCCATGTATCGCACTTGATCTGTCTTTCTGTGCATCAGTTACAGAATCTGTATTCAGTAAATTACATGACACTATACTAAAACAAGATGTTCGGAAAATGTCTCATCAGGGGGAAATACCAAGGGGTTTGAAAATCATGTGTTGCCTATATCATTCATATGAGCCAATTTTGTCATTAAACGCATTACACCATTGACATTGCATCTTGTTCAAATTGATCGCAACACGTTAGAATACAAATAATTCAATTGGGTTTTCGTGTACCGGCGGTAGCTTTTAGTAATGTTTCTTAAAATATTTGACATTGTTAAACCATTTCCAATATTTCTTCCTAGTGTATAGGAATAAAGAGCATGAGATTACCGTAATTACGGTCGAAATCAGTTAAAAACCCATGTTCGATTGCTTATAGAAAATGTTATACTGTAATTTCTATGCTATGATTGAAAAGGTGAGAACAACTGGATGCTGATCCGGAAATATCAGGTTTGGTGAGCTTCGTTGATAAATACTAGTGATTATTTACGTTCGAGTACTCACAAGTTTAAATGGAGTAGAATATTTTCATAACTTAAGAGCTGTGTGTCTTACCGTACAAGCTTTAGTCTGACCTATGCCTTAACTTGAAGATGGTTCAACCTCAGCGTTAGGCAGCTGAAATAATGAAGATTCTCCTTAGTTCATCATCAATACATAAAGCGTAGGTACACCTGGAGGCTAATGTTACATGCAGCAAGAATCATGTACATGAACTGATCTGAAAACGTACCCAGTCTATAAAAAAAAATGCCGTCATACATAAGTTAGACATTGTTTCTTACCCTTTTATGAGACATATTTTGGGATACCGTTGTGAAAGGAGATATAGTCCCCTTGTAATTATAGTCCGGGAACTATGGCTTATAGGGAGGGAGAATAATAGCATATTAGCACCCTCAACGGAATAAAATACAATAACACTGACAACATAGGTTAAGAATGTAGAATATCCAAGGCATATTTAAAAAACCTGTGAAACAATAATTATTCATGAATACGTTTATGTAAAAACACTCAGGGGTAAAGACAAGGATGGATCAACGATAAATATTGAATATCCTACATTTTAAAATGATTTTGTCAGTGTTATTGCGCTTTATTCCGTTGAGGGCGCTATAACGGAATAAAGCTTATCTAAATTAACAGATTGTATTCTGTTATACAAATTAACATGGGATTGTGTATCTCAATCCCATGTATATTTGTATGTACTTCTACATGCATTGGGTGCTAATGCGGACGTGATGCTTATTATGCGCACATGGAGTTATATATTAGAGGAGAGCGGGGATTTATCGCCCCCATTTTCAATTGAAGAGGTCTAGAGACGCCAATTTTAAAGATTAAATGGACCTACACTGCAAAAAGGTTGATTAAAATACGTTGCAAAAAGTACTTGTATCATCCGTTGGTTTGCGTGTTGAATAAAATTCATTCAATATATGTAGAAAGTTAGGCGTTGTATAAAAGTTAAAAATCCCCAGCGTTGAGCAATTCGTTGAGCAATCCTCAATTCTGAAATACATCGCCACTTTCTTCCAGAGAAGAGATCCATTAACCACAACCTCCGTTGCAGTAACGTATATCCTCAACCCTTTTGCAATACCAATAAATACCAAAAATCTACCATTCCTTACATCATAAAAAAACTTAATGTCGTTTTGGATGATTAATGTATTTAGCTAATGTCTGTATTTCGTTGCAATATTTGTATGCATGTATTTTCGATATATATTTGTTATTGTATTATACTGTTGTGCATTGTAAAGCAGGCTTTTCAGCTTATGCTGCCAGCTGGCTATTTTTTTTTTTTATACCGTGAATAAATTTAAAAAAAAAGAAAAGAAAAAAAAGTATACCGCAAAATATTAACATTCTTAGGGATTTAGTTTTATGTTTCTCTTGTGTACCAAGTTACAACAAAGCCAATCACCATCATCATATGCTTCGGGTCTTGCTACCAGGGAAGAAAATATACCACCTGTAATTAATCATACCCTTTACATCAATATGCGTGTTCGTGGATTGGTTAAAGGATGTCATATGACCAAGCGATATCATAGTATTGCCTCCCAAGCCAAAGTGGATACACTGTTAGAAATGTCCGTATTAACATTCATTAAACAGATAGGTGTACACGGAATATTTCATTAACGGAGTCCGTAATGTTACAGAAATATATAACAGTGTATTCAGCTTTTCATTTTAAGCGAGTCCGAGGTAGATGAAAGATTTATTATTGTTTAAAACAACGCGTCATGTTTAATCCCAACTATGTATTACTTATTCATAGTGACTCAATATGTTAACGCGATAGAAACACTTTTTGTTACAATACATAATATTGATTGAATACGTTCATGACATGCTTTCAAGACGTGGGTTATGCATCCCTTACACCTGGTACATTTTCTAACATGTATGACGTCAGCAAAGTGAGATCATATATCACTGTAACAACTTATCGCAGTTTTTAGTTGTTACCTTTAGTTATTATCTTATATGGTGTGTAAATCCAACGTAATGCACATGAGACGTTCAAATGCCTACCTAATACAGATAACAATATCTCGAATGTCTACAGCATATGTCGTTTTTAAATACTTCTCCTTGTAAAGTACCTTTCGATTTTATAATGATAACAATAATAATAATAATAATAATAATAATAACCATGCTTACTTAGCGCATGATACAATTAAGTTCCTCTGCGCTATATCAGAAATCAGATAATACCTTAAAAAACTTTACAAAAGACATTAAAAACAGAAAAGAAATTAAGCATTAACATTAAAATAGGCGATGATTTGAATTGTTCAAAATTGTTGGCTGGATTAATATGAAATGATAAACTGTTCCAAAGTTGAGGGATGTAAATGATAGTTAATACCTGTTTCACTTTTGTTATGATGCGATCAAAGCCAGAGAGAGATTTTGGAAAACGGACACGGACAATTACCCTAAAGATAAATACATGTGTTTTTCGTTTTCTCTCCCTATTGTATGATAAATACTGAAGATAGAAAACAATGGATGATTTCTGAATATGATACTGTATTATCATGTATCAATCAGATTGTAGGCAATAATAACCTTTGTAGGCTTTCAAAAAGTATACTATCAACTCGAATGCATTGCTACGCCTTTAGCATACGGGAATATGCTATTCGGTCGAATTTTCGTTGTTACAAGTCAAGCCACAGTGATGCCTCGAATATGAAATTTTAACTTGATAGTAACTTTATGAGTTTTCCTTATATGCAACCTTTAGAATAGTCAATCAGGTACTCAGTTATAGGATATTATCTCTTCGAGAGACTTAAAATCCCTCCATTTAGTCCAGTATAATGAAGATCTCTTAGTTCTCATGAAAAGCAGATATGACTTTTGCAGCGGTTCTCCATAGGGTAGGGTTTAGACTAATAGCTGTTCTGTTTTAGTTCTGGCTAATTAGAGGGTATTTCCCCCAAGACAACAGTCAATTTTATTGTTTATATTCTGTTAAAGAGACATTTGTAATTTAGAACGGTTTTAATTGACCGACAGGTACGTTTTGTCTCTTATAATTGGCCAAATGAATAGCACTAATGATACATTTGGCTGTTTTCTATCCGTCGCACTAAATGGATGTCTGGTTCTCACTGCATCTCCAGAAAAAGAACAACCAGTACTCAGACCAATCTACTATGAATTTGTAGCTGAGATTCAAAGCTACAATTGTGGAATATTTCATACGACTGGCTTATGTAATAGCAAAGTTATGAGGTAGGAGATAGAACTTATTAAATGACCCTCGTAGTTATCAAGTCGGCTAGTCACAAAAGCATGAATAAGTCTTTTAGTTGTTGGTTGGTCGAGTTATCATAAGAAGCATAAGAAGCCGCACGGCAAATGTTATTGACAGGAACATCCATCATAAGATCATTTGTTTGATGTTTATTGATGAAATAGCAGAATTGTTTACGATCTTACAATGTCTGATTTTTAATATATTATTACCAATCACTTGAGTATACGTTTTATTTGCTTTTGACCTCACGAGAAACAAACATATTCTAAAATTAGGAGGACGGTGGGGTACAAGGCGTGTATAGATAACGAAAGCGAAGCCGAATTTCCTCGAAAAGTCGATGCATTCCGGACTGAGTTGGACCCGGGAGTTGGACGCCCTCTAGTGAGTGATTTTTCTCGCTGCAAATCTAATTGCCAACATATCTCGAAATTGCTTTTATTCATTAATTAGCTTACTTTCGTGAGATTGCACCACCCATCGTACTCATGGACATTTGTAAGGCGGAGAAGCAAAATAACTGCGCTGTGTTCATGGGCTCAGCATATAAACTGCAAAACGCTCGACCGATGAGCGGTAGCGCAGTACCTCCATCATTACGCGTTTCATATTTAATTAGGTCCGACCTACGCGTTTCTATGCCGTAGATAACGGGGAACCAGCGTATTGTGTCAGGGATTCTATTAATCTTGGGATAGGAAAGTGCTATACTGATGTACGTAGCGAAAACGGTCCCTTTTGCATATTTACATACATTAGGGTAATCATCCAGAATGCGTCCGTGACCGGCGTTTAACGCGTTTAATCAGGTTTAACGTCATTTTTGGTCAGCATAGGTTTGGTGGCGCTGATCTCGCGGTAGATTTACACAGACGACTATGGCCACGCGAAACCTAAATTTTGAATTCGTAGTGGAATAACACGTAATCGCGAATGTTAATCTTATCATTTTGACAACTTCATCATAATAATAAGAATTGTCATCGTTAACCGGGCGATGACTGTTAATAATAATTCAAAATGGTGCACTCCCGTTGCCATATTGGGTCGTCTGAGAGACGCGTGGCCAGCGTCGCGTCGTCTGCTACAACCACGCCACCAATTCTGTATAGCGCCACCAATTCTATGCTGACCAAATTTTAATTTAAAAGTGGCTTCTGATCGGCAAGCTGAGTGGCATACCCTTGATTGTGTCCTGAACACTAATATACTCATGAGTGAGTGCATGGCAGAGTTGGAGTTGAATGTTTACGATAACGCCGAAGTGATATTTTCCATTACCCATCCAACAATACTCACCACATGAGATCAATGCCCGAAAATATCCTCGGTAAATTATTTTATGAGGACGTCCGTTTCATCTGGTATTTATTTCGCCGGTTCAGACGAAGCAACATTTGTATCTGTCTCGTTATCTTTTTTCATGAGCGATGGGTGATTTTGAATATTTTTGTAATGTCTAAAATGCTAGAGTTAAAGTCACCGTCACTCATTAAATATATTTTGAACTTCATTGCTTACATCGCTATCCTCTAGGCTACTGACCTAGGAAAACCGAATCACAAATAATGTCCGTTTGTTTTTATTTACAAAGCCGCGAAGTATTATTAATTAAAATAACAACATATCTGTAGGGTATTTCAATGTGGTAGAATAACACTCTTGACGCTTTACGCTTAATTGTACTTGCATTCTTTTATTTGCACTCGTTTACGGCGTGTCTCTCTCATAAGACAGAAAAACATGCCTCCAAGTTATGAGTGTTTAATTAAACGGCTTGCCAAGCCCAACGGATGTTGTTTCATCTTAAGGGTGAACAAATTCGGTCTATATTCGAGCATAATCTAGGGTTTGATTAAACAAAATATTTATTGTACGTCAATTCACACACTTCTAGAACCGCGTTTCCCTACCAATAGAGCTTCTTAACACTTGAGTGGATCTAGTTTCTTCCCCAGATAGTGTAAGGTTATTAGAATATATACGATATATCCGTCAAAGCCACCTATACTATTTCCGCCGGATACATGCTGCTGCTCAGATTGGTATTTAAAACGGATTAAATAGAGCGATGTTTTTAGCACTGTTAAAGACAGCGCCGTGCATTGTTGGTTTAGCTTGTTTAGATGAGGATAAGTCGTAATTCGACCCAGGAATATAACCCCAAGTAGGAACTACAAACGCGAAAACTAACTCGACAGTTTCGTCCAGAAGCTCCTCATACGATTATAAAACAAAGTAAGCTACTACTAGAGTTTTATAGGGGTCATGGCTGTAAATCTTGCCGTCTTTTTATGATGTAATTAACACTGTCAACGCGGCTATTAATTTGATCATATACAAAACTGATTCTTCGGAAACTTTTCCCTAATTTCAAGGTCTATCGCAAGGATCATTACTAAACCAACACTAGGCATGTTTGTACTTATTTTATGTTTAGTAAACAGCAATATTTACACTCTAAGATTAAGTTAATAATATTTTTCCAAATAGGTCATTAAGGGGGCTGTCAACCCTAATAGCGTGATTTCGTGATTTCTTGGGTCAAAAACACACAAGCTACATTCACACAGTGCAGTGGCGTAACTAGACTTTTTCATTTGGGGGGGGCAAGAAGGGGCAGTGACTTGAAATGGGGGGGCTTTTGTGAATCCAGAGATGCGCGCGTAGCGCGCGCAAATTTTCGACTTTACAGCTATTCTTTGGACGATTGAGCTACATTTTGGCTCTAAACAAGCTTGTACCAAAGAATATTTCATTTTGGGAAGACATATGCGCGCGTAGCGCGCGAAAATTTTTCATATGTGTACTTTTGACCATCATAATTCCATGATTCCTTTCGTCAAATGAACCGACAATGCCAATCTCAACCGACACGATGTCATTATTAGGGGGGATTTGGTGTGTACTTTGTTTGTAAATTTAATTTACAGCCGTACTTGATTTCATTGGGGGGGGGGGGGGGGGCAAGCGGGGGGGGGGGGGGGGCAAGGGTTCCAAGTGGGGGGCTCCCGCCTGCCCCCCCGCTTGTTACGCCACTGACACAGTGGTTATTAAAAAGCGTAACTTACGCTAAATGCAATACAAATTTAAAAAATAGTTTCGTTACTCTGACCGCGTGTCCACACACGCTTTACTCCTATCGCTACGCCGCGTAACTTACGCCGATTATCAGCTTTGCTGGTGTAAGTGTTGACATAGGCATCATTCCTTACTTTGACCTTTGTATTACAAAATGCATATCACTGAAAAAAGTTTTGTGTTGATGCGTGTTCTGAGAAAATAAGGATATTGTTCGCATTTACAGAAATAAAAATTGACTATGCACATCATGTTTTTTAAATAGGCCTAGTAGGCCTACATCAAAAAGCTTCTGCAAATAGGCCTAGTCTACCCAAAAACATCTTTAATTTTCTGAGTAAGTTTAGAATACCCTACCATTTTTATTCCTCACTGTGTATAAGTGTATGGGTTGTTCTTTAAAAGTCCCCATTGAAGACATGCAGTAATAGGTATACTAAACTAAAGGAACTCCAATTTTAAGTTCAAAGAAATTTCAGTTATTTATTTTGATATATTTTAAGATGTATCGAGTTTAAAACACCATTTCGATATACCGTTTAGGCACAACACACTTACACACAGCAAGGTCGCGAGCTTGTAAAACGTTATATATAGCATCACCAAGGTCACGATCCTGTAAAAGGTCACACTTACGCGCGATTAGCGTAAGTACCGTTCACACAGCCATTTACGCCAGGCGGGGCTACGCTGACCTCGCTTACTCCTCGCGCTATTTCCTGCTAAAAAGCAGGAGTAAATCGACCGGATTAAGGCGGCGTAACTTACGCTAATCATCTTTTTCACAGTCACTACTCCATCAGTTACGCGATTGCTACGCTAAACCACCGCTACTCTTCCTTACGCCGTCCTTACTCCGCCTAGTGTGAACGTGACTATAGATTTTTAAGTGAAATTTGATATCAAAAATGGATTCTCCGACTCATTTCTATTCCAATAATGTATTTACTTTTATATACATCACATTAATAGTTCAAAGTTACAGCGCTTGATAAATTTCATGTTCTTAGGGTTGACAGCCCCCTTAATGACCAATTTGGAAGAAAATGTCTAACTTAATCTTACAGTGTAGCTATTGCTGTATGCTGTTTACTAAACATAAAATGAGAGTAGCATATCTGTAGATTAATAGGATACGCTGGAGGTATATGCACCCACTGTTTACTTCACATCGGTAGGCCTACACTGTATCGTACATTGAATCCTTGTGAGTTGTGATATCGCCTTATGTTATCATCATGTGGCTGGTCCTTACATAAAAGGAACTTGATGCCCTCAAATGATTGAAATTGGAATCTAATCCTGAATATAGGACTTCTACTAATAACACAATGCAGAAAAGAAGAACCATTGTGTTATTGATAACATTGCTAAAATACACGAACAGTAGGCATGTTCAGACGGGCATAAGTGATCGGCGTAAATTTAGACCCTGCAGCAATCAAAATTCCACAAATATTTCCTCTACTCCGGACAGTTGTCCACACGGTACTAAATACAACGGTACTCCGAAGTTTTCCGACAAAGTTAACACGACCATCGCAGGGGGCTTAGGAGTAAATATCGGAAGTACAAACACCGCATCCTTTGATCTTTGACCGATAACAACCGCGCGAGTTCTGATTATTTCGAATCCCATTTTCGGCAGCCTGGCGCTAAGCATTGGTTTCCAGTCTACAATACGATTTATTCCGTTATTTCCAAATTGTCGGTTCCTTTATTCGATTATTTCAGCTAGGTTTATTTATCGCTCGCTTGTAAACATGAATTCAAGATCGAAATTTCTGTTTTTGTTACTAATTTCCCGCCTCTTTTCGGATGGTGGTATACAAGATTTAAAGACTATGTTGATAGCAACAGCAGTATTTTTTCAAGGCAGACGATCTGATAGGGATGATGAGCAGCATCGGATGCGATTGTGATGTGTCATCGTCACATCATTGGCGAAGGTTTACGCCAGAGATCGTGTTAAGTGCATCCACACGGGCGTGCTACTCCGAACTGCAGCTCGTGTTAAGCGCGTTACTCCTGAGAAATCTCAGGATTAAATCGGGTCGGAGTAAGGTCGGACTAGTTAACACGGGTGCCGTCCACCCGGTCACTACTCCGACCTTTAACACGACCAATCGTTAATCCGACATTACTCCGACCTTACTCCGAACGAATTTACGCCTGTCTGAACGCAGCTAGTATGACGTAGTAACCATGATTATATGGATTGAATTATATAATTATGTAAAGTGATTTAATTGATCAACTTTGAAGAAAAAAATACCTTTGATATTATTCTTCATGTGGGAGAATAGAAAAGAATACGTGTAGATTCAAATGAAGCCATCGGGATCAGAAAAGGATTAATGACCATAAACGAAGATGGGGGACGCACGTAACAAAGAAAGGCCGCACTGCAAGAAAAAATAAAGCCGGATAAACAACTACCAACATTTCTAAGGTAGTCTTGATCATGTTGCTCACGACCGAACGCCAACATTGTACAGCGGCCATTATTCAACTGCACAATTCCACCGTGACTATAAAGTAGTGGAAACAAATTAATACGTAATTTGTCAAATAAAAACGTCAATAAATATCACCCTGTAACAGACAATAATTGATTTAGGAAACCAGTTTTGACAGTTCGTGTGAAGTTATTGTCCCATTGGATAGCGTTTCATCCATGTTCTTTCTTTTAAGACACGTAAATGGACACTTTAAAGCTCTCGTGTTTACCCATGGGGTCGGTTGTCAAGTTGTCTCTTAATAAACCAATTGGTCTTGCATTCAAATGGATATTTACTTTGACAGTTTCATGGTTATCTGTACTAATGTTTTTATTTCCGCTAATGGTGGCATTTAAAGTGATGTGACGTATGCTCGAAACATTGACTTTGGACTTAATTGAGATTAAACAGTCGAACAAAATGAAGAATATCATTCAAGTGAAATACAGACTCTCCTTTTTTTTAAAATAGCGTTCCTATTTATCGTGCGTTGCAGATTTCTTCTAGTTGAAGAGACAATACCTAAAATTGTCAAATATCTGTTTTGACAATGCGTATTCACTATGGTAAAAATAAGGATCATGCACTATACACAAAAGAAATAATGGTACCTCAAACTGTGTTTAGAATCGATGGGTGTACATTAGGTCTGTCGTCATCTGTCTGTATGTCTCCGGATAAAATGAGGTATTATTTTTTGCCTCCACACAGTGAGAGTAGTCGCCATTCTACCAGTGTAACAGAGCATAAATGACCAAAAGTGCATTTGATTGAAATTACGCTCTAATTCTAAAAGTAACATAATATGTAAGACAAGGAGACAGTATTATATTATATAAAACAACTTAGTGATTTAATGTCATAGAAAGAAGAAAAAAATATTTGACCTTATTTGCATATAACTACTAACTAGCATATATTATAAAGAAATACATTAAACATTTGCTTTTTGTAATTTCCAGCAAAAACTGTAAGTGCTATTAATACCAAATTTACAGGAAATGAGGTTCCCGTCATTGTCAACAATTCTGTTTGAGAAAAAGTTCACATTTATCTTTACTTTAAAACAAAAGCCAAAATATGTCTTAATTAAGCTTAATTAATGACCGAACTCGTTGAAATGATTAAGTAGTGCTGTGTCTCCAAACCCGACTTATAAGGTATGAAATTAAAGGTGAAGATGTTTTTAAAACAATGGTCTGAGCAGATAATAAAATATCCCTTTAGTATTTAAAATATTTTCCTCCAAACATTTGGTATATTTTTGCAATAAACACTTAAATCACCGAGAAAGATGTTTATGGTTAGCCACACAAATCTGTCAAGCCATTCGTTAACATGTTTGCTGTGTAATTAATTTACGCGCGTTATTAATTAATAAATTAGGCGTTAAATATAGAATAATTTTGAACCACTTTTTGTAAGCCCAATTAAGTTATGTAAGGTTTGAAATTAATCCTTAAATTATGCTTAAATAATGGTCAAGTCAAATACTCAATTTAATTTTTCTTTTTCTGTAAAATTAATCAAAACTTTAGATACATTAATTTTGCAACATATTCTTACAATAACAATGTATTTCATACAACTAAGCCCAGACTTGGCAAAAGTCTATTAATAGATGTCCAGCCATGCACGCAAACAATGGAAGGAATATTCAAGAACATGCTCACGCTAAGGGACCAATGTTTTGAAATCTGCGCTACAAGAAACTTGAAATGCCATTCCTCAGTGTGCAATCAAAGGTATAAGCATAATGATGTGTGTTGCTTTAGGTGACCGTGTGCGGACATGCAAGCATGTACCTACAGGTAACATAATAAAGGCCTGTATTAAGTCTAAATAGTCAAGGCCATAAAAGCAAGTAGCCAGTAGCTGGTAGGATTAGCGTGTATGGATATTAATCAACTATTGGCCAATCCGAAATCAGGTTAAGAAATGTAACAATGCAGATAATCATACAAGGACAAAGAATACTTTAAAACAAAGCTGTTTTGATAATAATATATGACACACACAACATAGGAGGCACTATATTTATATTTCAATAAATAGTAATTTGTGGTCTGTTGCATTGTAACATCAATTCTATTATAAACACGTGTTCTTTCAAACGTATCCAATCTTTTGTCGGATTAGTCTCTGCAATTGTCAGTCGCAATCGAAATAAAGTTGCCTAAAGATATTCGCTGTGCATCTTAATAATATCGAAATGCAACTTTAAATGAACTGTATCATGTGTATTCAATCAAGTATCGAACATTGCATCAATTTAAATCTCGAACGGTTGAACCTATCCTCCTCAACCCTTCACCTGTATTTATATTTCTTCACGAGAAAAATAGGGGAGAGGTGTACTTTAGGTCCTAGATTCTGCACTGTACTGGTATCGTGTGATACTGGAACACCCATTATCGTTCGATACTGGTACAAAGTCAGTGTTCAAGTTTTGGACGACTTGGACATACAAAATGCACCAGTATCGGGGGATACTGGAACACAATTATATACCAGTATCGTTCATTAATACTGGGACAACACTGGTAGAATGTGTGTAGAAGGCAATTCATTCATAAATATGAAAGTATCTTTACACATCTAAAGATCTTGAGATAATGCTATCCATGCATTCCAAGCAGGCATGGGCAGTTGTGTAGAGGTCATGCCTGGCTAGGTTTCTTAAGCCAATGAAATTAATGTATTATTTTATCTATCGAATCAGTTCAGTTAATTCTGTTATTGTATAGAGTCGCTAAGCTAATCAGAGATGAGCCCACAGGCCCGACACATGCAAGCACACGTGCTACACATGTGTTTGGGAAACATAATTATTTCTGCCTTCAAGCTGACAACATCTGTTTATTTTGTGTTGGGATGATTTTGAATACAACTTCAACATGAAATCATCAAGTTACTTGACTTCACATCCAGTGCTCTTTCTAGCAGGAAAACAAACCATGTTACAGTTTTGCAATATCGCCCGACATATCGCTCGATACTGGATGACAATTTGATGGTACAGTATCGACCGATACTGGAACAATAAAATCGTACCAGTATCGAGCGATACTGGCAACTGATGTTGTTCACTCGATTCACTACTCTCAAAAACATATCTAGGCAAAGATTAGGCGTCTAATCTTTGACAAACCTTGAGGGGGGGGGGAGGGGGCGGTAGGTTCAAGATGCATATTGACACCTGCATAAAGAACTAATCTATAAACACAGTCACTTGAAGCGAAAGTGGAAAGGGGTTCGTGGATGGCTCATCGATACTCGTTATTACGAATTAATGGAAATAACATATAAAATATCAAAATACACAGCAGACACCGCGTGTTTAGAACCATTTTGAACCAGTATGTCTCTCTGTCTACATTAGATGAGTTACTAGACCTACGTGTCAGGGGTATTCTTCAGTCCCTTAACATACCTATATGTTATGTAGGATAATTTAAGCTACACATAAACTACAGATTAATTACACCCCATTGAGGGATTGTTGGCGTCTTTATCTGAAGTGAAACTTTCGAAATCATGAAACATAGCCCGTAATTAACAGACTGGATGTGAATGAGAGAAAAAACACATTTCCCGAGTGGTGATTATGCCTACAGCGCAACATATAATATGAAAATTACGATGTAAATGCATTTTTATTTTATTTTCTTCTATATTAGATTTTTTTTTGGGGGGGGGAGTAAGTTTCAAAAGTTTCAAATAATAGGATCATAGGCTCATTATATGATAGTTACGGACCTTTACAGGTAGCGCGGCTGCCAAAGTAATTATTATAGGTCTTTTGTGTTACGGTGTTTCCCACAACTTGTAAGGGAGCACATCAAAACTCGAACGCCCGGCAACCGCCGGTTCCGTGGGGTTCCGTGCGGTTGCAGCCGGTTTCTATTGTTCTAAACAATGACATGCGGTCCAACCGGGCGGAACCGGCGGTTGCCGCGCGGTCGAGTTTTGATGTGCTCTCTAACCATATCCACCTTATTTTACTGTAGGTGACGAACAAAATATACCCTGTCTACGGCCACTACAGACTCAATAGATCGTTAATGTGAGTTGATTGTGAATGCAAATGATCAACATCAAGAACATTTTAAAAGAGGTCGTTATCCATGATTGTTTTCCACTGCCCGAATTACCCGGTTTAAGGAGCCTGTTTGCTAGTACCCGGATTTTCCCCTTCACATTGTCACAACAACCCTAAATAAATACACGATATATATATATAAGGTTTGGATATAGACGCCCGACGACTGTATCAGCCATAACATTGGCAAATCAGATTCTTCATATCAATAAGACTAACAATCAGTGGTTCAATAACCGATTATGATAGCAATCTTACAAGCCTACACTTAGATATGAAATTGTTGGAAATAACATCCCATCAACTGAGGTAACTCGTTTTTGTAACTTGAGTATACCTGTTTTATATCTTATGATTAACAGTAGTGACACAATTAAACTGATTGTTTATATACGAGTAATGTACGAGTATATAAAAGTTATGATGCATTTTGTGGAGTAGAAAGGATGGTTGAGAGGTTTAATGTATGGAAGTAGCACTTAAACGTTATAGACCGGGCCAAATCAAACAGCTGGGCTGTAAAATATGACTTTAGAGGATGGAGGAAGGGCGGCGACAGGAAAGGCATTTGTAAAATGGGAAATAAGATGCTAAAATGGTAGAGAAATGTAGGCAAGTAAAAGTAGAAAGCAAATACACAAAGTCAAAGGCTACACTGTTTTGACAGTCAATCAAATAACAGTTGGACCTAACAAACGATGTCGTCGTTGTCGTCGTCCATATTTAACATTTCAGGAGCACATGATTTTACAACACAAATGGGAAATATTGTTTTTTTAATCAAAAGTATTAGGATTAAGGCTCTAACAATATATGATAGATACGAACTTTTATGGGGCGGCGCGGCTGCCAAGATGATTATAAAGGTATTTTTATGTTCCAGTGTTGCCCACAATTTGAAATCATATAACCCTTATTTAACTGTAGGTGACGATTTTTTTTCTCATTTTAATTACTGTGATTTGGGCCGTTCCTTTGTAAACGTAGTCCCGTTCCCAAGCCCACCCTCTAGCCATAGTAGTCCCGTTCCCAAGCCCACCCTCTAGCCATAGCATTACAATGGTGGTCAATATTGGACCAATATTCATGTTTCATTGGACCTGTATTGACATACAATATTGAACCAATATTATTGGATCATGGTGCAGGATTGACTCAATATTTACCATGGTTAGCCTAATAATGTAGTAATGAGTTGGGCCAATGTTGACCAAATATTGTTTTTTTTTGGTTTAAATATTGGCAGCCAATTTGTCGAACGTTCATTAGAATGTGACGCCTTGAAACGATACTGTTAGAAATATGCCTATATTAAAACCTACTTTCCATGGTGTTATGTTTAGAAAATTGAGAATGTGCCAATGGAAATCCAATATTGGTATAATATTGGTCAGCACAATAATGAGACAATACTGGTCTTGTTGATTACGGCGAATGTGGCCTATTATGTTGGTAGCTGTCCAACACCAATATATTGTGCACACATTGGGCTAATTAAGGCCGCCAATGTAATGCCAATATAGGAAAGCAAAGATGGAAAGCAAAGATTGGCCAAATATGGCCCAATATAGTTCAGCAAAATAATACCAATGTCAAGATTACCCATATGAAACTAATGTTGGCCCATTTGGACTTTTCACGATGTGGAAGAACTAGTGTCTACCGACAAAAGTTAAGACGTGTGTGACGCCATACAAGCTATTCCATACACGCACATGAATGTATAACACGCGTGTTCGTAGCGAGTAGCGACGGTCTGCGAATTTGATTGGCAATCAAATGTCATGAATGTCTAACTAATTCGTGTACGGTGTGGGTGGAATTTCATTTAGATATGCATGAATTGCCTGTATGTAAATGTCATCAGAATAAAATGCGACAACCATCTGTCAAAAGTGTTAAAGTTATACCGCCCTCTTCAACGAGAGAGTTACGTGTTTGAGTTAAAAACCGAGAGTGAAATACAGAGGAAATGACGGGTTTAACTTTTAGTATAATAACATAGAATTAATAAACCGACATTCTTTCGGGGTTTTGTCTTCAAGCTATCAGTGAGATATTAAAGTTCTACGTACCTGTTTAGAACGTATCGACATAAGTACAGTCAACTTAAAGGAAAGCGGTCATGATGAGGAAAAGAACCGCTGACGGCGATTATTGGTCCACCTAAACCTTAGCTAATAACTAATACATCACTTATATCACACGATAGAAAATGCGTTCAATCAAATGAAGGATGGCTTGAGAGCGCCGTTCACATTGGGTTAAGAGATCGTTGTAGAGTCGCACACAATACCGCTTGCATGTAAACATACGTAGAACAATTACAGACTGCGCCAATGTCCAACTTGTTTAGATTCAAATAGTCGCCGCGCGCTGTTCAATTTTCCTTTAACTGAATTTGTCAACAGTTGATTCAGCAAGAGCAACCGTTATAAAGAGCAATGTTGTATCAACGTGGCCCAATGTTATAAATGGACGTTGATGAGATATTTATGATCAATTCTTAAATCTTGGGTAAGGGGGCTGTCCTATTAGCCTGACTGATCCTCAGCAGGTGTAAGTACAATTTCATTTAGATATGCATGGATAGCTTGTAATAAATGTCATCAGGATAAAATGCGACAACCATCTGTAAGAAATTTTAGGTTCAATCACCCTCTTCGCAGAGAGTTACGTGTTTAGTGACAAGCGGGTTAAGAACCGGTATATGACATTCAGAGGGAATGACGGTTGACCTTTAAGTATAAGAACGCAGAATTAATTAACTGACATTCTTTCGTTTATTCATGCTATCAGTTAAACATTAAAGATACCTATATATTTAGAACGTATCAACATAAGGGATGGCATCCAGATTCGTACGGATTGAAAACCGTAGATCGGAGAGGGTAAACACACTGGCTGTCCATTCACGGGAGTTGTTCAATGCGTTCGCTATGCATGGCTCAACACGTATTGGTTGGTCATTATTTAACCGCGTTCCGTTTATCTACACAAAACTGTCCGTTTATCCCAGTGCGTTTACTACCCTCTCCGATCTACGGTTTTCAATCCGTACGAATCTGGATGCCATCCCTAAGTAAGTATAGTCAACTTAACTTAATTTGGCATAAGTTTGGGTGAGGGGCTGTCTTGTTAACCTAACTGATCCTCGTCAGCAAGTAGAATTTCATTTGGATATGCATGGATAGCCTGTTAAATGTCATAAAAGGTGACAGTCATCTGTAAAAAGTGCCAGGTTAAATCACTCTCCTCACCGAGAGTTGCGTGTTTAGTGACAAGCAGGTTAAGAACCGGTAAATGACATTCAGAGGGAATGAGGGTTAACGCTTTCCATGCGGGAGGCGGCTGCAGACGACATTCCAAATGTTGACAAAATGTTTCAAAAATGTCAAAATTATTGAATTTCATTACCATATTTGGAATCACCATGATAAATGCATTGAAATAAATACAAACATGCCTAGTATTGGTTCAGTAATCGGTGAGGTAGACCTTGAAAGTTGGGAAAGGTTTCTGAAAAAAATGTTTTGTATATGGTAAAACTAATAGCCGTGTGGAAAGTGTTAACCCGAAGAACGTAGAATTAATAAACCGGCATTCTTTAGTTGTATATATCAATCTATACTTATACATGGAAAATATACCTATTTTAAACGTATCTACATAGGCCTAAGCATAATCATCGTAAGTTCTTAACAGTTGATGAACTGCTTATCTACATAAGCATAGTCATCGTAAGTTCTTTACTGCTGATGAACCATTAACGGCACTGAATGGGTAAAATACTTTTTCAAAGCTGACTCGTTCGCTCACTGGGCGGAACTTCATCGCAAGCGGTTGGTCCAAACATCAATATGACTATAGAGCATCAAATTAGATCGAATACAACATTATATTGTTATTTACACTATCGATAAAGTAATTCACTCAAAGCCACACTGAAACAAATCATATTCTCTCGCCTTGTTCGCCGTCAGCAATACAACCGAACGCCAACTACTATCTTTGCTACTATCAAACCATAATCAAATCGTCCATCATTGTGCGTGATATAAGATACCCCTAGGATCTTTTTCTATTTCATAATAATATAACTGCAGCAGTTGGTGTAACAATGTTATGAATGTTCACAACAGTCTCGTAATTGCGTAGCTGGACTGAATGTCACGTTCACACATTGTCATTTGTTACATCATGTGGTATGAAAATGGTGTGCTGCTGCAGCCGTGAAGTTCAATGGCCAATATTCCCTGGTTGTTTAACACCGTGTATTATATTGCAATTCAATTTAGGATACGGTTACGATTTGCTTAGGGATCACGTCAAAACTCGACCGCCCGGCAACCGCCGGTTACGGCCGGTTCCGCCCGGTTCTCACAAAACGTTTCGTCTGTTATAATATACACACATAATGAGGTCAAATAGTTACACTCTGGTGAACACGACCGGTTGATAGTGCCTGGTCACACGCGTGAGCAATAACATTTTGAGTAATGGGCTCTTAAGTCTCAGTTGACAACCAGTACAATACAGCTATTGATTTTCGCTGGGGTTGGCTTTTTCAATCTGTTCAATTAACTTTTTAAAATCAATACCGAAAGTCTATGAATGTTTTTTTTTAATAGAACGATTATAGAAAGAGCTATTATGACCGCAAAGTAACAGATTGATAGTGTAAATTGGTCCGGTTACAGCATTAAGTCAACCGGCGGTTGTTCAGTGTTGCATGCGCGAATATTCATATACCAGTAAAACATTTGACCTGAAAGAACCGGGCGGAACCGCCCGTAACCGGCGGTCAACGGGCGGTCGAGTTTTGACGTCTTCCCTTAACTTCTCTATGCAAACAGCTGCGTTACAAGAAAATCGCAATGAATATTGGATAAACCAATTATAGTCAGGTAATCAGTCACAAGCCGTTTAGTAAGCCAACAAATCTGAATACCATATATTCGTGTCAGCTCGTCCATCATTACTATGAACCCGAGCTAAAAACTTCTAGCGTACACGAATCTAGGCAGGTGCGGACATACGTCGATCTCGGGTCAGTTTTCTGCAAACTAGAATTCATGAATTCAGACTTCGTGTCAGTTTTCATACGCACACCCTTATTACATTTTCTTACCAATTCCTCACATGTTGACATTTTGCACTTGTAGGTACGGCTCACCGCATACACATTGATAAATACCATAAATATGTCGAATGTTTATAGCAATAAATATCCATAATGGAAATAAGATTAATATTTTAAGAATTTGAGGCTTCCTGCTTTCCTTTTTTGAATGCAGTTTCAAATACTGTTTCGGAACATCTTTGCTGTTATTATATCTTGACGTAGGTGGATACATTATGTATGGTTTCGTATTGGGTAGATTGAAATTGAAATTTTGCTACTGACACAGAATTGTAGGGCAGAATTTATCTTTAGATGAGTTTGCCTCCCAAGTTGGTTTGGTCTTGATATTTTTTCATCATATCTACATGTATACTCCCTTGATTATATTTCCTACATTCCAGCAACTTCTCTGACCCGATACCGGTATATAGTAGAGCGTTCTCCACGGACAAGAACAATGAGCTGTTCATTGGGCACAATTTTAGCCAAAAACTTCTAACGTACACGAATCTAGGCAGGTGCGGACATATGTCGATCTCGGGTCAGTTTTCTGCAAACTAGAATTCATGAATTCAGACTTCGTGTCAGTTTACATACGCACACCCTTATTACATTTTCTTATCAATTCCTCACATGTTGTCATTTTGCACACGGCTCACCGCAGCCTATACACATTGATAAATACCATAAATATAATGTCGAAAAATGTTAGCAAGAAATACTCATAATGGAAATTAGATTAACATTTTAAGAATTTGAGGCTTCCTACTTTCCTTTTTTTAATGCAGTTCCAAATACTGTTTCGGAACATCTTTGCTGTTATTATATCCTAACGTAGGTGGATACATATGTATGGTTTCGTATTGGGTAGATTGAAATCGAAATTCTGCTACTGACACAGAATTGTAGTGGAAAATTTATCTTTAGATGAGTTTGCCTCCCAAGTTGGTTTGGTCTTGATATTTTTTCATCATGTATATACTTATTTCCTACATTCCAGCAACTTCTCTGACCCGATACTGGTATATAGTAGAGCGTCCTCCACGGACATGAACAACGAGCCGTTCATTGGGCACAATTTTAGCTTAAGCCTTGTATTAACCCGAACTCCCCGGAAGTTTTTTTTTTATAATTAAACTATCAGGAGAGGAACACGGGTCCACATTTTGGGAACTCACTCTTCGCCAGCAGCGCCAGGGATCGAACCCGGGCTGCCGGCATGGCAATCCGACGCCTATGACTGATTGCGCCAACGGGTCAGCTCGACAAATTTTACTCTTACGAGATCATTTGATAGCCCGGCAAATCGTGGCACAAGACAGAACCGTCAAGCACGCGCTACCATTTGACAGCACTGTAGGGATATGTAGGTATGAGGAAGTTTCAGGAGTAAGCCCTATTGACTAATTATTCTCTGTCTCTCCAATACAAAATAAAGCAATAGCGTTACATCTGAAAAGGGTCTTATTATTTGAAGGTCTGTTTTTAACTCATGTTGTATCCATCCATACACATCACGAGAATTGAGTACCGTGGCGTATGTTCATCACATGTGTCTGTGTTGATACGAACAAAACGCCTGGTTTTACAACATCATAAGATATCCGATTGACATTGAATACAATTGCTAGAGCATTTTATAATTAAGTAATCCATAACAAATTCAGTTTTTAATTACACCCAGTGAGGAATATTCAGCGCCTTTTACTGTGGAATACTCGAAATCATGAGCCAAGTCGACGCCACTATACGTCTTTAATGTTCATGGAAGCTTTTAAAATGCGCGGAATTTAGCCCAAATGTAACAGATGTAAATACCGTACCGTATATAGTTTAACAAGTGGTACATGTAGGTTTCAAGTCGTACATTTGACTATAATTAAGGAGACAATATGAAGCGTTCCGTAAATTGTAGGAGTTAATACTTTAAGTGGAACACATTTTTATTAATATATTTCCCGTCTCCCATTTGAGTCGTTGTAGGGGGATATTAATAGTTATTTCCAAAGATTCTTTGGAATTAGTCAAAAAATGTCCATGCCATTTGTGATTCTATTGTATTTACCGTCGGAACAAGCATACGCTGGATATTCTCTGAATAACTGGTGGTTGTGGAAAATTTCCTTAAAGGTCAAATATATATTCGTGGGTTGGCATATCACGATATAAGGAGTACGTCAAGGCCTTTCTTTAGTGTCTCCTAGTTTTGTCCGTGTTTGTTCCATAGAGGTGTCGCAAATATCACTCACAGGTGTGACTACAGGATGCCTGTCTGTTATACACAAGTGTGAGCAGATAGTTAGAACTTAAAAGCAGCTCCTTTCTCCAATTTAGGTATCCTTTTTATCAGGTTCTATATGGTCACGCGTTATGAACTCGACCCCCAATAGGGTGGTGCTGTTACATTTTTGAGTTTCATGATGTCATAATCCTCAAATATTTTTAAAACCACAAAAGCTATCTCAACAAATTTGGTATCATTTTGAAGCCCTAATAACAAGCTATCTGTTTGCAAAATGGTATTGGTATAGCTAATACAGAAAGGAAGATACAGCTGTGGAAGGGCTGCCGCCTGTACAAACTCAATGGGGATAATACCATGCTTTGTTCTTTTTACAATAACTAGTCATCCCCTAATGTTACAAACACCATTCTGGTCCCAATTTAAAGGATATTTAGTAGTCTTTAAGACTGTGGTTCAACAGACTTGTCAACTATTTGTAACAACTAGTTAATTATGGAAAAGACCATGATCATCAGCTTTCTTCCTATTCACTACACAGTCAACATGAATAATCAGCCTCAATTTACCGGATTTATAAAAATGACTATAACAGAAAAAGTTTTCAACCTATGATAGCTAAAGTATACATTTTTGGAAAGCTTGTAACTAGAAGAATTCAGAAATGCAGTTTCCCTAGCCGGTATAATTACCTTACCGACGTAGTAACCTTTGGCAATTATATATCATCTGATGGGTAATTTCATGAGGAATTCAAATATGTAAAGTAAATAATGATATGGATAGGTTTAAAAGAATATACGGATCTCAAATTAAAAATTAAAAAACTCTGACATTTTCCGATCATTTCCGACCATACCATTTTAGTCCTTAATCGTACTATAATTTCAATGGCATATTTGGTTTCCTCATGCAATTTCCCTACAGAAAATGTATACTTTTACTACCTCAGGGGGTATACAAGCAAATATAAATGTGTAAAGTTAAAATCATGTCGCGAAAACCAAAATCCGTGTGTAACGTGAAAGGAGGCGAGCTTAAAACACATGACCATATACCAGTTAAATCATTTGTGGAGAAATATGTAAATGATTAATAGAGTTGGACCAACAGTAGTCAATTCTTTATAAATGTCCTTCTTACAAGACGATGTGGTGTCGTTGTTGCCACGATAATCCAGATGAATATCCAATTATCATAATGCGCGGATTTAATACATCATTGGTTTCTGATTGCTATGATAACAGAATTAAGATAATATTGAATTGAAGGAAGGTTTTACTGTATATATACACATTGAAAAAAGTATCGCACCACTGTTTTTTTTGTTGAAAAGTGCAAATGTGGCCTCAAATTTTGCCCCCATGGTGTGATATTAAGGATCATTTGTTTGCGTAAGCTGTCCAACAAAATGTTATGCAATAAAAGGGCCACATTTTAGTTTGTGACGTAATCGATGTAATGTTTTTCAAGGCCAAGGAAAAATGCATGCTTTTGTCCAAAAGCATGCATGAAACAAGTTTGGGTATAACGCGATATTGAATAGACTTTAAAAACTTAAAATAGTCATTGTATTAGTTCTGTATTTGGCGCAAGATATGTTCCATTTAGACGTTATAGGCTACAATTAAGTGAATGAGTCCAAACATGCCATTTTGTTGATGGTCATAAATTCAGCATATACGAAGAGGTCACCGTTGATTTATTTTTGTTTATTTGACGTAGGGCAACACTTCCGCAATATTGCTTTTGTCATTTGAACTTATTTCGAGGCCAAATTTGCACTTTTCAACCAGTGGTGCGATACTTTTTTCAATGTGTATATATACCCTAAGATCTAAAGCTAGATTTACAGATTAAGTAGACAAACAAATGATTTATTAATCCAATTAAGGTGCGGGGAGTCTATATCCAGCTATACATGAATATGATGAGGCCAATGATAGGTCCATCACAATACAAAGTGACAACCATCTTCCAAAAGTGTAAGGTAAAATCACCTTCTGTACTGTGAGTTAGGTGTAACCTGATAAGTGGGTTAAAACCAGATATGGTGTACTCAGGTGGCAGCACGACCTGTGTCCCACCATGGTCCCACTACTAATACCTTTTAATGTTGACCTTTAATGTCAAGATTACTTAGCTTAAAATTGTTCTTCCCGCATTGTTCTGCCCGTTTTTCCTTTCCCTAAATCCAGACGTCAAACTAACACATTCAAAACTAAGTAAAATAAGTAGCGTAAAGCAACTGGGGGAGTTTTTTTGTAACATAATTCAAACGGAGATTGGTTGTCACCTGCATCGTTATAAAATGCTATTCCAAGGCGTGTTGTTCATGTCATGATCGCGACACGCGAAGCCAGGTCATTTCAGAGTATTGACTTATTAGTAATAAAATAAACAATCTCAACGACCGTTGTTTTTTTATTGACACAAATCCTTATCGTCAAATATTTTCAATGAAAATGGGAGGAGTAGTTTTTTTCATTGATTGGGAGCATTTGGATCCAAATGCTTCGAATTAGATGACTCACGTTTGCGTGTACCAGTTCTGGCATGTTGGTAATAAAATTATCAGGGGAATAAACCAGGTCAAATTAAGGGGTAATCCCGGATGCACCGCACTGGAATCGAACCCGGGTCGCCTGCATGACAGTGCGGCCCTTATCTGATTGGACCGAGGTGTCAGCTTGGAAAATCTTAACAAATTTCAAAAAATGTTCAGAAATATCAAAAGTGTTGAAATAAGTACAAACATCCCTAGTATCCTTTCAGTAATTCTTAAGATAAACTTTGAAAATTGAAAAAGTTTCTGAAAAATCTGTTTTGTATAATGGTAAAACTAAAAGCCGCGTGAAAAGTGTTATGATATTCCTATATTCATATGAGTAGCCACTACTAGTGTAGTGTTCTGTAGTGATGTGGACGTTTACGGCAAGATACATTACCTGATATCGAAGTAATCAATGGCTAATAATTGGTAACATTTACCAATCTATCTGGCAGTGTCAAGTATTCGTTAGGCGATAACTCTGTCGGTCAGACGTTCTGAGTGTCGGGTTTTGGTAAATGGTCGTCGGTTATTTCTAAGGTTCTAATTGAAAACATACACATTATAAACGTTGTTAAGATAGGTTACTAAGATATGTAATATTATATAAAATACCAGGCCAATACATTCACTCATAATGCATTCACTGCGTCTTTAAAGGGGCACTAGTACTAAGATATGTAATATTATATAAAATACCAGGCCAATACATTCACTCATAATGCATTCACTGCGTCTTTAAAGGGGCACTAGTACTAAGAGATCCTTCATTGAGGGAGCCCTCAAATGTTGTCAGAAATTGGGTTTTTCACATATAAAGCATATACGATACGTAGGCCTACTAACCAGTACCACCTAATATTATAGAGCTTAATTTGCAGTATTTCATGTGAAATTCATGGTTTTGATAGCGTTTTGAGTTTCGATGTACATCACATCGAAATTACCCAAATTCATCTAAAAGGCCACAGATGGCTTCTGACTTATTTGTTTTATGTTTATTCAAAATAACCTTGAAGACTACACATAGCTTGTTGCGTGATGCATAATCATGACCTCCCTGATTCAATTGGTGGTGATCTTTAGCCATAAGTAAAAAGCACTAATATACCTTCGGAAATGCTGAGAAAATGTCTTTATTTTTCATTTTTAATGTTTTTTTGTTAAGAAATCGTACATGAGAGGGTTTCTATATATGTATATCAACTATCTAAACAAGGTACAAATGTTGAATTTCATTTTTTGAGAAATCTCTCTGTGCCCCTTTAATTGAAACTGTGCTTTATCCACAGTTTCTGGCGGTAGATAACACTCAACTATACGACTTGCATTGACTGGTGCACCTCCTACTATCGTACCGTTCATCCAGGTATGTGTGAATACCCTGGGAAATATTTCCGTTACATCACAGACCTATAGACACATCCTATATGAATGCATCAGTTGGTGTGAACATCATATGAATGTTCACAACAGTCCTGTAATTGCATGGTCGTGTGAAATTCATATTTTACACATTGTGCTAGTACATTTGTCACATAGGTGTCATTTAGGTGTGGCCGCAGTTCGATGGCCAATATCTTTTGATTGGTTAACACTGTAGATTGTTAGACTCGTGCGTACGTGCTCTCTGAATACAGTGACATATCATTTCCACATATAAAATGTGAGGGGGACACACGCTATTAAAAATGCTGGTTGTCCCATAGGCCGGGGCAAATTCGACAAGGGCTCAGAATTAGGCTTCATAAATATAGTATGTATTTTCTTATTATCATGTTACCATCTATGATGTTAGCCCATGCCAATCGTCATGCCTTTTGAACAATTGAATGGTCGCGCGAACATTAAAACATCAGGTGTATCCATGATGTGTGCATTCAAACCCTTACAATCGCAAGCGTATTAATCGTATATAATCACCTTCAGTGAATGAATAGATTAGGGTCATGATACTATGAAAAGTTTATCGACTTACAATGTTTTTCCCTTCATCAAGTCCAAGACTAGTTTGTTTTATATTGGGATCATTAGTGAAAAGAAAACCAAATCTTGAGAGAAGAAACACAGTCCTCCCCAGTGATATTGATGAATTCACTATTGATCAGCATTTCACTTGTCAAACACAAGGCTCAAAGTTGTATGCTTGTAAGGAAACCTTGACAACTTGATAGACATGTTATTTTGATTTTGTTATCATATTATTAAATCGTGGTTCATTGTTTGCCGACTACGAATTCAATCTTGCTCAATATTAAGCCAACTAAAATGTGACTTCACTTCACTTCACTTTCACATAATTTTGCAACAGGAAACCGACATAACTGCTGTTTTTTACATTACACGTAAGCGTTAAAATCCTCTTCCTTACGTACGTCAGTGCAAATATGATCAGTCTATTAGGTTACATCATTTTATCAGTCAGCTGTCGAAACTGTCTAGGATTTCTATTACGTCCAAATATTTGAAGTCTTTTACTACCAGACAATCAACAATACGCGTCCATTCCACCTGTCAGACAGTTAAATATGTATTATCGTGGTGCGTGATTTCAGGGGAAGTATGGGCAGTAGCCTAGACGTGTGTTGAAGACTTTTCCTAGGAAGTGTTCTTTTAAACTTTGTTTGTTGAACATTGCGTATGGCTTTAAAACATTGTTGAACTTATTTAGGGATTAGGCCTCTATCTTTCTTTTGATAAAGAGTCTTATTTTGTACAGATTAAGCTACCAAGCAACGGCTTCACATGCATATATCGTAATGGTATTCCTCAAGGTTTTCGCGTTGTTTGTCGACAGATCTTGAGGGCCGTGAAATTGTCTGTAGTGGTGTCCAGGGCAAACCACAGATAGTCAAATGACTATCTGTGGGCAAACACACAAACGGGAAACAAGCATGGACAGGTATTAGTTATAAGTTATATTTCTTTTGGTTTAAGTTTCAAATGTAATTTATCTTTAAATCTATGTTCCGAAAATATTACTTGGTTAATACAAAATACAATCAATTTGCAAAATATCCGATCAAAAGAAAAACGCAAGCCTTAACATTGCAGTTTATCTATCTGCTCGATTAGGTATGAGTATGAGTATGAGTATGAGTATGAGTATGAGTATGAGTATGAGTATGAGTATGAGTATGAGTATGAGTATGAGTATGAGTATGAGAATGAGAATGAGTATGAATATGAGTATGAGTATGAGTATGAGTATGAGTATGAGTATGAGTATGAGTATGAGTATGCGTATGCGTATGAGTATGAGTATGAGTATGAGTATGAGTATGAGTATGAGTATCAGTATCAGTATGCGTATGAGTATGAGTATGAGTATGATTATGAGTATCAGTAGGAGTATCAGTATAAGTATCAGTATAAGTATCAGCATGAATATCAGTATGAGTATGAGTATGAGTATGAGTATGAGTATGATTATGATTATGAGTATGAGTATGAGTATGGTATGAGTATGAGTATGAGTGAGTATGAGTATGCGTATGCGTATGAGTATGAGTATGAGTATGAGTATGAGTATGAGTATCAGTATCAGTATGCGTATGAGTATGAGTATGAGTATGATTATGAGTATCAGTAGGAGTATCAGTATAAGTATCAGTATAAGTATCAGTATGAATATCAGTATGAGTATCAGTATGAGTATCAGTATGAGTATCAGTATGAGTATCAGTATGAGTATCAGTATGAGTATCAGTATGAATATCAGTATGAGTATCAGTATGAGTATCAGTGTGAGTATCAATGTGAGTATCAATATAGTATCAGTATGAATATCCAAATGATTATCAGTATGAGTATCAGTACCAATTATTGAGTCATTAAAGTTCAAAAGCTGGATAATTTTGGGAAATGTATTGATCAAGCACAATGGTAAAACTTTGTATTTCAAGCACTGGATTGATAGCGATATAATGTATCAATGACCATATCTATATAATAGTACGCTACTCTCTGTCTGTTTGTCTGTTTGTCTGTCTGTCTGTCTGTGTGCGCTTTTTCGTCGCCTTCCCGGGGTCGGGCGGCGTTTAAACTCGGTGGGTGGGTGCGGCTCGGTTTAGTACAGGAAACCCATACGTTGGTGTGTTTTTTTCCCTACCAACGTATGGGGAAATTGTATTGCGAGAAACTGACAATTTGATTTGCTGTATAAAGTGAATGGTGTGGCTTTCGAATGAGTGCCGGTGAATTACAGCAAAACTGCATTTCCGTTGATTTTCATCCTAGCTACGCACCTTCATAAAGTCCTCTTCTTCCTTGTCAGCCACTTTTTAAAACATGAAAATCCTAAATTATTCGATATTTAATCACTGATTCTCCGCCGTGTAATGCAATGGTAGAATTGTTTTAGTAGTTCCGATATCTTTGCTAACCCAACATGCAACGCGCGCAGTACAGGTCAGATCAGATCTAGTCTCATCCACCAGTCGTAAAATAGCATACACGTCTACGTAATCCCCACTGGTAGAAAAAACGGCTATACATATAAATGTTTAAATTGGGTGTGGAAAACGACTTGAGTTTATCGCTAGGAACCGAGAACAGATTTCTAGCGATTACATGATCGAACCACGCCTCTTCTTTCACATGTTAACTAGCATAGTAACAATGAAGAGCGAGATACACTAGCAAGACAGTGTTGTACGCTAACCCGGCATTGATGAAACCGTACTATTGCTGAACAGCCGGATCAGAAACGGGTTTGTGTAAATAGGCCTAACCAAATAACACATCCAATTTGAGCCTACTTACTTTATCCAGCACAATGCATGGCGCTGCGAATGTAAACGACTTTCCAAATCCTGTCGGCAGTACTGCAATGCAATCTTTTTTGTTTACAATTGAAGTAATTGTCCGTGATTGCTCTTCTTTGATAACAGCGTAATTAAAATTGAAATCATTATTTATTTGTCCTAACATATCTAAAATCAATTCCTTGGAATACGCCATTGTCTACACGTAATGATGATCTGATTGAAGCGTACCAGGTATAGACGTTATTCACAGAATGATGAACTACATGTATACATTTAGGCTCATTATCATTCGTTTTTGCTTTAGTTTTTTTCAATGGTGCTGGTGGTTGAGTAAGATGCCATTAGGATAATGAGTGTGTGGTCCAGGTCATGATCTAATATAAGGCACGGGAGTTTTAGGACACAGTTTTACCACAAGCCGAATGAGCCTTTCTTTCTTAATTCCAAAGATTGAAAATTCACTCCAAAAAGATTGACTTTTCAATTTTTCATAGATTGCCGTGAGGGAACCAACTTTTAAGATTGACATTCAATTTTATTTTTGATTGAAGAGTTTCAATATAAAAAAAGATTGAAAACATCAATCTATTAGATTGTTAATTATGTTCAATCTAATTTAGATTGAAAATGTTCCAATCCACAATTTAGATTGAACTATTTAATCTATTGGATTCAGAATTTCAATCGTTTTTCGATTGAAAAGTTTTCAATCTGTAGTAAGAGATTGATATTTTCAAACCTGCAGATTGATATTGATTTTCGTACACACGAATAAATGACAGGCAATTGGAAGAACAATATCATTATTGGGCTTTTTATTAACTTTCTCAAAATTTATAATTGAATGAACATTAGTTATTACATTTTGTGTCCGACGCACTCTGGGAATGTTAAAACGACTCGAGATACCTCTATCCAGATATCGACGAGTTAGCGAGCCCCGTGTTATCACTGTAACATTAAAGTTTCGTGAAATTATCGCTAGTGCCAGTGAAATGTATTTGCTTTAAATGTCACCTTATTTTTCAACGGATTGTTGCATTTGTACGGAATTTGAAACGAATGGCCAGATAGATGAGGAAGAGTAGATAAGAACAAGCACAAATAAGTGTTTTTATGAGCTATGGTAAGCGATACAGAAATTACCACAAAATCATATGTAGAAGGAGTCATACTTAGGATGGGGACAGATAGTGAAACTTGCAAAATACCCTATGATGAATAATACCAACTGATGACAAATATCACTAAGTATGATTTGTTGTACTAGGCTCGGTCCCCGCAAGAGCAAGTTTGCATTCGCTAGAGCGTACGAGGTCAAAGGTCATCTAGGGGTCAACCTTTTGAAGTTGGTCGGATCGTGCTCAAACTCGAATCTGGATGATCGCAACGCTCGATGCGAGGCGAGCGTGGTAAAAATAAAACGGGTTAGCGTTTGTCGGGTCTTCCGGGGTCAAAGGTCGTCTAGGGGTCGGCTTTTCAAAGTTTGTCCGATCGGGCTTAAACTCGGTGATGGGAAGCCCGGATACGAGTCGAGCGTGGAAAAAATAAAACGGCTTTGCTTTTCTTGGGTCGTCCGGGATCAAAGGTCGTCTAAGGGTCAAATTTTCAAAGTTCGTCCGATCGGGCTTAAACTCGGGGACGGGAAGCTTGAACGCGAGTCGAGCGTGGACAAATTAAAACGCCTTTGCTTTTCTTGGGTCGTCCGGGGTCAAAGGTCATTCTAGGGGTCGAATTTTTAAAGTTTGTCCGATCGGGCTTAAACTCGGTGATGAGAAACTCGGTGATCTGTTTGTTCGGTCCCCGCAAGAGCAAGTTCGCATTCGCTGAGCATACGAGGTCAAAGGTCATCTAGGGGTCAACTTTTTGAAGTTGGTCGGATCGTGCTTAAACTCGGTGATCACAATGCTCGATGCGAGGCGAGCGTGGCAAAGCGTTTGTCGGGTCTTCCGGGGTCAAAGGTCGACTAGGGGTTGAATTTTTAAAGTTTGTCCGATCGGGCTTAAACTCGGTGACGGGAAGCCCGAATACGAGTCGAGCGTGGAAAAAATAAAACGGCTTTGCTTTTCTTGGGTCGTCCGGGGTCAAAGGTCGTCTAAGGGTCGAATTTTCAAAGTTTGTCCGATCGGGCTTTTTCTACAAACCACCAAACCCGAGAACCGACAAACCCGGGTGACCGCCTAGTACATAATGATGGTACTTTTCCACTAGTCATCAGCTCAAAAATAAGCACAAGTTCTGAATTGCAGAGCTAGTAATTATTTTAAAATCAATTCCAAATAATTGATTTGCATTATTCTAAGCCAACGATATGCCTATTAAAATAAGTATTCGTTTGAGAACCTCGTGTATAATATGTAACAATGTGTTGGCCTTAATATTATGTATTTGAAATCAAACAGATGGGCACAGGAACTGACCACTTCACCAAAATCGGACGATATTTGACCTGTAGTTATTATATACATGTAGCTATTATCGATACCAAATCGAATAAGGTGAACTCACCAGATTGTCTCGAGTGCAATAATTTATATTTAATTGTATAGATCTAGGCTCAGGATAACTTACTTGCAAACGAATCACAGGGAAGATCTATAGAACACAATGGTATGTGTTATACTAGTGAGGGCGAATACCGATACATCGCCCTCCTCCGGGCTCACTTGCGAATGTCCTTCAAGACGGACTTGGGTAATATAGAAGCTAGTCGATGTAGATCAATTTGGCAGTTTCGTAATCGAAATAGTAATGCACATAAAGATCATTTTTATAAAGTATTGTAGTCACATATTCGGTTAAGTTTATATAAACGATGCTCTTTTGCATGACGGGGAGTAAGGCCCTCAGGATATAGGTACTTGTCTAGTACTTACACTCTGAAGTACTTCTATTACAAATCTTCGAGTTGAACTGAACCACTCCACTCTTTTGGGATTTTTTTCTTCTAAAACTCACATCAGATAGAGACTAATTGACATTTGAATTACATATGTTATGGCAGACTGCGGACGTGACTCTGGCACTGTCTCTCTAATTGATGGCTGTAAACACAGCTTTTAAACTGGTTTTTTCCTCGTAGTATATGACCATTTTACAGCGTCCCCGTAAAGTCTGCATCCTATTCCCAAATAATTATCCGCAGCTTATGTTGTATTACTAGTTTCAATAAAGCATAATAACGTAAGATAAAAGTAACACATAATGTTAAAATGATGTATTGTAATGTTTGTATGCAACCAAGCTGTGACCAACTATAGCAGATAAATGGTTGCATACATGTGACGAGCTGCGAAGTTTGAAACCACAGTCAAAATCATCCCGTTCTATGTTCTGCTATCAGCAACTATGTAAAGGATTGTTATCTGATGGCAACTTGTTAAACAGGTCTTACCAAATTCACCAAACCTACGTTCATTGACCCTAATCTAGCCAGTGGAAAGATATATTTTTCACATTATTTGCCAAATGCACAATTTCTGTCGAAACTCGTATTTGCCTCTCAACTAGAGCGACGAGGTATTATAAATAACAATTGATATTTATTATTGGGACCCTTCTTTTATATGCATAAGTAACAAACGTAAAGCTATTCATTCAAGGACATTTTGTGTAATATGTTTGGATATAGATTTCATGCCACATCTAGAAATATCGTATGTCTCGCTAACGGCAAACGTTAAACATCCGTACTACACCAAAATATGCCAGGCAATAGAAATAGGTTAAACCAAACTAAAGGCGTGATATAAGTTACATAGCTTGCTGAATGACTTACGGCAGTAAAGTTCTTTTGGGAGTTTGTTACATTAAATAACAACAGCATTCCTTACTTTTTGACACGGGGGTGGTCTTTGACTACAATTTACAGTTGTATTTGAATATTGAATATTTCTACTGCATTCCTAACATAATTGTCCAGCAGTATGTCACGTTATTTACACCATATGGACTTACTATTAGTTATCGTATCTAATGTGTCAGGATAGGTATTTCTCACCTTTCAAATGAAGTACAAAACATCTAAGCAGTAGAGCTATACACGTCCTACCTAAAAATATTTTGTAAAAAGTTGTTGAAAAATTCATCTTCTTTAATATGAGATATTGCACGCTAGAATCGGGTGATTATTGAGGTAATGACACTCCCAAATGTAATGTGAAGTCCGATTTTATATTTTCACATTTTTATTTTCTACACGCGGACCAATCTACGGGTACCTTATCGATTACCGGTAGTACAATTGGGGGATGCATGCGCAGGTTGGACAGTCGGCCGTATTGTTCCGATGGATCAATACGCCACACACACGCTACCTGCCATACTCTCCCCGTGTTGAAATGTAAAATGTGAAAATGAAATTGTGACCTTACCTTACATTTTGGATTGTCACTTCTTCCAATATTCAACCGATCCCAGCGTGCAATATCTCATATTAAAGAAGATAAAAAACTCAACAACTTTATGATTTAATATTTTTAGGTAGGATATATATTTTTAGAGTTAAAAGTCCATTTATTACCTGCATAGTTACTTTTTTGTGAATGAGATTTAAAAAGTATATATAACTAAACTGTAAAAAAGAATCCAAGGTTAAATTTATATACTTTCTTATTTGATACACGTGTTTCTCTGCGGTGAAGGTGCACATTCTCCTTTAAAGAGTGACCTTGCAATACACTTGCAAATCTGAAACCACACTAATTATATCGAACACATTCCTTTGAGCATTCCCTATATTAATCACTTTCCCAGAAGGAGATGGCATTTGTATGTTTTGTTTCGAGAAAAAATTAGACAAATCAATGCACGCGCGATGATCTTGTGCAGAGGGAATGACGGGTTGAACTTTTAGTATAATAAAATAGAATTAATAAACCGACATTCTTTCGGTTTTTTTTCTTCAAGCTATCAGTGAGACATTGAAGCTCTACGTACCTGTTTAGAACGTATTGACATAAGTATAGTCAACTTAACTGAATTTGTCAACCGTTGATTCAGCAAGACCAAACGTAATAACGAGCAATGTTGTATCAACGTGGCCCAATGTTATAAATGGACGTTGCTGAGATATTTCTGATCAATTCTTAAATCTTGGGTAAGGGGCTGTCCTATTAGCCTGACTGATCCTCATCAGGTGTAAGTACAATTTCATTTAGATATGCATAGATAGCTTGTAATAAATGTCATCAGGATAAAATGCGACAACCATCTGTAAGAAATTTTAGGTTCAACCACCCTCTTCGCCGAGAGTTACGTGTTTAGTGACAAGCGGGTTAAGAACCGGGATATGACATTCAGAGGGAATGACGGTTGACCTTTAAGTATAAGAACGCAGAATTAATTAACTGACATTCTTTCGTTTATTCATGCTATCAGTTAAACATTGAAGATATCTATTTAGAACGTATCAACATAAGGGATGGCATCCAGATTCGTACGGATTGAAAACCGTAGATCGGAGAGGGTAAACACACTGGCTGTCCATTCACGGGAGTTGTTCAATGCGTTCGCTATGCGTGACGAAATATACCCCTGGGATCTTTTTATATTTCATAATAATATAACTGCAGCAGTTGGTGTAACAATGTTATGAATGTTCACAACAGTCTCGTAATTGCGTAGCTGGACTGTATGTCACATTCACACATTGTCATTTGTTACATCATGTGGTATGTAAATGGTGTGCTGCCCTGGAGTTCAATGGCCATAATTCCCTGATTGTTTAACACCATAGATTATATTGCAATTCAATTTAGGATAAGGTTGGGATTTGCTTAACTTCTCTATGCAAACAGCTGCGTTACAAGAAATCGCAATGAATATTGGATAAACCAATTATATTCAGGTAATCAGTCACAAGCCGCTTAGTGAGCCAACAAATCTGAAAACCATATACCGGTATTCGTGTCAGCTCGTCCATCATTACTATTAACCCGAGCTAAAAACTTCTAACGTACACGAATCTCGGCAGGTGCGGACATACAGCGTGTCCCAAAAAAACTAGGTTCAAAAGTTTGCGAGCTTATAACGAAATAAGTAGGAATTATGGATAGTTTATATTTAAGAATATCAAACAAAATATACCTGACCTTAATTGGGTAAATTTGAAGACCAATCCAATATAAACTTTTTGAAATACAACGATTTGAATAGAGCGTGGTCAGAACCCATTTGTCCCGATTTAAGGAATAAACCATCCGTGCGTTGCATGAAACTGTGCGCTATGTGCAGTATTCCCGGCATTGGGTTTATTCTCCAAAAGAACTTAACAATAACTCGGACTATAACAAAGAACATTTTTGTTAATGTTTATGTAAATAATGAACTTGTATTATTGGTAAATGATCAAGATAATATTAGTTGCTGCCAAGTATTTGTAAAGAATGAATGCAAAGGCAAAACATTGACGAAATCACAACAATGTGCAATTGCAGCACATCGGGGTGTTCCTTGAAAAGTGGGACAAATGGGTTTTGACCACGCTCTATTAAAATCTTTGTATTTCAAAAAGTATATATTGGATCAATAACAGAGTTTAACCAATTAAGGTCATGTATATTTTGTTTAATATCCCTAAATATAAACCATCAATGTTTCCTACTTTTTTAGTTGTAAGCTCGCAAACTTTTTAACCCAGTTTTTTGGGACACGATGTATGTCGATCTCGGGTCAGTTTTCTGTAAACTAGAATTCATGAATTCAGACTTCGTGTCAGTTTTCATACGCACACCCCTTATTACATTTTCTTACCAATTCCTCACATGTTGACATTTTGCATTTGTAGGTACGGCTCACCGCAGCCTATACACATTGATAAATACCATAAATATGTCGAATGTTTTTAGCAAAAATACTCATAATGGAAATTAGATTACCATTTTAAGAATTTGAGGCTTTCTACTTTTCTTTTTTGAATGCAGCTCCAAATACTGTTTCGGAACATATTTGCTGTTATATCTTAACGTAGGTAGATACATTATGTATGGTTTCGTATTGGGTAGATTGAAATCGAAATTCTGCTACTGACACAGAATTGTAGGGGAGAATTTATCTTTAGATGAGTTTGCCTCCCAAGTTGGTTTGGTATTGATATTTTTTCATCATGTCTATACTCCCTTGATTATATTTCCTACATTCCAGCAACTTCTCTGACCCGATACTGGTATAATATAGTAGAGCGTCCTCCGCGGACAAGAACAATGAGCCGTTCATTGGGCACAATTTTAGCTTAAGCCTTGTATTAACCAGAACTCCTCGGAAGTGTTTTTGATAATTAAACTATCAGGAGAGGAAAACGGGTCCACATTTTGGGGAAATCACTCTTCGCCAGCAGCGCCAGGGATCGAACCCGGGCTGCCGTCATGGCAGTTCGACGCCTATGACTGATTGCTCCAACGGGTCAGCTCGACAAATTGTGCTTTTAAGAGTTCATTTGATAGCCCGGCAAATCGTGGCACGAGACAGAACTGTCAAGCACGCGCTACCATTTGACAGCACTGTAGGGATATGTAGGTATGAGGAAGGTTCAGGTTTAAGCTCTATTGACTGATTTCTCTCTGTTTCTCCAATACAAAATAAAGCAATAGTGTTACATCTAAAAAGGGTCTTATTATTTTAAGGTCTGTTTTTAAGTCATGTTGTATCCATACATAATATGTACATGTTCATCACATGTGTCTGTATTGATACGAACAAGACGCCTGCTTTTACAGAATCATAAGATATGTTTTAATCCGATTGATATTGAATAAAATCGCTAGAGCATTTTATAATTCATAACAGATTCAGTTTTTAATTACACCCAGTGAAGAATATTCAGCGCCTTTTACTGTGGAATACTCGAAATCATGAGCCAAGTCGACGCCACTGTACGTCTTTAATGTTCATGGAAGCTTTTAAAATGCGCGGAATTTAGCCCTAATGTAACAGATGTTAATACCGTACCGTATATAAAGTAGTTTAACAAGTGGTACATGTAGTTTTCAAATCGTACATTCGACTATAATTAAGGAAATGAAGCGTTCCGTAAACTATAGGAGTTAATACTCTAAGTGGAACACATTTTATTTATATATTTCCCGTCTCCCATTTGAGTCGTTGTAGGGGGATATTAATAGTGATTTCAATTTTTTGTTGTTGTTGGAATTAGTTAAAAACTTTACATGCCATTTGTGATTCTATTGTATTTACCGTCGGAACAAGCATAGGCTGGACATTCTCTGAATAACTGGTGGTTGTGGAAACTTTCTTTGAAGGTCAAATCTATATTCATGGGTTAGCATATTATCACGATAAAGGTGTACGTCAAGCCATTTCTCTACTATCTTCTATATAGTCTGTTCGTGTTTGTTCCATAGAGGTGTCACAAATATCACTCACAGGTGTGACTACAGGATGCCTGTCTTGTTATACACAAGTGTGATTAATAGAGTTGGACCAACAGTAGTCAATTATTTATAAATGTCCTTCTTACAAGACGACGTGGTGTCGTTGTTGCCACGATAATCCAGATGAATTTCCAATTATCATAATGCGCGGATTTAATACATCATTGGTTTCTGATTGCTATGATAACAGAATTAAGATAACATTGAATTGAAGAAAGGTTGTTACTGTATATATACCCTAAGTTCTAAAGCTCGATTTACAGATTAAGTAGACAAACAAATGATTTATTAATCCAATTAAGGTGTGGGGAGTCTATATCCAGCTATGTATGAATAATGATGAGGCCAATGATAGGTCCATCACAATGCAAAGCGACAACCATCTTCCAAAAGTGTAAGGTATATAAAATCACCTTCTGTAGTGTGAGTTAGGTGTAACCTGATAAGTGGGTTAAAACCAGATATGGTGTACTCAGTGACAGCACAAGGAGGGGGTGGGGTGGGAGGGGGGGAGGGGTCATCCTCCTAGTCATGACCGGGTGTCTCACCATGGTCCCACCCACTTACCTTTTAATGTTGACTTTTAATGTCAATATTACTTAGCTTAAAATTGTTCTGCCCGTTTCCCCCTAAATTCAGACGTCAAACTAACACATTAAAATACTAACTAAATAAGTAAACAACTGAGGGGGGGGGGGGGGGGGGGGGGGGGTTTGTAGCATAATTCAAACGGGGATTGGTTGTCACCTGCATCAATATAAGATGCTATTCCAAGGCGTGTGTTTCATGTCAGGATCGCGACACGCAAAGCCAGGTCATTTCAGAGTATTGACTTTTCTGTGATGAATACAATCTCAACGACGTTGGTTTTTATTGACACAAATCCTTATCGTCAAATATTTTCAATGAAAATAGGAGGTGTAGTTTTGTGATTGATTGGGAGCACTTGGATCCAAATGCTCCGAATTAGATGACTCAAGTTTGCGTGTACCGGTTCTGGCATGTTGGTTATAAAATTATCAGGGAAAAAAACCCAGGTCAAATTAAGGGGTAATCCCGGATGCACCGGCACTGGAATCGAACCAGGGTCGCCTGCATGACAGTGCGGCCCTTATCTGATTGGACCAAGGTTTCAGCTTGGAAAATCTTAACAAATTTCACAAAAATGTTTCGGAAATATCAAAAGTGTTTGAATTTCATCACCATATTTGGAATCACCATATCGGATCAGTAATTCTTAAGATAAACTTTGAAAATTGAAAAAGTTTCTGAAAGAATCTGTTATGTTTAATGGTAAAACTAATAGCCGCGTGGAAAGTGTTAAGATTTTCCTACTCATAGGAGTAGCCACTAGTAGTGTAGTGTTTTGTAGTGATATGGACGTTTACGGTCAAGATACATTACCTGATATAGAAGTAATCAATGGCTTAAAACTGATAACAGATACCCTCTACCGGGTAGTGCCAAGTATTCGTTAGGCGATAACTCTGTCGGTCCAACGTTCTGAGAGTCGGGTTTGGTAAATGGTCGTCGGTTATTTCTAAGGTTCTAATTGAAAACATACACATTATAAACGTTGTTAACTAATATATGTAATATTATATAAAATGCCAGGCCAATACATTCACTCATAATGCATTCACTGAGTCTTTAAAGGGGCACTAGTACTAAGAGATTCTCATTGAGGGAGCCCTCAAATTTGTCAGAAGTTGGGTTTTTTACATATAATGCATATACGATACGTACATGTACTAACTACCACCTAAAATTATAGAGCTTAATTTGCAGTATTTCATGTGAAATTCATGGTTTTGATAGCGTTTTGAGTTTCGATGTACATCACATCGAAATTACCCAAATTCATCTAAAAGGCCACAGATGGCTTCTGACTTATTTGTTTTATGTTTATTCAAAATAACCTTGAAGACTACACATATCTTGTTGCGTGATGCATAATCATGACCTCCCTGATTTAATTGGTGGTAATCTTTAGCCAAAAGTGAAAAGCACTAATATACCTTTGGAAATGCTGAGAAAATGTCTTTACTTTTCATTTTTTACTGATTTTTTGTTAAGAAATCGTACATGAGAGAGTTATAAACTGAGTTATAAACTGCCGATCTTAAAATGGTAAAAATGTTGAATTTCATTTTTTGAGAAATCTCTCTGTGCCCCTTTAATTGAAACTGTGCTTTATCCACAGTGTCTGGCGGTAGATAACACTCAACTAAAGACAGCAAAAAAAAGTAAATCGGCTGTTGTAAAAGCACCTATAATTTTAAAATTGTTACTCATACTTTAAAAATGAAAATACCAGGAGACGGAAAATTTAATTACGGTGATTTTGACACCTTGTTTGTTAAAATCGATCGAGTATTGTTGTCGCGGTATGTGCTTACAGATGAAAAGCGCCCATTTCCATTGTTGTTGCAGTAACTGCTATTGATCTCTCTGATTCAGCATGAAGATAATAATTAATAGCGTGAATTTTGATTAGCTGTTCTTGTTGTGCTGTAAACTTGAATAGCATAATCCGGGACAAATTTAATAGGGATAACAGGCGTACTTCTTTACAATTAAAAAAGATGAATTTAAAACTCCAAATGCTCAGAAGGTCCGAGAAGACAGGACAGGTCATCGCCATGGGCAAACTGTCAGTAGAACAGCGATGGCTCATTACGCTGAATCAGAGAGATCAATAGGAGTTACTGCAACAATGAAAATGGGCACTTTTCATCTGTAAGCACATACCGCGACAACAATACTCGATCGATTATAACAAACAAGGTGTAAAAATCACCGTAATTAAATTTTCCGTCTCCTGGTATTTTCATTTTTAGAATATGAGTAACAATTTTAAAATGATAGGTGCTTTTACACCAGCCGAGTTACTTTTTTTGCTGTCTTTATACGACTTGCATTGACTGGTACACCTCCTACTATCGTACCGTTCATCCAGGTATGTGTGAATACCCTGGGAAATATTTCCGTTACATCACAGACCCTAGACACTTCCTATATGAATGCATCAGTTGGTGTGAAAATCATATGAATGTTCACATCAGTCCTGTAATTGCATGGTCGTGTGAAATTCATATTTTACACATTGTGATAGTACATTTGTCACATAGGTGTCATTTAGGTGTGCCGCAGTTCGATGGCCAATATCTTTTGATCGGTTAACACTTTCCACGCGGCTATTATTTTACCATACACAAAACAGATTTTTAGAAACCTTTCACAATTTTCAAAGTCTATCTGAAGGATTACTGACCCGATACTAGGCATGTTTGTACTTGTGTCAATGCATTTCTCAAGATAATTCCAAATATGGTAATGACATCCTATAATTTTGATATTTTTTAAACATTTTGTGACATTTTGGAATGTCGTCTGCAGCCGCCTGCCGCGTGGAAAGTGTTAACACTGTAGATTGTTAGACTCGTGCGTACGTGCTCTCTGAATACAGTGACATATCATTTCCACATATAAAATGTGAGAGGGACACACGCTATTAAAAAATGCTGGTTCTCCCATAGGCCGGGGCAAATTCGACAAGGGCTCAGAATTAGGCTTCATAAAAATATTATGTATTTTCTTATTATCATGTGATCTCTACCATATATGATGTTAGCACATGCCAATCGTCATGCCTTTTGAACAATTGAATGGCCGCGCGAACATTAAAACATCAGGTGTATCCATGATGTGTGCATTCAAACCCTTACAATCGCAAGCGTATTAATCGTATATAATCACCTTTAGTGAATGAATAGATTAGGGTCATGATACTATGAAAAGTTTATCGACTTACAATTGTTTTCCCCTTCATCAAGTCCAAGACTAGTTTGTTATATATTGGGATCATTAGTGAAAAGAAAACCAAATCTTGCCCCCAGTAATATTGATGAATCCACTATTGATCAGCATTTAGCTTGTCAAACACAAGGCTCAAAATTGTATGTTTGAAAGGAAACCTGTACAACTTGATAGACATGTTATTTTGATTTTGTTATCATATTATTAAATCGTGGTTCATTGTTTGCCGACTACGAATTCAATCTTGCTCAATATTAAGCCAACTAAAATGTGACTTCACTTCACTTTCACAGTATTTTGCAACAGGAAACCGAGATGCCTGATGTTTTTTACATGTAAACGTTAAAACCCTCTTCCTATATACGTACGTCAGTGCAAATATGATCAGTCTATTCGGTTACGCCATTTTATCAGTCAGCTGTCAAAACTGTCTAGGATTTCTATTACGTCCAAATATTTGAGATCTTATACTACCAGACAATCTACAATACGCTACCGTACCACCTGTCAGACAGTTAAATATGTATTATCGTGGTGCGTGATTTCAGGGAAAGTATGGGCAGTAGCCTAGACGTGTGTTGAAGACTTTCCCTAGGAAGTGTTCTTTATAAACTTTGTTTGTTGAACATTGCGTCCAGATTTGTACAGATTAAGCTACCAAGCAACGGCTTCACATGCATGTCGTAATGGTATTCCTCAAGGTTTTCACGTTGTTTGTCGACAGCGCTGAGGGTCGTGAAATTGTGTGAAGTGGTGTCCAGGGCAAACACACAAACGAGGAAACAAGCATGGGCAGGTATAGGTTATAAGTTATAATAAGATATAATATATCTTTAAGTCTATGTTCCGAAAATACTACTAGGTTGATACAAAATACAATAAATTTGCAAAATATCCGATCAAAAGATCAAAAGAAAAACGCAGTTGTTGTGTCGTGTTAAGTTTTGCCAATATATTTGTACAGTTTTTTTTGATGGATTTTATTGCGTTTTGTTATTGGGTTGTAAAGCTATGTCTCTCTCGTTACAAACATGCAAGGCCGTGGCGGCTTTAGTACTTTCAAAACCATCATAACGGACATCCAACATCACATCGCAATCTTTCTAACAGGTGTATCATGTGACATTTTGTTCTGCATCTTCCTGTGACCAGACATTAAATAACAGTAAAAGCTACTGAATATTCACGGTGTAGGTGTGAAATTATATCAACTAAAGAAATCTGTTTCCTGTCTGAACTAGGTCAATATATTTTTGGATCAAAGACCTAAATTTTATTTTTAATAATCCATGTTTGTGCCATGACAAATGTGATGCTTATTTCATTAAGTTGTCCTTAATTATTTCCGAATATGTACAGTGAACCTTCTGAACCATGTAGATATTGTGGTTTCGGTTGAGGGTAAACGTGTTTCCTGCCAATGAATTGCAAGCAACTTAAGTACGCATTACACTTTTTTCTGGCCCTGTTCATTGTTTGATGACGTTTGAAAACTTAAGATCACGATGAAGGTCCCAAGCCTTAACATTGCAGTTTATCTATCTGCTCGACGTTGTATGAGTATGAGTATGAGTATGAGTATGAGTATGAGTATGAGTATGAGTATGAGTATGAGTATGAGTATGAGTATGAGTATGAGTATGAGTATGAGGATGAGTTTGAGTATGAGTATGAGTATGAGTATGAGTATGAGTATGAGTATGAGTATCAGTATGAATATGAGTATGAGTATCAGTATGATTATGAGTATGAGTATGAGTATGAGTATGAGTATGAGTATGAGTATGAATATGAGTATGAGTATGAGTATCAGTATGAGTATCAGTATGAGTATCAATGTGAGTATCAGTATGATTATCAGTATGAGTATCAGTATAAATATCTGTATGAGTATCAGTGTGAGTATCAATGTGAGTATCAATATAGTATGAGTATGAGTATGAGTATGAGTATGAGTATGAGTATGAGTATGAGTATGCGTTTGCGTATGAGTATCAGTATGAGTATCAGTGTGAGTATCAGTATGATTACCAGTATGAGTATCAGTATGAATATCAGTGTGAGTATCAATATGATTATCAGTATGAGTATCAGTATAAATATCTGTATGAGTATCAGTGTGAGTATCAATGTGAGTATCAATATAGTATCAGTATGAATATCCACACGATTATCAGTATGAGTATCAGTACCAGTTAATGAGTCATTAAAGGTCAATAGCTGGATAATTTTAGGAAATGAATTGATCATGCACAATGGTAAAACTTTGTGTTTCAAGCATTGGATTGATAGTGATATAATGTATCAATGACCAATATACATAATGATTGTACTTTTCCACTAGTCATCAGATTAAAAATAAGCACAACTGGATTGCAGAGCTATTAATTATTTTAAAATCAATTCCAAATAATTGATTTGCATTATTCTAAGCCAACGATATGCCTATTAAAACAAGTATTCGTTTGATAATCTCGTGTATAATATGTAAATAGAAAATGTGTTGTCCTAAATAGTATGTATTTGAAATAAAGGTATAGTGTTGTTAAATGTTTTCAGTTGTGCCAATAATTTAGAACAGATGGGCACAGAAACTCACCAAATTTGGACGATATTTGGACAGTGATTATTATATAGCCATTATCGCTACCAAATCAAAGTTGTATAGATGGAATAAGGTGAACTAACCAGATTGTCTCGAGTACAATAAGTCATATTGAATGTAATATTGTATAGATCCAGGCTCAGGATAACTTACTTGCAAACGAACAACAGGGAAGGTCTAATAGAACACAATGGTATGTGTATAACTAGTGAGGGCGAATACCGAGACATCGCCCTCCTTGCGAATGTCCTTCAAGACGGACTTGGGGAATATAGAAGCTAGTCGATGTAGATCAATTTGGCAGTTTCATAATCGAAATAGTAATGCACATAAAGGTCATTTTAATAAAGTATTGTAGTAACATATTCGGTTAAGTGTATATACACGATGCTCTTTTGCAAGACGGGGAGTAAGGCCCCAGGATATAGGTACTTGTTTAGTACTTACACTCTGAAGTACTTCCATTACAAATCTTCGAGTTGAACTGAACCACTCCACTCTTTTGGGATTTTTTCTTCTAAAACTCACATCAGCTAGAGACTAATTGACATTTGAATTACATATGTTATGGCAGACTGCGGACGTGACTCTGGCAGTGTCTTTCTAATTGATGGCTGTAAACATAGTTTAGACAGCTCTTAAACATATTTGTCCTCGTAGTATATTTTACAGCGTCCACGTGAAGTATGCATCCTATTACCACATATCTGCAGCTTATGTTGTATTACTAGTTTCAATAAAGCTTTATAATGTAAGATGGCAGAGGCAGAAGACACCTTCAGTATCCTGATACCGTCAAGAATGATATGGGTTTAGATCCTCCAGAGATCCGCCAACTCATGAATGACAGGAAAGTCTGGGCCCAGTATGTTGCGACTGCTTCCTCCATTTCGTCCACGGACGACCAATGATAATGATGATGATGATAATGTAAGATACAAGTAACACATAATGTTATGACCAAGTTATGTCCAACTATAGCAGGTCAATGGTTGCACACATGTGACGAGCTGCAAGGTTTAAAAACCACATTCAAAATCATCGTTCTATATTCTGGTATCACCAACTATGTAAAGGATTGTTATTTGCTGGCAACTTGTTAAACAGGTGTGACCAAATTCACCAAACCTACGTTCATTGACCCGAATCTAGCCAGTTGAAAGATATATTTGTCAAATTATAATTTGCCAAATGCACAATTTCTGTTGAAACTCGTATTTGCCTTTCAACTAGAGCGATGAGGTATTATAAATAACAATTGACATTTAATATTGGGACCCTTCTTTTATATGCATAAGTAACGAACGTAAAGCTATTCATTCAAGCCCATTTTGTGTAATATGTTTGGATATAGATTTCATGCCACATCTAGAAATATCATATGTCTCGCTAACGGCAAACGTTAAATATCCGCACTACTCCAACATATGCCAGGCAATAGAAATAGGTTAAACCAAACTAAAGGCGTGATATAAGTTACATAGCTTGCTGATGACTTACGGCAGTAAAGTTCTTTTGGGAGTTTGTTACATTAAATAATAACAGAATTCCTTACTTTTTGACACGGGGCTGTCTTTTACTACAATTTACAGTTGTATTTGAATATTGAACGTTTCCACTGCATTCCTAACATAATTGTCCAGCAGTATGTCACATTATTTACACAATATGGACTTACTATTAGTTATCGTATCTAATGTGTCAGGATAATTATGTTTTACCTTCGAAATGCAGTATAAAACATCTAAGCAGTAGAGCTATACAGTCATCAAAAAAGTAACTATACAGGTAATACATGGGCTTATAACCCTAAACATATACGTCCTACCTAAAAATATTAAATAATAAAGTGGTTGAAAAATTGATCTTCTTTAATATGAGATATTGCACGCCAGAATCGGGTGATTATTGAGGATATGACACTCCCAAATGTAAGGTGAAGTCCGATTTTCATTTTCACACTTTTATTTTCTACACGCGGACCCACCCATCTACGTGTACCTTATCGATTACCGGTAGTGCAATTGGGGGATGCATGCGCAGGTTAGACAGTCGGCCGTATTGTTCCGATGGATCAATACGCCACACGCTACCTGCCATACTCTCCCCCGTGTTGAAATGTAAAATGTGAAAATGAAATTGTGACCTTACCTTACATTTTGGATTGTCACTTCTTCAATATTCAACCGATCCCAGCGTGCAATATTTCATATTAAAGAAGATAAAAAACTCAACAACTTTATGATATAATAATTTTAGGTAGGATATATATTTTTAGAGTTAAAAGTCCATTTATTACCTGTATAGTTACTTTTTTGATGACTGTAGATTGATAACAATATGAATAAAGAAGTGAATGAGATTTAAAAAGTATATATAACAAAACTGTAAAAAAGGATCCAAGGTTAAATTTAGATACTTTCTTATTTGGTACACGTGTTTCTCTGCGGTGAAGGTGCACATTCTCCTTTTAAGAGTGACCTTGCAATAAACATGCAAGTCTGAAACCACACTAATTTTATCGAACACATCCCTTTGAGCATTCCCTATATTTATCACATTCCCATAAGGGGATGTCATTTGTATGTCTATTACGTATGTTTTGTTTCGAGAGAAATTATACAAATCAATGCACGCGCGATCAATCTTGTGATGTGTGAATAATTGCGAACCCATGCTGCTTGAACAACGACTACCGTATTATGAACAGACACATCAGAGGTAATGAAGTATATATACATAGCACGAATGGAGATACTCATGTCATTGTCTTCCCCCGTGTCTTCCTTCGGTGGTGACATCACCCAGGGTAATCTTACCCGGGATTGACTAGGTAGGAACTACACACTTTTTAGACTTGGAATATATAAGTCAATAATACTATTGTGGTCAGCACACACACGAATAGAGCTACCCTGGATGAGGTCATCCTGGTCATGCTGGGTGATGTCATTCAGGGTAGACTATAATATGAGTATAACCATTGCTGCATATGCATGCCTGATCAGTGGCGTAACAGCCGGGGGGGGGGGCAGGGGGGGCACAGTGCCCCCCCTCAAGGTGCTCAGCAGGAAATTCAAACCTACCCACCAGGAAAAATAGGGGGAAGGGAAAAGAGGAAAAGAAGGGGGAAAGGGAAAGAAAAGAGGGGGAGAAAGGAAAAAGGAGGAAAAAGAAAAAGGAAAAGGAGAAAAAAGGGTAAAGAAAGGAAAGAAGAAAGGGACAGAAGGAAAGAAAGAAAATTTCGCAGTAGAAAAGCACAACAGTCAACAAATTGTTGTGCTTTTTGAGACCGTGCGAAATTTTGTGACCGTGCGAAATTTTGTGACCCTACTTAATATTTATTCTGATCCTCTTCTTTTCCCTTCTCCATATCAAAGATGTATCTCTTTATAACAACCTTAGACAGGTCCCTTGTTTACTTGGAAGGGATTCATTCATATATGATTAATGTATTCGTGGATCCCTGGATACCAAATTCTTGTCTATCACATTTCTTCATTTGTCCTGATATTTCCTATATTATATATACTGTAATTCTCACCAGGGTTTTGACGGCTGTATATAACTTGCCAATAGAGCGCTAGTGTTATTTCACTATGAATTTAAAGCTAAATAAAGAGTAATGGATCTTTCATACGGGGTTCTCGTGAAATGTTAAACGTCAAATCTGTGCAGTCTTTTGACGTGATTATGGTCACATCTGAATGGTTAAGGCCCATATTTAAATGGTAATTATTCATAGACAACAAATAATATATGGTGCTCGGGCCAGCTCGGCCAACAGTGTAATTTATAATCTACTATAATAGTATTGATGGAAGTGTGTTGTTTGCGGAAAGATGAATTATACACAAGAGTATTTGGTTTCCAAAATCTGGAAGTAAGTCAAGCCTGAAATATTAACTGAAGGTGTTATTGTGATAAAGTCTCATATTTCTTGAGACCTTTATTCTGCCAGACTTAAAGTGCATTTGCTAGGGCAATGTAAGAGTAGATGAATTAAACCCAAACACACTTAACCTAATACCTATATTTTGTAGGGATTGATTAATTTGTCAAATACTGTTTGCTAAATAATCTAGGCTATGACATCCCTAATACCAAAACGTGCGCCATGTTATAACATTCGAGAGAATGCTTCCTGTGTCGGGGATTTAAGTGCAACATTCAGTAAACCATAGCCAAAAAAGATGAAAGGTTTTCCTCGATGATATAAATTATATACTACATTAATGCCTGGCATTTTACCCCTCAATCCCTCCTCGTTCGCATTTTTTGGCTCTGAGTGTAAATAATATAGCACACCACGTCAGTAAATATGACACAATTTTGTCAATGTACTCGTTTTATATGTATTAATGAATGTGTCGGTACCCTACTCGAAATGCTAAAACTGCACTATAGATAATATCAAACACTTTTTACCTTATGACTTATGTTATAGAACGCTAATAACCGGGGACATATGATGTTATACTCGAAATTTGATATTATATTACTTTGAAAGGACCCAATTCTTTTAGTTGCATGACATACGTCGCTATGTAATACCAATGAAAAATAAATAATGCATTTTTTGAGAAATCTTGAAATTTTGAAGCGGGTGAAAAAAAGTAATGCGGGCGGGTAACGGGAAACTCGATATCGACTTTCATGCGCCTAATTTGTTTGTCAAATTTCTTTATTTGTATCAATAGTTCACATAAACACTACTGTTCTTCATGTCCTCACCAGGTTTTGACGGTTGTATGTAACTTGGGTTTATCCTTGTAAGACAGCACGGAATTAAACCAGCACAAATTCTTCTTTTGACGGATTACATAGCTTTATTCCGTAAGGGGGCCTTTACACTAGTCTAACTTATGAATGTCTTACACCAAGGATATACCGGATATTGACAATAGAGCGCTAGTGCAAGCATTAGTGTTTATTGACTCGGACCGATGTTGTCCTTTTCTTTAATTCTTTTAACTAAGAACTAATAAAGAGGGATGGATCTTCAATAAGGGGTTCTTATCAATTAACGTCATATATATGCGCAGTCACTGGACATGAATATGATCACATGATGATAAACGGTAAAGGCCGTTATTAAGAAAGCAATAAGTCATACAAAAAACAAATTTATACTGCTCGGGCAACAGTTTAATTTGTAATCTACTATATATTATTAATGAAAATGTGTTGTTTAAAGGAGAAATGAATATAGATGGAGTATTTGATTTCCAAAGACGGGAAGTAAGTCTAGTCTAGCATTAAGGTGCTATTGTTGTAACGTTACATATTTCAACCTTTATTCTGCCAGACTAAAAGTGCGTTTGCTCGGGCAATGAATAAAAGATCTATTATTTTGCAGGGATTCTACTCTTGAAAATTCATTCGTCAAATAATTACTCAGGACAAGTTAAAAAGATGTTTGCACAATAATATGGGCCATGAAATCCATAATACCAAAACGAGGAAAAGTTTAGCGACATGTTTTTCTTGTTAATAAAAGTAATCAGATATGATCAATGCACATTTTTATGCTTGTGTTCTCTTTATCTCTTAACTTCACAAAGTTAGGTTGAATGTGTGTTCTCAGTCACAAGGTTGCCGAGTATCACCGAAACTGATATTTTTAAACATTTTTAATCGGAAACAAATATGCGAAATCCCATTTTAAAAGCAATGCACGCGGACCGCTGAGACAAAGTATTACATTTGTTTGGCCTTATAACTAAAAAACAATTCTTCCAGTGTTGCATTACGATTCCATCCCCTTACAAGTTTGAGATTATTCAAGCTTTTCCAGGTTATTGTCCCCCTCTTACACCATTTCTAGTAGTGAACAAGATTTCAACATAAGAAAGGCTCAAGCTTGGAAAGCCTGTAACAGCATGACAAAAATCTGGAACAGTAAACTCCCAAGAAACCTGAAAATAAAGCTGTTTACCACCACTGTTGAATCTGTTTTGACCTATGGAGCCGAGACTTGGACACTAACAGCTAAAATGAGAAAAGCGCTGGATAGTTGCTACACTCGCCTCTTAAGAAAAGCAGTTAATGTATCATGGCAATCTCACACCACCAACAAAGATCTATATGGGAACCTGCTACCAATATCAGAGAGGCTAAGACGGAGGAGATTAACATTTGCCGGCCACTGTGCCAGAAGGGAAGAAGAAGCAGTCTCCAAAGTTCTCCTGTGGCAACCCAAGCATGGACACAAGGCTAGAGGACCACCACGAAAGAATTACATCAAGCTTTTATCAGAGGATACAGGACTAACTAGGCAGGACATGAAAAACTGCATGCTTGAAAGACCAGTATGGAAGGCCATCACAGAAGTCCGTCCCTTCGGGACGCCTTAAGCTAAGCTAAGCTAACACCATTTCTCTGATTTATTTCACTGTTTATTGTTGTTGGTCGGTATCTTTCCTTGGATAATTTGCTGGGTGGAACTAAAACCCCAAAGTATGACTATTGAAAGACTTTGTGTTAAGAAATTCATTGAAACTCTGCAAGTCAATATATGGCAGGTGGCAAGACTGTAGACTGCCCTTTGGCTATGCAAGTTCCCGTCATGTAGCCCCATGGCCTGTTAACCTGTTAAATAAATATATCGCAAACTATACAGGTAAATGGAATTACAACAGATATGGGTTTTTCCTATGATATAATATATTACATTGTCCTAAACCAACTTTCCCGGTATTCCGTTGAAAATATATAAATATATCGTCATTCACGTACGTGAATGTAAATAATATAGCACACCACGTCGTTAAATATCACAACATTTTGTCAAGGCACCCGTGTGATATATTTATACCCAATCGAAATGCTAACACTGCACTATGAATCATTACGTTCCAGCTACCTGTATAGTTTGAGCCCGAGTTTGCGATACTTTTTGAGCCAATAAGCGCTCAGATGTGAATAACCATGAGCCAATCACAGCTGAGCGCCGAATTGATGAGCGGCTTTGAGAAGAGAGAATTCGTCCTCTTCCTCGTGTTGTACCCGACGTCTGCAGACGTGTTGTATTGTTTCTCGTCATTTTTCATCGTAACATTATGTATTATTTGGAGCATCTTTTACTTTAATAAAGTGCCAGAACATGGCGACGAAATGTAACTACTCTTCTCTCTACGTACTGTAAGAAACCAACAATAATACGGTCTTACATGTCCTTTACAATTTATTGTATGTATTATAAACCTAGTGCAACTTTGCTGTTGTTATGCGCGGTCATTGAAACCGCCATAACTTAATAAGTATCCATTCGATTTTGTTGAATGACGTATCAAACTGCGAAGAAGAAATGTGCTCATTTAATGTATATCTCAGATTTTTGGTACCGATTACCTATTTTGAATTAGCCAGCCTCAAAGCACCTGGTCCGGGACTTTTGTTGCTAGGTGTATTATTATTTTATTATCACTTCTCCGTACACAAAATAGTGCCAAGCAACCCATGTTTACTAGATTACCAAAAAGTGTCATTAACTCGAAACTATTGAAAAGGTGGAATTAAATTCCTTAGTTACTACAGGTACAACGACTTTATATGTTATATGTTTGTTCGGATGAAGGACCTTACAATGGACGGTCTGTTGGATGACTAATTGACCACGTAATACCAACAATTGTTAACACCTGCATTTGATTACTGACCATGAACAATTATTTCACGAATTGTATCATTATATCCACAAAAGTGCGTCACAATTCACCTAGCAATTAAATAAAATGTATTCATTAAAACCGTTGTCAGGATCAATGCAACAGATGTTTCAAGTATGAGCATTCATGACCTTCAGGATTCCATATTAGAGAAATGCAAATAAACTACTAACAAAATCAATTTAGAAACAGATTTTGATAATATGATTCCAGAAAATTCATCACGTGTTGGAATTGAACTACCTCATCTTAAAACCGCTGGAGTTGAAGACTCAACTCCATGTAAGTATCATTTTTTGAATGTTATCCGTCATTAACCGGGTTTTTTTCTTCATGATTACACCTTGAGTATTCGTAAAATAGTACATGTCCGGCATCGTCTGCTGAATCAGCAAACAATAAGTTATTAGTCTTAGGCGCTTAGGCGATATATTTCGCCGAAATATTCAGGTATACCTCACAACATTTATTATCGTTCTTTATAATTACTTGTTTCACAGATTGAGCACTTTTGTTTTGATTTTGTTAGTAGTTTATTTGCATTTCTCTAATATGGAATCCTGAAGGTCATGAATGCTCATATAAGAAATCAACATTTTTGGTTAAAATTGAAGCCAAATTTGGATTTTCTGATTCATTTCCTTTCTAAAACTGTATCCTTTTATCATTTGAGTCATAGTTCAAATGCTACAGCACTCACACAAACTTCCTTAAGTCCCCCCCCCCCCCCCCCCCTGAACGACTGTGACCTTTCCGTTGCACTTTTAACGATAAAATACGATTTGTTTTATTTATTGACCTAAATAGTGCCCAGGGTAAACAGGCATAACAGAAAACGTGCAAGCGAGGGCGCTGTGTTCGAGTCCGTAGTGAAAAATTTAGGTTGATAACCCCTTGTGAAACAAGGCTTAAATAAGTTTAGACTTTAATGAAAATGGTCATAGGTGACAAGTATGCCATAAATTAATGTAACCGGAGGGTAGAAAATGTGTATTGAAATAATGGCCCTTTTACACGTATATATATAAATGCGAAAGTTATTTGGTGTAGTGCGCCCTTTATGTGGTTTCCCCATCCATGCTTTTCGCACTATAGCCCCAATTTGTCTACCTCGCTTTGTCAGGGGGATTTAAAATTTTAAAACAGGCATTTACAAAACTAAATTGTTATTCCGCGCTCTGTTCAGTCCATTTAGAATACAAATGAAATGAACGGACCAGAACATATTATTAGTCCGATAATTTCATTCCTCTAGTCAAATTTGTACTCATATGATTATTCTTGTTTTATTTAGTATGACATTCTTCATGGCTACAAAATCGTATTCAGTTAGCTTTCAATAAAGTGTTGATGTTTGAATAAATGCTATACCAAAATACGCTTTCATAATACTCATGTAGACTATTCTGCAATTTTATGGACTGCTGTAAAAACTACATAATGGAGAGTGGCGTACTTAAAGCTTGTTTAACTTTCTTAGATCAAACATTATGTGCCGTTTACCAATTCCGTTGTTAAGAATTTCTTCTATCTTCTAATATATCAGCTGATATATCTATGTTGATGAAATCCATTAGTTTACATATTCATAAGATCATTCCACAAGCAATTAAATACCATTTTCATTGTTGATTATGTTGTACCCTGTCTGCGATTCAAAATACCGCCCTCATCCAACACTTCCACTTGTCATTGCCTATTGAACAATTGGGCCCTTTCCGGTCGATGGTGTGGATCTCTTGCGCGATGTCGCCGACCGCCAGTATAACTCAGTCGGAAAATCAATGCTTCTCGTTTGTCTTGTTCGCCTACATGTAGGTCAAATTGTTGCAAATATATCGAGGGCTCAGAAACACAAGGCTTTATCTCCATTTTGACCGTTTTGAGAAAAAGACTATTGAAGATTTTCAAAAACATCGGGGAGATGGAGATGAGGCTTCGTGATACTGGCAATAACTTTGAAAGGGGTTGTGTTATGGAGATAAGGCTGTGTGTTACTGGAAAGAGAATTTCTTTCTCAAAAAATAGAGATGAGGCCTTGAGTTTCTGAGCCCTCGATATATGTCATACTAGTCTGAATATTTTATAATTATCATTAGTGTGATATTAAGAGTCGAACAAAATTATCATGGGTTTCGTGCATTTTGAAACACGGGTTCGAATCACTAGTCTACACTTTGTAGTTTGCCACACCCGGGAATCGCTAATATCGTTAATGGCAGTGCCCGAAAACCCATACCAAAATGAAAATAAGACTATTGGATTGTTTGTTTTATTCGCGCAAACCAACTGACAAGACACTACACGATGATGCATATAGCATATGTTTCGTAGGAGCTGCACAAGACCTGTCTGAGATGAAATTTGTTATTGCTTGAAGTCACTTAGCGACCGAATAAAAGCATACTCATGATAATCAAACCGAACCATTCAGCTGTCTAACTGTCATTCTTATTGCAATATTCGTTATTGGGATTTCGCTGGATTTTATTACTTTTTATTTTTCATTTTTTTTTTATTTGATGATAACATCCACTGCATAAATGTTACGCTGCATTTCATCTATTTTAAAGTTCCTATTTATCCCGCGACTTAATGCATTACTTGAACGATAATGTCTATTCTACTGTTAATTTCCTGTGACTGTCACTTCACTTAGGATCTGATGACTGAGATGCAGTAGTAGAAAATTATTGCAATTGACATCTCTATTACTTTACACTCATGGGTAAACATGCTTTATGTTTTTAAAACGAAACTATAAGTAAGTTGATCATCATTCTTGTTTTAGCATAGACACCAAATGATAGAATTTGGCATTTCAAGTTAGGGCTCGTTTCCACATACATTATCACAGCTTTCCCCAGCTTGACTGGGAAAAGCTGTGTGTTTTTGTTTTTGATAAATAGGTGACCAACAAAGCTAAACCTACAGTCATTTACCCATATATATAGCCAGTGGAGAGAGATTTGTCTTTGCCAAATGCACTATTTCGATTGAAACTTGTATTTGTCTTTTAACTGGAGCGACAGGGAATTATATATAACATTTTGACATTTATTTTGGGACCCTTCTTTAATACGCATACATAACGTAAGTAAAGCTATTCATTCACGGCCGGTTTTGTAATATGTGTAGATAGATTTCATGTTACATCTATAAATATTATATGGCTCGCTAACGGCAGCAACTACCAAAGATGTCAGGCAATAGATATAGGTTAAACTAAACTAAAACGTGATATTAGTTACATACCTTGATGAACGACTTACTGCAGTCAAAATTCGCTTGTGAGTTTGTTGCATTAAATTTCAACGGAATTCTTACTTTTTTACATGGGTGCTGTCTTGTACTACAATTACTGTTGTATGAACATAAGCTATTTCAAATGCATTCCACACCTGTCCAGTAGTATGTCACATCAACAAAATACGTGCAATACTGACTAACCCTAGCTTACTGTATATGTGTCAGGATTGTTATATATTTTCACCTTCGAAATGCAGTAATACAACCAAACAGTTGGGCTATAGAATGATAAAAAGATTTAAAGCGCTGTTTTGACTATTGTCTTATATAATCTTAAATAATATGAAAAAATCAGGAGATTCCAGCAAATTAAACTGTAACATTAATCCATGGTCAAAATATATATACCTCCTTATTCGATACATGTTTCGGTACGGTGACGTTTTACATTCGCCGCCTTTTAATAGTGACATAGCAATTAAATTGAAAGTATGAACCCACACCAGGCCTAATTATATCGAACACATTCCTTTGAGGACTACCTAATACTAATCAATCTGCCGTAAGGAGATGGCATTTGCTTACAACTATCTACAACATTTTGTACACACATAAGAGTTGTGTTGCGCCCTCAAACAAGCCATACATTTACAGAAGCCCCATGACTATTATTTTGAGGCGATGACACTTATAATTGTTAGTTATTAATATCGTATCATAATGTGTTGTCAATTATAATCGTCTGCAATCAGCTGCAATCAAGCAACCACCCATCACCAATTATGAAATCATCTATACATCTGAGTTTTATCGACAGCCTGTGATCATCTTAATCATCAGAAAATCAGAATAAGTACTTTAACCATGTTTTGAATAAAATTGTGAGCTCTTTTACGACTGGTATTCATAATATAGGTTAAGAGTTTAACGGGTTCGCCGTCAGACAAGTTTGAACCTGTCAAGCTTTCGTCAGGATTAGCTCTGACTTCTTCAAGAACAAAATATTGTGCATTACGATTCCATCCCTTAGACATTTTGAGACTCTCATAACCCCCGATTAGCAAGCTTATCGAGGGTAATAAATCTTCACCCTCCTATACCATTTCTTAGATTTATTTCATACCACTTGCTACCCTACCATCGCTCTCTCAAGCATGGCCCAAGGCTCAAGGCTCCTAGATCACCATGAAAGTCACGATAGTTTAGGCAAATTAATTTTCGCCACCTCACCTTTTAGATGATGCATTATCTGTCCCAACTCCAGACAAAAAATATGAATATACCATTTTATCATTATTTGAAGAGATAAATATGTACATTTTTTCCCTATCTCCATATGTATCTCCTTATAATCAACCTTCGACAGGTCCCTTGTTTACTTGGAATAATGTCCCTTATATACAATTCATGTATTGTTGATAAATCCCCCGGTCAGCAGTAGCAGTAGTGCACTTTGTAATCTAATATATATTATTGATGGAAGTGTGTTGTTTAAAGGAAATGTGAATTATGGACGGATTATTTGGTTCCAAAGTCTGCAAGTAAGCCAAGTCTAATATTGGAGGTGTTATTTTGGTAACGTCTCATATTTCCCATACCTTCCTTCTGTGCCACAGTGGCGTAGCTAGGATTTTTTTCAGGGGGGGGGGCAAGATTTCTGAAATTGTCGTAAAAGGTTGCCCCAAATATTTTTGCAGTCACCAACTCGTGAATTTCACGTAAGTCAAAACAAATCGCACAGTACATGTATTACATGTACAATTTTGCCTTCTATTTGACTATTTGGGTTGAATATACCCCAACATAACCAGTCCTCCGAATGCCACCTCGGTCTTTTATCATTTTTTTCCCTATTTCATTTTATAAGCCCTTTTAATTTTTTTAGAGGGGGGGGGGGGGGGGCACAAATTGTTTTTTTGCGTCAGGGTGGGGGGGGGGGGGGGCATTTGCCACCCTGCCCTCTTGAGCTACGCCACTGTTCTGCCAGACTAAAAGTTTGTCTGCTAGGGCAATGTAAGAGTATATTAATAAAACCTAATACATCGCATGGATTAATTTGTCAAACAATTACGTAGGACAAATAAACCAGATACTGTTTGCACAATATAAATCCGGGCCATGTAATCCATAATAGCAAAACGAGCATGAATGGCCGATATAGTAGACCCATTATTGTTGCATTAAAACTTGGTTTAGTTTATACGAGGGTCATTCAATAAGTTCTACCTCCTCCCTCATAACTTTGCTAATATGAATGTCAGCCTCATGACATTTGTCATACTTGTAGCTCTGAATCATAGCTACGCATTTATAGTAAATGATAATCGATATCTGTTTTACTTTTTATATGATGCGGTCAAATCCGGAGAGAGACTTTGGACAACGGGAACGAAAACAAAATGTTCGGGGTTTTCCGTATTATTTGGTTTGATATAATAGCAATATTTTAATACTGAAAATGGAAATCAATGGATATCTGATAAAAGTATAGTATTATCATGTATGAATGAGATTGTAAGCAATATTTTAATAGACTTGAAACTCTTATAGGCTCGCAAATAGTGCAATACCAACTCAAATGTATTGCTATCCCTTTGGCATACTGGAATACTGATAATCAGTATAATTTTTGTTGTTACAACTCAAGCCACAGTGATGCCTCGACGTTAAATTTTTAACATAATAGTCACTTTATGAGTTTTTATTATTTGCCACCTTCAGAATAGTCAATTAGGTAGTAAATGATAGAAAATTATCTCTTTGGGAGACTTGTAATTCCTCTATTTAGCCCGGTATATTAAAAATCACTTGGTTCTCATGAAAGTTAAATAGGCCTTTTGCAGGGTGCTTTTGTGGAGAGGTAAACTTATGGTTGTCCCGATCTGGTTCTGGTTAATCATAGGGCATAATCTTTTCAACGAAATCAGTCACATTCAATGTTTATGGGCTGTTAAAGAGATATGTGACTTTTCGAACGGTTATAGTTGACCGATAGGTATGTTTTGCCTCTAACAATAGGCCAAATAAATAGCACTTCGGCGATTCTCATCCGTTTCCGTCACACTAAATGTAAGGTTGGTTTTCATTGCACCTCTAAAAAATTACAAACAGTACTCAGATCAATTTACAATTAAATTGTAGCTGAGGTTCCAAGCTACAATTGGGTGCTATTTCATAAGACTGGCTTATATAATAATAAAGTTATGAGGTAGGAGGTGGAACTTGTTGAATGACCCTCGTAATTGCATCAATAACATCTGTAATAATGGATATAGATCAGTGTCTGCGAATAATTTCAAGACAGATAACACTACCATTACAGTCGCGCCATCGTGTCGTCGACAAGTGATTCTACTTCAGTCACGATGTTTACTAAGTGTGGGTATCTGAGGCCACTTGATCGATAATTGAAACAGGTCTCTCTGCGAAAACCAGGTTTTTCAATCACAAAATGTATATGCTTGTCGTGAAACCGGTTTTGCTTTATTTTTAAAGCATACATATAACTTGTTTAATGGAACATTAAAATTCTGGTTATAATACCACATAAAACACCTGACGTTCATGAGCCTGATAAGTTGACTCATGTTGCTGGTCGTTAATATCAAGTATTAGCTATACTGAGACGAAGTGGTGCAATTGTTTTTTAATAAGTAAAATGATATTTTAATGTTTTCAGCTTTTAAGGTAATTTGACAAGATCTTTTCGATTCACTCCATTTAGGAATAATCTGTTTATATTTTGCAATAAGTCAAAGCAAGATCAATTTCAACTAAACCTTCTATGTCAGTTTCTTCATAGTTATGACTTCTCCGTACACAAAATATTGCCAAGCAACTCTTAATAACATAGTTCATTGACCAAACAGTGTCATTATCTTAAAGCACCTTTTAGAATTTAACTCCGTAATTGCTGTAGCAGGTACAATGACTTTATATTTTTATATGATTGTTCGGATGAAGGGACCTTATTACAGGCTGTTGGATGATTGTAATTGACCACGGAATACCAACAGTTGTCAACACCTGCATTTGATTTCTGTCCATGGATAATTAATCCACGAATTGTATTGTTATCGTCACAATTTACTAAGCGAACTAAGACTCTAATTGAATGAATTGTTTTCATTAAAACCGATGTCAGGGTCAATGCAACAGGTGTTTCATGTATGAGTATTCATTACCTTCAGGATTCAATATTAGAGAAATTCAAATAAATATTTGAAACAAGTAATATTAAAGAACGTTAATACATTTATGATTCCCCGTTTGCTAACAAAGAGGTGTACCATTTATTATTTATTATTACATTAGATCCCAAATATTATAATGTACCCAGTATCGTTTGATACTGGTACAAAATAAGTGTTCTAGTATCGCTCGATAATGACACATATAAAATGTTCAGTATTACCCGATACTGGAACAAATCAGTGTACATTTCGACATTTCACCATCGGTCGATACCGGTGTTCCAACTGAGCGATACTGGAACAGTAAAATCTTACCAGTAACGATACTGGTATACTGTGGGACCTAAAGTACACTTTTTCTAAACATTTGCCTGAGCCTAATACCTACTTGTTAGCTGATTCAGATGGTTTCTCGTATAACCTCGTAGTTCTGCGTTTCTCCCAATTAATTCTCTTGGCCTCCTAACAATACAACTGGGCAGTCGATTTATTTTGTTTTTCCATCCATGCTTTTCTCACTAATTATCTGCCTTGCCCTTTTAGGCGGCTTGAAAGTCAAATATGCTTCTACGACAAATAAATAGTAATTCCGCCCTCTGTGGGCTTGATCAGTCTGTTTAAATACAGTTGAACGGACCAGCATATATTATTAGATTTATTTATATGATATTCTTTTTTAAAAGTGTTAATGTTTGAATTAATGCTTTACCAAAATATTCTTTCATAATAATCGTTCGGACTATTATGAAATTCTGCGGACTGTTGTAAAAACTATATCATGGAGAGTGGCGTAATTGAAGCATGTTAACTTTTTTTTCTAATAGACTACGTAATATTACCCGTTTACCAATGCTAGATTTAAGAAGTCGTCTATCTTCTAGATATATCGGCTGATATATCTATGTTGTTGAAATCCATACATTAACTTACGTTTAGACGGTTCCATTTAACATAAAACGAATAAACACTGCCATCTCTCAGCATGCAAATTTGAAAAATTCGTGGTGATTTAAAGTTAACAAACAAATCATAGTTATACAATGCACTTGCGCAAATTTGAGCACCAATAACCGTGACGATACTGGGGCTTTAAAATGTTGAGAGATGGCAGTGTTCATTCGTTTGTATGATAAGTATAATGTTTTGTTCAATATAATTACGCGATTAAGGCTCGATAATTACTTTTCTAACATATAATTGGCAAAGTTGTGCATGTTGGACACCTCCTTTAATATCGTTAATGGCATGCCCGAAAAGCCATAACATGTTGGAAATAGATCTATTAGATCGTGCAAACAAACTAAGATGCTATATGATGATGCAGAGGTAATTTATCTAAGGAGCTGCATAAGTGCTGTCTATGACAAAAAGTGTTATTGCTTGAAGTCACTTAGCGACCTAATAAAAGCATAATCAAACCGATTCATTCAGCTGTCTAACTGTCATTAATGTTATTGGAATTTTTCAAATTTATTTGATGATAACATCCACTGCATAGATGTTTCGCTGCATTTCATTTATTTTAAATTTCCAATTTATCCCGCGACTTAATGCATTACATGAACGATAATGTCTCTTCTACTGTTAATTTCCTGTGACTGTCACTTCACTTAGGATCTGATGACTGAGATGCAGTAGTAGAAAATTATTGCAATTGACATCTCTATTACTTTACACTCATGGGTAAACATGGTTTATGTTTTTAAAACGAAACTATAAGTAAGTTGATCATCATTCTTTTCTTAGCATAGACACCAAATGATAGAATTTGGCATTTCAACTTAGGGCTCGTTTCCATATACATTATCCAAGCTTTCCCCAGCTTTACTGGGAAAAGCTGTATGTTTTTGTTTGTGTTAAATAGGTGACCAACACACCTAAACCTAGGTTCATTAACCCATTTATATAGCCAGTGGAGAGAGATTTGTCTTTGCCAAATGCACTATTTCGGTTGAAACTTGTATTTGTCTTTCAACTGGAGCGACAGGGAATTATTAAATAACATTTTTACATTTAATTTGGGACCCTTCTTTTATACGCATACATAACGTAAGTAAAGCTATTCATTCAAGGCCGTTTTTGTAATATGTGTAGATAGATTTCATGATACATCTAGAAATATCATATGGCTCGCGAACGGCAGCAACAACCAAAGATGTCAGGCAATAGATATAGGTTAAACTAAACTAAAACGTGATATCAGTTACATACTTTGATGAACGACTTACGGCAGTACACATTCTCTTGTGAGTTTGTTGCATTAAATTTCAACGGAATTCTTACTTTTTTACACGGGGGCTGTCTTGTACTACAATTACTGTTGTATGAGCATAAGCTATTGCAAATGCATTCCACATCTGTCCAGTAGTATGTCACATCAACAACATACGTGAAGTACTGACTAACCCTAGCTTATTGTATCTAATGTGTCAGGATTGGTATATATTTTCACCTTCGCAGTGTTACAACCAAACCGTTGGGCTATAGGATGATAAAAAGATTTAAAGCGCTGTTTTGACTATTGTCTTATATAATCTTTAATAATATGAATAAATCAGGAGATTCCAGCAAATTAAACTGTAACATTAATCCACGGTCAAAATATATTTACCTCCTTATTCGATACGTGTTTCGGTACGGTGACGTTTTACATTCGCCGCCTTTTAATAGTGACATAGCAATTCAATCGAAAGTATGAACCCACACCAGGCCTAATTATATCGAACACATTCCTATGAGGACTACCTAATACTAATCAATCTGCCGTAAGGAGATGGCATTTGCTTACAACTATCTACAACATTTTGTACACACATAAGAGTTGTGTTGCGCCCTCAAACAAGCCATACTTTTACAGTAGCGCCATGACTATAATTTTGAGGCCATAACAATTATTGTTAGTTAATAATATCGTATCATAATATATTGTCAATAATCGTCTGCAATCAGCTGCAATCAAGCAACCACCATCACCAATTATGAAATCATCTTTACATCTGACAGCCTGTGATCTTATCGACAGCCTGTGATCATCTTAATCATCAGAAAATCAGAATAAGTACTTTAACCATGTTTTGAATAAAATTGTGAGCTTTTTACGACGGGTATTCATAATATAGGTTAAGAGTTTAATGGGTTCGCCGTCAGACAAGTTTAAACCTGTCAAGCTTTCGTCAGGATTAGTTCTGACTTCTTCAGGACCAAATTATTGTACATTACGATTCCATCCCCTAGACATTTTGAGACTCTCATAACCCCCGATTTGCAAGCTTATCGGGGATAATCAATCTCCCCTCCTATACCATTTCTTAGATTTTTTTCTCATACCACCTGCTACCCTACCATCGCTCTCTCAAGCATGGCCCAAGGCTCTAGGCCTGGTATGGTTCCTTGTATAATATCCTGGGTTGAACTAAAATCGGACATTCGGTTCTATATATATGGTTGATCTAATTAATGCCGCGTACGCAACGGTTCATTAAACATGTTAAAATGGGCAATATCCTATACGTTTGCGTGTAACGATTTTCAATGGGCTATATTTTAGAGAATTAAAAATATTATTTACACACTACTTGAATCATATATGTTGTTAAAACTAAGTTGTATAATTATATTATTTATTTTTGCACCAATTTGATATAGTTACATATCACTGGTTCGGGATTTCTTATGTATTTTATTGTTTTCCCACCCTGCTACATTTAACATATTTATTGTTGAAATTAATTGAAGGAGAGCAAATGCGTCAATCTTTTATGATTCCTGTTTAATAATTAAGACTATATCAGTATATAACTGAAAATGATAACATTATTTATCCTCCAAAAATACCCAACCTCTACTTTAGTGAGATTGATCATGATGCAAATATTGTCTTCCAATCAAGTTGCACGTTGCATGAATTAGAACAAACGATGTTAAACACTCGTCCAAAGCAGTTAAACTCCTAGATCACCATGAAAGTCACGATAGTTTAGGCAAATTATTTTTCGCCACCTCACCTTTTAGATAATGCATTATCTGTCCCAACTCAAGACAAAAACATAAATATACCATTTTATCATTATTTGAAGAGATAAATAGGTATATTGTTATCTTATTTTTCCCTATCTCCATATGTATCTCTTTATATCAGCCTTCGACAGGTCCCTTGTTTACTTGGAATAATGTCCCTTATATACAATTAATGTATTGTTGATAAATCCCCCGGTCAGCAGTAGCAGTAGTGCACTTTGTAATCTAATACCGTTAAACTTCATCTATAAGCCCCCATTGACTAATAGTTAATAAGCTGAAAATAGATAAAAAGGTATGAGCGCCCTCTTTTGATCTAGAGAAATTAGCACGAATGAGTTAAGTGTATTCGATATTCAATACTATAAAGTTGTATTACTATCTAAATAATTTCATGGACAGACGAATTGCTCAATTGGTAAAGCGTCAACTTCAGTATCACGGGGTTGCTGGTTCGATTCTCAAGTACACCCTTTGCAATTTCTTTTGAAATCCTAGTGATATAGAAATTAATGCAAACTTGAATGTAAAATTATTACTCAATTATACAAGCTTTATTTTTATTTTTTAAAAAACAAGCGCATAATTAATTTGATTGTAAAAAGTAATGATCTTAATAGTCTAACCTTTTTATAAGCTAAAACACATTTATACTACAAATTAACTACAGCAAAATGTATTCATTGGCTTATTTTAAATGTTTCACACAGTAATCTTAAACGTTTCCTTCATCATGATTTAAGGGAGAATTATGATGATGCATATTAGGTTGGTAGATCAAGTTAAGCAACAAAATGAAAGTAACTATGCAAACCACTATAATCCTGGTCTCACAGGATTATAATTGAATGGCTATTATTAAATCAATTTATTTCCAATAAGATAGAGGGCCGTCCATTTATACCGACCCATCAATCATACATGTAGTTATAAAACAGTATCTGACATAGCAGTCCCGTTTAGATCAATTGGTAAAGCCGACGTTTGGGCTAGGTCAATTGTGATCGCAGGTTCCAGATGACAATACCTGGTTCGAATCTCACTTCAAGACTTCTTCTTTTGGAAAGTTTATAAATATTTACGTTGTATATCAAATTCTTAACTTTGTTTTTTCCATGAATAAATAGTGAATCTATCTTTGTCTTTAATGTGGGTTTTCCCTCTTTTTTTTCTCTCTTTCTACTATTTTTAATTTTAATTTTAATGTTATCACAATCGTTTATAAATAGTACAAACATTTAAATCAACCTCAACGACTTAGTATTTTTGTGAAGACATGCATGGATGGAGTACAATGAGACAATACGTTGATTACAATTCACTGCTTTTCAGTTCTGCTACTTATGGTCTTTTGTTAAGTTGTGGTTTTTGTGAGTAGTTGGCCATTGTTGGTTCTAGATGACAATTCCTGATTCGAGTTTTTAGTTTTAGAGACACCATGTATACATGTACATGTACATGTATATGGTTCACAGTTGATTGATACAAGCATGTAGCATGTCTGTAGAATTTGGGGCAGAGGACTTCTTTAGTGATATAGACACAGTTTCGTAATCCTAAAACTAATCCGTTATAAATCAATAACACGTAGCCACTATACTACTATTTACATGAATGTAATGCATGACCTTCAATACCACGTGAGCTGCTCAAACTACGACATGTTCATTAGGCGTGCAATTTAAAGGCAATCCGTCAAACGTGTGTATTATAGTTCCGAAAAACTTAAACAGACTTAAAAAGATGGATGGTGCCGTAAATAAGTCCTTCGCGTGATTTCTTTTATTATTTCCACTCAGTTTTGTTTTATTTGTTTTGTGCTTTGTGTTTCTCCAAGAATAGGTATGGCACAAACGTGTAATATCGCGTTTCGAATCAATGAGGACAACAGGCAAACAGTCAAAACGTTATTGACTGGCCATGGCTTGCGTGTCCAGTTTGATTACATTTGGTTTCATTTAAAAAAATAAAATAAAAAACCAACGAAAAAGATAGATTCCTTGTTCATTCATGATAAAAATAAAACACTGTCAAGAATTTGAAAATTATGACCTTTCCAAAAGAAGAAGTCTTGAAGTGAGATTCGAACCAGGAATTGTCATCTGGAACCTGCAATCACAATTGCCCTAGCCCAAACTGTCGGCTTTACCAATTGATCTAAACGGGACTGCTATGTCAGATACTGTTTTATAACTACATGTATGATTGATGGGTCGGTATAAATGGACGGCTCTCTATCTTATTGGAAATAAATTGATTTAATAGCCATTCAATTATAATCCTGTGAGACCAGGATTATAGTGGTTTGCATAGTTACTTTCATTTTGTTGCTTAACTTGATCTACCAACCTAATATGCATCATCATAATTCTCCCTTAAATCATGATGAAGGAAACGTTTAAGATTACTGTGTGAAACATTTAGAATAAGCCAATGAATACATTTTGCTGTAGTTAATTTGTAGTATAAATGTGTTTTAGCTTATAAAAAGGTTGGACTATTAAGATCATTACTTTTTACAATCAAATTAATTATGCGCTTGTTTTTAAAAAAATAAAAATAAAGCTTGTATAATTGAGTAATAATTTTACATTCAAGTTTGCATTAATTTCTATATCACAAGGATTTCAAAAGAAATTGCAAAGGGTGTACTTGAGAATCGAACCACCAACCCCGTGATACTGAAGTTGACGCTTTACCAATTGAGCAATTCGTCTGTCCATGAAATTATTTAGATAGTAATACAACTTTATAGTATTGAATATCGAATACACTAAACTCATTCGTGCTAATCTCTCTAGATCAAAAGAGGGCGCTCATACCTTTTTATCTATTTTCAGCTTATTAACTATTAGTCAATGGGGGCTTATAGATGAAGTTTAAAGGTATATATTATTGATGGAAGTGTGTTGTTTAAAGGAAATATGGACGGATTATTTGGTTCCAAAGTCTGGAAGTAAGCCAAGTCTAGTATTGAAGGTGTTATTTTGGTAACGTCTCATATTTCCAATACCTTCCTTCTGCCAGACTAAAAGTGTGTCTGCTAGGGTAATGTAAGAGTATATGAATAAAACCTAATACCTATATTTTGCATGGATTAATTTGTCAAACAATTACGTGGGACAAAAAACCAGATACTGTTTGCACAATAATCCGGGCCATGTAATCCATAATAGCAAATCGAGCGTTAAGCAACATGTTAGACTTCTTCCTGTGTCTGAGATTTAAGTGCAACATTCAGTCTACCATAGCCAGATGGGTTATCTATACTGCACTCATGACAGTAAGGCTTGTCATTTCCCCCTTAAATTCAAGTTTGGTGACACATGGTACAGACGCCTTACCGTAAATATTTATGCAAATAATTTTGCAAAATCATAATTTGCTTATTATTTGCATATTAGATTAGCATCAAGGCCAAAACAAAATTAAATTTATATCTAGAGATTTGTGTACCCTGGTAACCTGGAAATCAGATAATGTGAAATCCCTAATTCTAATAATTCGGCATGAGTAAAATAAAAACCTTTCTTTGTATCTATTTATTTATTTGATTAATTTGCATAACTAAGAACCGATGCCCTGTTATCACAGCTTTCCTCAACCCTTAACAACCGATATTGACATGAATGGCCGATATAGTAGATCCATTATTGTTGCATTAAAACTTGGTTTAGTTTATACGAGGGTCATTCAATAAGTTCTACCTCCTCCCTCTTAACTTTGCTAATATGAATGTCAGCCTCATGACATTTGTCATACTTATAGCTCTGAATCATAGCTACTCATTTATAGTAAAGGATAATCGATATCTGTTTTACTTTTCATATGATGCGGTCAAATCCGGAGAGAGGTTTTAGACAATGGAAACCGAAAATGTTTTTCGGGGGATTTCCGTATTATATGGTTTGATATAATAGCAAGATTTTAATACTGAAAATGGAAATCAATGGATATCTGACAAAAGTATAGTATTATCATGTATGAATGAGATATGATTGTAAGCAATATTTTAATAGAGTTAAAACTCTTATAGGCTCGCAAATAGTGCATTATAAACTCAAATATATTGCTATGCCTTTGGCATACTGGAATACTGATAATCAGTATAATTTTCGTTGCTACAACTCAAGCCATAGTGATGCCTCGACGTTAAATCTTTAACATGATAGTCACTTGATCAGTTTTTATTATGTGCCACTTTCAGAATAGTCAATTAGGTAGTAAATGATAAGAAAATTATCTCTTTGGGAGACTTGTAACTCTATTTAGCCCGGTATATTAAAAATCACTTGGTTCTTATGAAAGTTAAATAGGCCTTTTGCAGGGTGCAGTTGTGGAGAGGTAAACTTATGGTTGTCCCGATCTGGTTCTTGTTAATCAGAGGGCATAACCTTTCCAACGAAATCAGTCACATTCAATGTTTATGGGCTGTTAAAGAGATAATTATGTGACATTTCGAACGGTTATAATTGACCGATATGTATGTTTTGCTTCTTACAATAGGCGAACTAAATAGCACTTCGGCGATTCTCATCCGTTTTCGTCACACTAAATGTAAGGTTGGTTTTCACTGCACCTCTAAATAAGTACAAACAGTACTCAGGTCAATTTACAATGAATTCGTAGCTGAGGTTCCAAGCTACAATTGTGTGATATTTCATAAGACTGGCTAATATAATAATAAAGTTATGAGGTAGGAGGTAGAACTTGTTGAATGACCCTCGTCATGGTAATTGCATCAATAACATCTGTAATAATGGTTATAGATCAGTGTCTGCGAATAATATCAAGACAGATAACACTACCATTAAAGTCGCGCCATCGTGTCGACGATAAGTGATTCTAGTTCAGTCACGATGTTTACGAAGTGTGGGTATCTGAGGCCACTTGATCGATAATTGAAACAGGTCTCTCTGCGAAAACCAGGTTTTTCAATCACAAAATGTAATGCTTGTCGTGAAACCGGTTTTGCTTTATTTTCAAAGCATACGTATGACTTGTTTAATGGAACGTTAAAATTCGGGTTTTAATACCACATAGAACACCTGACGTTCATGATTGTTTTAGCGCCTGATAAGTTGACTCATATTTGCAGTGCTGGTCATTAATATCAAGTATTAGCTATACTGAGACGAAGTGGTGTAATTGTTTTTTAATAAGTAAAATGATATTATAATGTTTTCAGCTTTTAATGTTATTTGACAAGATCTTTTCGATCCACTCCATTTAGGAATAATCTGTTTCTATTTTGAAATAGGTCAAAGCAAGATCAATTTCAACTAAACCTTCTATGTAAACTTCTTTATAATTATGACTTCTCAGTACAAAATAATATTGCGAAGCAACTGTTTAATCGTTAATATAGTTCATTGACCAAACAGTGTCATTATCTCAGAGCACTTTTTAGAATTTAGCTCCTTAATTGCTGCAACAGGTACAATGACTTTATATTTTATATGTTTGTTCGGATGAAGGACCTTATTACAGGCTGTTGGATGATTGTAAGTTGACCACGGAAAACCAACAGTTGTCAACACCTGCATTCGATTACTGTCCAAGAATATTTAATCCGCGAATTGTATTGATATATCGTCACAATTTACTAAGCAAACTAAGACTCTAATTGAATGAATTGTTTTCATTAAAACCGATGTGTCAGGCCGGTGCAACAGGTGTTTCATGTATGAGTATTCATTACCTTCAGGAATATTTGAAACAAGTAATATTAAAGAACGTTAATACATTTGTGAGGTACATTCTGATTCCCCGTTTGCTAACAAAGAGGTGTACTATTTATTATTTCTTTAGATCCCAAATATTATAATGTAGGCCTAATAGTATCGTCCAATATTGGACCACCCAGTATCGTGTTGATACTGGTACAAAGTAAGTGTTCCAGTATCGCTCGATAATGGCACATATACAGTATTCAGTATTGCCCGATACTGGAACAAATCAGTGTACATTTCTACATTTCACCATCGGTCGATGCTGGTGTTCCAATACTGAGCGATATTGGAACAGTAAAATCTTACCAGTAACGAGCCTAACCTACTTATACTTGTTAGCTGATTCATATGGTTTCTCTTATAAACCTCGTAGTTCTGCGTTTCTCCTAATTAATTCTCTTGGTCTCCTAACAATACAACTTGGCAGTCGATTTATTTTGTTTTTCCATCCATGCCTTTCTCACTAATTATCTGCTTTACCTTTTTACGTGGCTTGAAAGTCAAATATGCTTCTACGACAACTAAATAGTAATTCCGCCCTCTATGGGCTTGATCAGTCTGTTTAAATACAGGTGAATAGACCAGCATATATTATTAGATTTATTTATATGATATTCTTTTTTTCCATTTAGTATGGCACTCTGCAAGGCTACAATAACGCAATTAGTCTCTCATTAACTGCGTAAGTGTTAATGTTTGAATTAATGCTTTACCAAAATATGCTTTCATAATAATCGTTCAGACTATTTTGAAATTTTGCGGACTGTTGTTAAAACTATATCATGGAGAGTGGCGTACTTGAAGCATGTTTAACTTTCTTTCAAATTAACTACGTAATACTACCACCATTGGTTTACCACCAATGCTACATTTAAGAAGTCGTCTATCTTCTAAATATATCGGCTGATATATCATGTTGTTAAAATCCATAATTTTACTTACGTTTAGACGGTTCCATCGCATAGTTATACTGAACAAAGCATCATATTTATCATAAAACATATAAACACTGCCATCTCTTAGCATTCAAATACAAAAAAAATGATTTAAAGTTAACAATAAAATCATAGTTATACAATGCACTTGCGCAATTTTGAACACCAATTAACGTGACGATACTTAGGCTTTTTAAAATGTTGACAGATGGCAGTGTTTATTCGTTTTTATTATAAGTATAATGTTTTGTTCAATATAATTACGAGATTAAGGCTCGATAATTACTATTCTAACATATAATTGGCAAAGTTGTGCTTGCTGGACACCTCCTTTAATATCGTTAATGGCATGTCCGAAAAAGCCATAACATAATGAAAATAGACCTATTAGATTGTTTGTTCTTATTCGTGCAAACCAAATAAGATGCTATGTGATGATGCATAGGTAATGTATCTAAGGAGCTGCATAAGAGCTGTCTATGTATAAAAGTGTTATTGCTTGAAGTCACTTTGCGACCTAATAAAAGCATAATTAAACCGATTCATTCAGCTGTCTATTACTGTCATTAATGTTATTAGAATTTCGCTGGATTTCACTACTTTTTATTTTCCAATTTATTTGATGATAACATCCACTGCATTAATGTTTCATCTATTTTAAAGTTCCAATTTATCCCGCGATGTAATGCATTACATGAACGATAATGTCTCTTCTACTGTTAATTTCCTGTGACTGTCACTTCACATAGGATCTGATAACTGAGATGCAGTAGTAGAAAATTATTGCAATTGACATCTATATTACTTTACACTCATGGGTAAACATGGTTTATGTGTTTAAAACAAAGTTATAAGTAAGTTGATCATCATTCTTTTTACTTAGCATATAGACACCAAATGATAGAATTTGGCATTTCAACTTAGTGCTCGTTTCCATATACTCTATCACAGGTCCCCCCCCAAAAAAAAAATACTGGGGAAAACTGTATGTTTTTGTTGTTACAACGATAAATTACATTCATACTCACAGCTTTCCCCAGGAAAGCTGGGGAAAGCTGTGAAAGCTGTGATAGAGTATTATACAAATACTACATGGTAGAGGGGAAATAGAGCACACTATTTCATGAGGTACTGCCTACGGGCCTATCACCCCGAACCCGAAGGGTGAGGGGTGATAGGCCCGTAGCCAGTACCGAGGGAAAATAGTGTGCCCTATTGCCCCGATCATACCATGTAGTATTTGTTTTATTACACTTCACTGTGAATCTGGGGATGAGGTTGTATGGAAATAGTCAAAACTATTTCCCTTGTGATAGGAATTAGTTCATGAATACTAATGAGGTGTAATAAATCGATATGACCCCTTTATGCTGTTGTTGATTTAAATGATTAAGAATTAATAGTTCGGTAGGGAATGTAGCTGCAATTAGCATTTATTTACTTTTCTTCATGTTTAATGTCTAGGCAAAGACAAATATATTCTTTGTGAGATCTATTTTTAATAAGCATGATCTTTCGTTAAGATAACTTCGGCTCACCTTAGCACCCCCTCTCGAAGTACAGATGTAAGGCTCTCACAGGCGGTGTCTAGGGTCCAAGCTCACGGACGCTGGAAGGTGGTAACCTCATTTTTTATCGTCGAAATGAACGCAAATGATGTAAAAGAGTTTACCTAGATGCCCTAGGGCACTGTCTGTTGGGTTTTAGTGCCACCGGCGAAAATCCTAACCGCCTTAGCAGGACGAGGGTCAATATAGCGTTGTATGTAACATTGTGTTAATTCGAATATACTGATGTTTTAAGAAAAGAAAAAGCTTCAATATTTGTCTCTACATTAATGTACTTTAACTTCTACATAGCGCCACCTATCGATACAATCCGTGAACACGATTGTGATATCTCAATTGGAATACGGTATTATATATTAAATATGCCTATAAAATGACAAACACCAAAAACGTTTATATTATTATAAGAAATCGCATGCTGCCATGAGCATTGCAGAGCAAAACACAGTCCGGAAGAACGTTTGTTAGGTTAGAGTGAATACACTACTTGCGCACATAATTAGCTTAATCGAATATAATCCTTGAAATTAATATGAGATAGTTTATTGCATGTTGCTGTACGACTTTCACTTAACATGGTTAATAAAGATTGGCAGGTGATGAGGTAGCTACCTTACAATCTACATTTCCGATCATGAACCAGATGACTTTTCTAAGGTCATTCCACAAGGCAATCGTTAAAGTTCAATTACTCATTGACACCGTTGGCGGATAAAGTGTCACTACTGAACACCATATGAATTATATGTATTTACGAGGGTCATTCCTCTACCTCCTACCTCATAACTTTGTTATTACAGAAGCCAGTTTTATCATGAAATATTACACAATTGTAGCTTGGAATATCAGCTACAGATTAAGTGTAAATTGACCTAAAGATGCATTGAAAATCGAACCTCCATTTAGTGTGACGGAAATGGATGAAATAACAGCAAAATATCGTCGAAGTATTATTAATTAGGCCTATGTTAAGAGATAAACCGTACCTATCGATCAATTACAACCGTTCTAAATGTCAGATATCTCCTCTATCTATCTAGCCTATTTCACTCCACTGCAGAAGGAAGGCCTCTTCAGCAATTTTCCATTTCACTCTGTCCTGAGCTGTCCTTTTCCAAGTAACGTTGCCATACTCTTTGATGTCGTCTATCCACCGTCTGTTTGGCCTGCCTCTTCCTTTGGTGAATGCTCTGGGGATCCAGTCTGTTAATGTATGAGTCCATCTGTTGTCTTCCCTCCTGGCTAGATGGCCAGCCAATCTCCATTTTTTTAATTTTATTTCCAGTATGATGTCCCTCACGTCTGTTTTCTTCCTTAAATCTGTTCTTGTAACGCCAATCAATATCCTTTCCATTGCCCTCTCAGTGACTTTTAGCTTCTTCTCCAATCCATATCTCTTTAACAGACTATAAATAATACAGGTGAAGGATTTCTTTGAAAACAAATACCGTTAAACTTCATCTATAAGCCCTCATTGACTAATAGTTAATAAGCTGAAAATAGATAAAAAGGTACGAGCGCCCTCTTTTGATCTAGAGAAATTAGCACGAATGAGTTTAGTGTATTCGATATTCAATACTATAAAGTTGTATTACTATCTAAATAATTTCATGGACAGACGAATTGCTCAATTGGTAAAGCGTCAACTTCAGTATCACGAGGTTGGTGGTTCGATTCTCAAGTACACCCTTTGCAATTTCTTTTGAAATCCTAGTGATATAGAAATTAATGCAAACTTGAATGTAAAATTATTACTCAATTATACAAGCTTTATTTTTATTTTTTAAAAAACAAGCACATAATTAATTTGATTGTAAAAAGTAATGATCTTAATAGTCCAACCTTTTTATAAGCTAAAACACATTTATACTACAAATTAACTACAGCAAAATGTATTCATTGGCTTATTTTAAATGTTTCACACAGTAATCTTAAACGTTTCCTTCATCATGATTTAAGGGAGAATTATGATGAAAAATTGCGCTATTTTGCACAAGAATTGCATCAATAATAATAATACGTGCAATAAGTTTGCAATTATGTGCTATTTGCGCAATTGTCAGCAGAGTTTCAAAATAGCACGTACCTGCACTTCCCAACTACTGTTGTAAATTGCGCTATATAGCATGTCAATAGCCCTTCTAAAAACGCGATTACATGATAATTGCGCTATTTTGCACAATAATAATTGCATCCATAATATTATCATAATATTGACAATAAGTTTGCTATTATGTGCTATTTGCGCAATTGTCAGTTCCAGCGCCTTTAAGCAAACTATGAAGTATGATTTCAAACATCAGTTCAAGTTCTTTTGCCAGTGATCTTTCTGAAGAACAGGGCAGGTTTTGAGGTTACAAATGTGCATCATCATCACCTTACAGTTCAATCAAACAGATAATTACTATCCCCAATCATCAAGATACTTGACATCCAGTCCAATCTGAGTGTCACTATCAACTGGTGAAGTTAAAATAAGTATGTAAACCAATATCAACTCAAGCAAATTCAACAAAACAAACTGTATACGAAACCCTTAGTTAACTTGAAGCTAATACAAACACCAAATCCAAAAAAGAAATGTTTAATGATGAAAATGACACATTCCCCCCAAAAGCATATTTTTCTATAAGTGGCACAAACCCAATTTTTAGTGCTTGTAGTTTATTAAACATATTTTTAAATTGAGAAAAGTAAACACGATCAAATAAACGGCATTTAAAAGCCAACTAAAATATCGTTAAGATTATATAAACATTACAGCGAAATACTGAGTAATTAATGAGGGCATTGACGTGGAACACGTGCATCAATTTTGTTGGGACACAATGTAAATATCTGTCAAAAATGTCACTCACTATTAGGAGCATATGGGCAATTCTACAACAAATGGTGGAAATAGGTTTGACAAAAGTTGAATTTGATTCGACTTCGAGTGCTCAGCTCAGGTTGTCTGCCTGCGGTTTCTGTAAAAATCATCTTTTCTTCTCTAGCATAGAATTACACAGTTTCCAATAGGCTTACTTACAAAACACGTCAAAAATGGGTCAAATTAAGGCAAAAATTGGATCAAACAATCTTAATCTGGTTGAAAAATCCTTGTTTACAATGTTTGTCTGCAATAACATTCAAAAACAGCTGATATCTGACCTAATTTTACCTAAATACGGGGTCAAGGGTAAACTCTGGTCGATTTCCTTAAAGGTGCACACTAGAGCTTTATAGGGATATGTTTACAAAATACTGATATAAAACTCTGTTTTAGACCACTAAATTTTGTAGAGTGAAAATATGATCACTCTTTCTCATCAAAAAGTGCAGGAAATAGGTAGGGTAGCCTGCTGGATTTTCCAAAAGACGGTCATGAAGAGACTACATCTCTGACGAGCTTGGAAATGTCACCGTAATCGCCAATGTTTCCAGTAAAAAACACAAATTTGAAAGATCTCTCAAAATTTACCTAGATTATATTCTTATTTTATAGTCAGCATGGTCAGTGCATGTAAGTGATGTCACATTAGTTATAATTAATCAAAAATCCTAGACATTTACGCAATTGTTCTTACTGTCAAGTCTTTTAAATTGAGTATTTTCTCATGCATACTTTCCGATTCTAGTTTAGCAACGCTTTTAAGGGTAAGGGAGCAGTTCCATTTGTACGCGATAAAAATTGCGCGAATGTTCCGGGCCCCGATGAGTTTTTTATCAGGCCCCGATGAGATTTTTATCGCGTACAGTTGCGCGAAGCAAAGGATTATTTATCGAGTAGCGTATTACCGCTTGTTTAAATATAACGAAAGATAAGTGGTCGGTATGTAAATAGAGCTTCGGGCTATTTATTCTAGTTGTAAGGTACAAATTCAGCATTTCATGTTTTTAGAGATAATGTTATTGATTATGGATGTTTAACGTAAATTGTATTATCCTCGTGTATTTGCTAAACAATGTCCCACTCTATTTGCTAAACATACCCCAGGGATTAGCAGAGGCCTCGTATCGGGCCCCGATGGCTATTTTATCGGGGCCTGATGACTATTTTATCGCGAATCAACTTGAAAAACATCGGGTCCAAAACATATCAGGCCCCGATACAGTCGCGATAAATTTATCGCGTATAAATGGAACTGCTCCCTAAGGGATACCCCATTTAGTGTAGTGTTCGCTAGCCTACTATTTTGCACGTAGGAAATGGGCACCTACATGTACTCTCAAATCAACGGGCAGGGGACAGCCCAAATGATGATAATATAGATGGCAATCTCTATATCGTGCTTATAATAATTTGGTCCTGAAGAAGTCAGAGCTAATCCTGACGAAAGTTTGACCGTTTTAAACTTGTCCGACGGCGAACAGTCCGGGCCGATTTCCCGTTCAGGAAGCATTCGTGAAATTCAATTAATCTATTCTACTTTTGAATAATTTGCTTGAAATTTTTAAGAGTAATTGAGATTTAACGATTGCCTTGTGGAATGACCTTAGAAAAGTCATCTATTTCATGATCAGAAATGTAGATTGAAAAGTGAAATTCGCGCAGCACCATGCAATAAACTACCTCATGTTTATGGATTATATTCATATAAGTAGTTTATTCACTCTAACTTGACAAACGTTCTTCCGGACTTGACATTATACTCTTCAATGATCTGGGCGGCATGCGTTTTCTTATAATAATATAAACGTATTTGGTGTTTGACATTTATAGGCATTAAATCATTTTCACGGATTGTATCGATAGGTGGCGCTGTGTAGAAGTTAAAGAACATTAATAATAGAGAAAGATGTTGAAGCCTTTCCTTTTCTTCAAACATTGGTATTTTCGAATTAACACAATTTTACATATAGGCCTAACTCTATGGGAAATACATTCCTGTTGTGAAATTAAAACAGAATATCTGCAGTTTATTCAAGTAAATGAATTGAATAAATTTGTCTGGTAAAAATCAATCACGCTATTAAATTGTTTAAGAACAACTGGCGAAGAAAACTAAAACCAGTTTTTAAACCACTGGATATTTTTTTCCGGAAATGTCGCACTCCTACGACAAATAATTCCAACCATATGTCAAAAAGATCCCCAAAATAATAAGCTATAGTTTCTTTAGATCTAGCCCAAAATATTTAACAGGATACGCTGTGTATTGGATTTCCGACGAAAATATCGATGGAATCTATGGAATCAGTTTGAATGAAAAATAGCCATAATAGAAAATCTTTAAGTTAACACATACACTTGTCATTACAATCCAGGATGTACCATGATATTATGTTGAATTTACTTACCTACTGCTGATGAGTACCTAATCAATTTCTATATAATGTATGATATTGATATGTGATAATTTATCCAATACAAGTTCTCCATATTCGGAAATACCATTTTGTCCGTCTGTTTGTCAAATATAATGTTTGTTATTTCTGGCGACGTATGTTGATGTTAGCCCAAATGATTTCATCCGGATATAAATCGCAGTGATATTGTGGTAGTCTGATTATTTCATGTCCATCATTTACAAGTCGTCAGTTCTGAAGTTCCGTGGTTTGTACTTCTTAATGATAATCATAATGTTGAGGTTTCTTCAGTGAATTTGAGTAAGAAATGTTATGTTTTGTCAACCATTCCTGCATTTCTGCCTTTAATTACTTCTTGATGTTGGTATTTCACTTACAACACTACACTGTATGCATGGTATGTCCATGATCGCTGAGTTTGAGGAATTATTGTAAACGTTCTTACTTTTTACTGTTACTAAAATTACAAGATAGCATATAACAAATGATTGTGGCCTCATGCGTTGTGGTAAATCATGGGTAAATCTTTTAAGTTCACCACTTTCGATCGTTTTCAGCTTTGTGGTTCTATTCATATGCCGAAATCACAGGTGACGATTTCAAAGCCTTTTGATTTCAAATAATGCGCAAATTGTTTGATATTTGTCTCTCTTTGAATGTATACACTAGACACAGCTGATACGTGCATGTGTGTGATGAGAATAATATGTATGTGTTGTGTATATTGCATAAGGCAGCTTAATTGTTTCAATTCACATTATAGATCAGGTTCTTCGACCGGAGGTTGGAATAAAATGGGATCCTTCGACAACTAGCAAATATACGCCAGAATACAGTACATCTTATTTTCACTCATCACCCCTGCCCATCCAAGCTGTACCAAGCACCAAAGATCGCTCTTCGATGAATTCACTATAGTGTAAAACCACTTGTTAACTGAACACACCACTTTCAAACAACATTTTGTCAGACCAGTTGGCATAGCGTGAGTTAACGCGTAAACAATTGAGTGCGTGATCCCTTTTAAAGGGGCACTAATAGATCCTCCGTGGAGGGAGCCCTCAATTTTTTCAGAAGTGATGTTTTTCACATACGTAATGATTATATACGATACTAACTACCATCTAAAATTATAGAGCTTAATTTGCAGTATTTCATGTGAAATTCATGGATTTTATTGCGTTTGAGTTTCGATGTAAATCACATCGAAATTACCCAAATTCATCTAAAAGGACACAGATGGCTTGTTACTTATTTGTTTCATGTTTATTCAAAATAACCTTGAAGACCACCCAATCACGCAACAAGCCATGGCATGGCTTGTTGCGTGATGCATAGTCATGACCTCCCTGATTCAATTGGTGTTGATTTTAACCAAAATACAAAAGAAAGTGATGCTGAGAAAATGTCTTTATTTTTCATTTTTACTGATTTGTTTTGCAGAAATCTTACATGAGAGGGTTTCTATGTATATCAAACAAGGCATTATCCCAGTGCCGAGGAGCCGAAAATTACCCTTTTTTCAGCACCCATATGGGTGTTGGAGCATCCATGGTCAGTGTTGGATTTTTCCCAAGTAGGTATTTTTTTTTCCCATTTGGGTGCTCCTACTGTACTCTTTCCTTTCTCTTATTTCACCTTTCACCCTTTCTACTACCTTCTCTAGCTTATGTACTTCCTTTCGCATCCCAGTTGGCTAGGATAGGTGAGTCAAGTTAACTGGTTAGTTAGTTCGCCTTTCTGGTTTGTCTAGGATAGAGGTTCTATTCCTATGTGTAGGTTATAGGCGTCTAATCTCTGGAAAGATCGAGACTTAACTGATATCTTTCTGAGGTACAGGATACAGATCCTCAGTTTGATGGTGACGGCGCAACACCACACGGTGTTAGTGACTTAGTGTGGGTGCCAACTGGTGATGTTACTATCCCTCTCTCTTTTCTTCTTCCTCTCTCAATCATAGAGTAAGTATATGTGTTGCATTTAAGGTGTGGGTACCCTTCACGAGCTCGAGGAAGGATCTGTGCGCCCACCTCGTTGTATGTATTTCCATCAGTACACGCCCATGGAAACCTTATAGATAACCTATGATGATGAAACTTAGTAATGGGGCAGCCACCAGCCTAGCATACCAAGGTGGTACATCCGGACCCAGAGGGGAAAGTAACGGGCAACAAAACCAATCCCGACCCTTGTCCTGTGATCTTAAGTTAAGAAAAGTCATACGATTTGGTACATGGAATGTGAGAACTCTATCACAGCCTGGCAGTCTGGAGCTTCTGACCAGACAGATGGACAGATGCAAATTGAACATCCTAAGTATTGCTGAGGTACGCTGGTCAGGAAAAGGCCACTTCTCCACATATGACCACACCATATCCTACTCAGGAAATGAGAAAGGAGGGAGCAAAGGTGTAGCTTTCATCACCAGTAAAATCATCTCAAAGTATGTCTTGGGCTACAACCCAGTCAGTGACAGGATCATCTCCATCAGATTCCAAGCTCGGCCTATTAACCTCTCAGTCATTCAAGTATATGCACACCTCCGCAGCCTCTGATGAAGATCTGGAATGTTTTTACAGCCAACTGCAGGAAACCCTTGATGGCATTCCGAAGAGATATATCATCATGATAACAGGTGATTTCAACGCAAAAGTTGGAGAAGGCATTCAGAGTGAAGACGAAACCATGGCCTTGTGCCCGCATGGTTTGGGAAGCAGAAACGAAAGAGGTAGTACACTCGTGGATTTCTGTGTAGCAAACAGACTTACTATCACAAACACAATCTTCCAACAACACCCGAGACGGAAGTACACTTGGATATCTCCAATCGGCCTCACAAGAAACCAGATTGACTACATCCTCATTAGCAGTAGGTGGAAGTCTTCTATTAAGATAGCAAAAACCCTGCCAGGGGCAGATATAGGTAGTGACCATCAACTTCTGATTGCTGATTTTCGAATCAAGTTGAAGATGACCAAAGGTTCTCCCAAACCCTGCAGATTTGATTTGCAGCATCTTGATGACAAATACAGAGTGGAGACCAGAAATCTGTTTCAAGAACTGATGGTTAGAGACGAGGAAACAACTCCTGATGAACTCTGGCTAGACATCAAAAACTCTATTCTCAGCGCAGCCAAAAACATGTTCCTAAGAAACATAAGAGAAAGACCACATCATGGCTGTCACATGAAACCATCAACTTAGCAGATGAAAGACGCCAATTAAAGGAAGCTGGTCTGCAAGGCAGTAACCTGTACAGAATACTTTCAAGTGAGGTTCAATTGAATTCTAGGAGAGATAAAAATAAGCATATCCGACAGCAATGCCAAGAACTTGAGAATCACAGTGTTCACAAAAACAGCAGAGTGCTCTTCAGATGTATATATAAAAAAAAATTACCTCAAAAACGACAACTAGATTGGCTATCATCAAGGACGAGCAAGGAAAGGTCTTAACTGAGAGTGACGAAATCAAGGATCGTTGGAAAAGCTACTGTGAAAATATGTATGCGTCCCAAGAAGAGACAAATGACTCACAGGAGTCTCCCCTGCCTCCACTAGGTGAAGATGAGCCCGATATTCTTCTATCAGAGGTCCAGGAAGCCATCAAGAAGTTAAAAAGTCAAAAGGCACCTGGTCTAGACGATATTCCAAGTGAGCTCCTGAAGCAAGCTGATGATTCTGTAGCAGTTATTATGCAAAAGCTGTGCAATACTGTGTGGAAGTCAAGAGTTTGGCCAGAGGATTGGAAGAGATCAGTTTTCCTAACACTTCCAAAGAAAGGGGATGATAGCGAATGTAAAAATTATCGTACTATCGCTCTGATATCACATGCAAGCAAAATCCTGCTGCACATCATCAACGAACGTCTTAGACCTCATCTTGAACGTGAAATTCCTGCTGAGCAAGCTGGTTTCCGGAAAGGCCGCGGTACAAGAGATCAGATAGCCAATGTACGTCACATAATGGAAAAATGTTTTGAATTCCAGAGGGAGCTCTTCATGTGCTTTATAGACTATGCTAAGGCCTTTGATTGTGTGAGATATTCGGCATTATGGACAGCACTACAAAAAACGGGAATCCTTTATCATCTCGTCCACCTAATTCGCATTCTGTATGATGGTCAAGCTGCCTGTGTTCGCACTGAGAAAGGAAATAGTGACTGGTTTGCTTTAGGTCAGGGAGTCCGTCAAGGGTGCATACTTTCACCAACACTCTTCAACCTTTATACAGAGACTATAATGAGACGTGCATTGGATGATTGACCAAGGGGCTGTCAGTAGGTGGATATTAAATACACAACCTACGTTATGCCGACGACACCACCCTGTTTGCAACAAAAACAAAAAATCGGGGTGTCTAAACGACTTCTCCATGCCATCAACACCCAAATGCTGAGCTACTTTGGCCATATCTCACGTCGCAAGGGTAACAACCTCGAGAAGATGATCATGCAAGGCATGATTGAAGGGAAGAGAAAGAAAGCCAGACCTCGTTCACGGTGGATTGATCAAATAAAACTGATTACTGGACACCCTCTCCGTGATTGTTACTCCTTTGCTGAAAATCGTTATCTATGGCGTAGTATCTGTAAGGTCACGAGCTGTCAGTCATGACAGGACCGAACCAACCAACCAAACAAGATAAAAATGTTGAATTTCATTTTTTGAGAAATCTCTCCGCCCCTTTAACATCACACGTATAATTTGTCCCAAGTCATCTGTATGAGCCCACAGAATCGTTCTACATTTTTTTAAAGAATACCTATTTTAGGGACTTGGTCATTAAATAAAGTCATAAACAGTTACTTTGTACTGTCTACATTAAAATGTGTATCACCTATTCGCTGTTAGTGGATGTGTAATCAATTTTACTTTGAAAAACCGTCAAAATTGAAATTGTTTAATACTTGACTAGGTGAATTGAACTTGATAATACAACACTAGCTATAATCATTTTCTCCTTTTTTGTGAAAGTGGTTTCAATAATTACTGTACAAATTTCCAAGTTTCTCTGTCAGACAACGTGCTTTACACTGACGACTTTGTCCTGATGAAATCCCTGATCCAGCGTCCGTGGGCTTAGGCCCTAAACCCCGCCTGTGAGAGCCGTACATCAATACCTCGAAAGGGGCTCTAAGTTGAGCAGAAGTAACCTCGACGAAAGACTACGCTCATTAAAATAGATACTACAAAGAAAAGATTTTTATTTGCCTAGACATTAATCATGAAGACAAATAAATAAATGCGAATAAAATCAACAACCCTTTAGGGCCTATTAAGTTGAAATGTTGAAATTGAAATTCTATCATGTGGTGTCTCTAAGAAAATATTGATGATCAATTTGATCACACATACTTTTGTTTTAATTTATAAAACATAAATCATGTTTACCTATGGGTGTATTCTAATATACACTGAGCCAAAAAAAGAAATTTATAACATTTTAACAGATCACCAAATAAAATACTGTGCATGAAAACGTACCAAGCTCCTGATGGTAGCCTGGGGAACATTGTTCCATTCTTCCTGTAGTGCTGCAATAAGTGTTTGTCTATTGACAGGTGGATTGTCTCTTCTTGATACACGTCGTCCAAGCTTATCCCAGAGAACTTGATTGGAAGCATGAGAAGGAGATGCAAAGCTTGCCTGCAAGCTTGAGGTTGACCCGTTAATAATGACTTCATTGTTTGTTTGGATGAGTTTGTTTTGACTCTATGAAATGTTTTTAACTTTATGTTGCTGAAATTGTTTGCTGTGACCTGTGATGCAAGACGTTGTCTGAGTTAGTGCAGATTCCTCTTGTGTCATTGAAGCAAACAATTGGTTATTGACTGCCATTTGAAGCAATACATTGCAATGATATTGTATCCAAATCTGGTACATTTTCATGCACAGAATTTTATTTGGTGATCTGTTAAAATGTTATAAGGGTTTTTTTGGCTCAGTTACCGTATGTAAATTGCAATCATTTTCTACTACTACTCTACTACTCTCAGTCATTAGATCCTATATACGGTATGTGAAGTGACAGTCACAGGAAATTATCGCGGGAAACATTGGCTATTTAATAGATGCAATGCAGCGAAACATATATGCAGTGGGTGTCATGCATGAAGTAAAATGTAAAATATAAAATTACTGAAACCCAGCAAAATCCCATTAACATTAATGCTATAAGAATAACAGTTAGACAACTGAATGAATTGGTTTGATTTTACTTCAAGCAATAACATTTTCCATCTCAGACATGTCGTACGATCAGTTCCTACGAAACATCAGCTAATGCATCATCATGTAGCGTCTTGTCAGTTGGTTTATGCGAATAAAAACAACATTCTAATAGGTCAATTTTCATTTTGTCGTGGCTTTTTCGGGCACTGACATTAACGATATTAACGATTCCCCGATGTGCCAAACTCCAAACGTAAAGTGTACGGCTAGTGATTCAAACCCGTGTTTCAAAATACACGAAACCCCCAATATTTAGTTCCACTCTAAATATGACACTAATAAATTAGTCAGACCACCAAGATATATGTATATTAGCAGCAATTATACCTTCCTGCAATTTGGTGACTAATTTTTAGTCAAAATTTAGATAAACTCTTTTGGCCCATCAAAAACACCAATCGCACAGATGTTGGGTCACATTTTGACCAAAACTAACTAATTTTCCAAGGATTTTTGTTTCCCGTTAACTATTGTTGATGGTAAATTACATCATATATAAAATGTGCGCCTATTCAAGCCCAAATTTGGGAACATTTTGAACAAAATGACCACATTTTGCATTAAAAAATAGGTCACTGATTACATACGGTAATTATAAACACATACAAAACACTGGGGATGATTTACATACATAGGCCACCCTGGTCAAATGCTGGGGGAGTTTACCCTCCCCCACCCCCGGGATTTACGCCTATGGGAAGGAGAGAAAGAGAGGTGGGGGGGGGGGGGTATCCATTCATAATCATAACTACCTCTTTGTTCTTACCCCTTTATAATCATCTACCAAAATATTCTCCCGGTACTTATGAACGTACACTGCTAAAATGTTGAGCAAAATACGTTGCTTAATTGCGTTTAATCATCTGTTGGGTAAATGGTTGATTACATTTTATTCAACATAAATTATGTAGAAATCTAGGTGTTGTATGAAAGTAAAAACTACCCAACGTTTCACAAAACAATTTAGTAACAAGTTCAAAACTCATTTTGTTGCTAAAATATTGCGTTAATTGTTTCAATTGGGCGACTTTTGAGTATTTGTCTCAGGCAATCACGCAACTTATGTTAAGATTTACTCATGTGGTTTTCATTGATCAACTGTTGCTTAAATGATACGCAATCGTCATGCAATCATCATGGCGTCTTGTGCACGAGCTGAGATCTCTGGATCTGGATAGATTATAGTCTGGTAAATAAAACGCCTTGTGAATCCGCATCAACATCAGAGTTTGTGACATCTGACAGGCGTTTTGTGAGTCCGGTTTTGAATGTTTGAAGCTTGGTCTGTCAAGAATATTAAGGGATAGATCGGTCTAAATATTTGTGATCGTCCATGGGTATAAGCTTATTTTGTCATGTCACAAATAAGCAACAATTGGCATAACACCCAACATATGGGTACATTTGATAAATTAAGCAACAGTTGCTATAAAAAATGCTCAATCTATAATAAAAACAATTCACAAATTAAGCAACAGTTGGTATTAAAATGCCAAACAAATGATTAATTAATAATACCCAACTGTTGTGTAATTAAAATTGTGCAACTGTTGAGTATTGGGCATTTTTTTACTCAACTGTTGAACTGATGCATAGTTACACAACGTTGAGTAAAATGTTGAGTAAAACTTTACTCAACATTTTTGCAGTGTAGATATTGGTTAAAATTTAATACTAGAGAAAACGTTAACAAGTTTTTTTTTGTCAGCATGCCATTGGCCAGGAAAGGTTTTCAGAGAGAAGCTTCATGGTCAACACGAGTCTGGACACCATTTAAAATCAAACAAAAACAACCCACGTCAGCAGCATTAAACAGGCCTATAGCGATAATTTGTATTCAATTTTGATTAATATAATAATGATAATAATAATTTAAGTTCCTTCACGATTCTTTTATTGTCCATAATCATTGTCAACAGTTGCATGTTTCACATTTTATTACTCTTTTTTAGGCCTAAGCACCCACATTGACATACGCGCAATGAAGCGTGAAATTAGTGCTGCGTGTAGAGACGAGTGCCCTATACTTTACTGCACAGACCAGACTATATTGCCTTCTATACCGGTGACGGAAATCATTATGGTATCGGCATAGTAATCTCGTCTGTATGTAATATCAGTCACATAAATACTCATACAGTTTCTGTTATTTGGACTTGCACGCATTTTGGCCCAGAGCTTGATTTTGGTGAGTGATTTTATATTCATATTACAATGTCTGTATTTTCTTTTAATATTTTTTGATTTCAAAAATACTATTTGTTTTGCACTAGGAATAATATGTCACTACATATTTTCGAGGTATTAATGTCATTTTATAACCTTTTCTGTTACTGTATTTCTCGATGCATTTTTTAAGTATGATCATATTTCACTGATTCAATGGCGTTACCTGTTATTAATTTGATTAGTTTGCGAGGAACACACACATTGACCTCAATAGCTTTGTCGATGTTACATTTAAGCCCCTGTCACACCTACGGTAATCAGGCCAGCACTTGCATTGCGCTGAAAAGTAAAAACATGATACAAGCTGTCCCAAAATGATTAGTAGGCCTACCCATCGATGCACAAACTCCATTAATTTTGTCACCATGAATATCAATGAATAGGGTCCGTTGTTTTGTTATCATCTTTGACATACTGTATCCTTTCATTAACATTTAGATCACGAATTTCGGACTTCCCTAACTGAAGATACACTACATTGTGTAAGACATAGACTATTGCAAAATAAAAATGTGTACTTTTATCTGATTGTCGTAGGTGTGATAGGGGTAAAAAGTATTATGAAACCCTAACGAAGCCTAGATAAGATAAAATAAAATAAAATAATACATTTTTAAAATATGTATAAATTGTTGGGTAATTTGACGGCTATTAGTCTGTCTAGAGTCACTATAATCTTAATTGTTCAGGCAACACACACTGAAAACCTAAATTGGCCAGCCTGACTAACTTAAATCTAGTCCAGACGGTGCTCATCTTGACTATAGCTTTAGCCTAGTCCAGCATTGCTGGACTAGCTTTAAGTTAGTCGCTCGACTAGCTTGATGTTAGTCCGTCCTAAGCTGGACTAGTTTAGGCTAGTCGCTGGACTGGTTTAGGCTAGTAGCTCAACTAGCTTTAAGTTAGTCCAGATGGTGTCCATCTTGACAAACGTAAGCTTGACTAACGTAAGGTTAGTCCGGCTTTACTCGACTAACGTAAGGTTAGTCCAGCTCAAACCATATAGTAGATCCCGCCTGACTCAAATTGTTCACGTTGCGTAGCAGTACTTGGTTTCGCCACGGGTGATTGCTCTGCTGTCTGTTCAATAGCACGCGTATTGACCATGTTGTTGGCGGGGCTGCTGGCTACAGTAATAGCTGTAGAGGACTGACCCGTTAGCGTTCGAAATGCCCGCGCTACCGTCGTTCTTTACAGTTAGTGTTTTCCTACTCTGAGTCGTCATTCCAAACAAAATGTAGCATCAAATAGTCTACAGATGTTGGCACACACTATGATGTACACAATATGGCCACACAATGAAATAACTACGGCAAATTACGTCTGCATTGGCTAGCAAAACCGGACCGGTGATGACGTACGTCTTATCTGCATGCCGCCATTGATATTTTATATCAGTGCCTTGACTAACCTAAAGCTAGTCCAGCCAGCTTGACTAACCTAAAGCTAGTCAAGCCAGATTGACTAACATAGCTAGTCCAGCCACAGACTAGTCCAGCAGAACAAATCAAGCTAGTCAGGCTGAGCCGGACTAACCTTAAGCTAGTCAAGACAGTCTCCGTGAGAAATTCGTGCTCCACTAGCGCTGATGTTGTGAGCGGTGTTCCCAAAGGTTCAGTACTGGGTCCTCTGCTATTCATTCTATACATCAATGACCTACCTAACCATGTCAAATCAAGTATTGAGATGTTTGCAGATGACACCAAAATATTCACGACTGTCAACACTACTGACGATCTGACCAAGCTTCAAGACGATATTTCAGCACTTCAATTATGGTCCGAGAAATGGCTACTAACGCTTTAACGCAGACAAATGCAAAACTACGCATTTAGGAAACAATAATTTACACGGTGTCTACAACATGAATGACAAAAACCTACAAATCTGATCAGGACTTGGGCGTCGTCATTACAAATAACTGCAAGTCAAGCATTCAATGTACGAAAGCAGCACAGAACAGCGTCATCAAGCGCACCTTCAAATACATCAATAAAGACAGCTTTACGATCCTGTACAAGACCTACATCAAACCACATCTTGAGTATTGTGTCCAGGCATGGAATCCAGGGTTGAAAAAGGACATCCACATTTTGGAAAAGATTCAGAGAAGAGCCACCAAACTTGTGCCGGAATACAAACATCTGGAGTACCAAGACAGACTATTAATGCTTGACTTGTACAGCCTAGTGCAGAGAAGAGAACGAGGCGACTTGATTGAAACATTCAAGATCCTGAAAGGTTTCGAAAGGACACAACCAAGCTACTTCTTTCAACTAGCAGTGCAGACACAGACACTAGAGGACATAATTTGAAACTCTTCAAATCAAGACTAAACTAATCACTGAAGTGCAGAGAAGACTTCTTTTCATAGCGAGTTATAAATCAATGGAACAAACTCCCGAAGTATGTGATTGGAACAAAAACGACTAATGCCTTCAAAAATGAGCTCGATAGACATTGGAAAGATATGGGGTATTTAAAGGCGTAGCCTATCACTTCCCATTAAATTGTAAGTGTAAGTCTAAGTGTAAGTCGACCATAACCTATCCAGCAGGCTTGACTAATCTGCTTGACTAGTTTAAGCTAGTTCAGCAGACTTGACTAACCTGCTTGACTAGTTTAAAGTGAGTCCAGCCTGTGTCTGACTAGTTTAAGTTTTCAGTGCACGGCCGTGTGTGCTTTCAATATGAATAACCCTCACCCATTCGGGAGTTTATAGCAATAACCTACATTTTATCGACATTAAGAGTGAATTTGTTCTAGGTTGACAAACTTTTGGACACGCCATCTCTTAGATTTTGCCTAAAGTTTGGGAGGTGAAAGTGCCAAAAAAGTGCAAAAACGTGATTTTCATGTTTTTTGAGGTAAACAAATCAAGATTTGTTGGCACTTTTTGGTCTATAATTCCAAAAATAAATAAGATATTCAAAACAAACAAACAAGCACCTTATGGAATTGTATTAGGATTATAATAAAACTAGTATGACAAAATTTGACAAAATATATTTTGAGTTATCTTTGCAAAACCTAAAATGGGTCAAAAATGTTTTTTTTAAATATAATTTTCTCCAAAATGGTCAATTTCTTGATCATGGTTGGATTCATTGAACCCTTTTCTGCTTGAGGATGTCTGTTTCGGCCGGCATCCGGCGTACTTCAAGTGTTGTCTATGAGACTTTTATTTGTTTGGGTTTTTTGTGGATACAAATGTTAAATGATGGAAATGTTGTGTCAATTTTCATATTGTTTGCTGGTCGATCGAGTGAAATCCATTGGATATTAATGAAGTTAGCTTAATTAACTGAAAGGAAATGTTAAAATGTCACCCATACACTCCTTTAGTTAGATTCAATTAAAATTGGATAATTTTCTGGGTGGAACTAGAAGCCCAAATGTCTTACTTAAAAGTTGTTGTGTTAAGAAATTCAAACTTTGAACTTCAATTTGTATTAGAACTAGTGCTATATCATATTTTGTAAAATCAAAAGTTCAAATGTCAACAATTATCCCTAGAGCAGATTTTAGTTTTAAAATTAGCCCAAATGTGACTGAAAGTCACCACGTGTGCCAAGTCAAGTGGCAAGATTGTAGACTGCAGCGCCTTGGCCATCCTCAAGGTCTCCGATCATGCGGTCAACGGTGTTAGATTGACCAATTCTTGGGTGAATCTAAAAGCCCAACACGAGACTTTTTTGATTTAAAGTTTGAACTTCAATTTGTTAAAAAAAATAGTGCTATTGGAGATTTTGTCAAATCAAAAGTTCAAATTTCGAGAGAAGTTACGATATAGAGCAGATTTTAGTTTTAAAATTGGCCCAAATGGGGCTAAAGGTCAACTTTTGACTGCCTTTTGGGTCCCAGCCAGTGGGTACAGGGTGTTCACACCATTACCATGTTCACACGTAAATACTAGCGTCATGGCCAGTTAAACTTGTCAGAAAATATCTCAAACTTGGGCTCAAACTTTACAGGTAACTGGAACGTAATGGATTATCATCATTCAGTTCAATTTGTAGCACAATCTCATTATTTGAATTAGCTCGCTATTTTGAATCCAGTGTTATCCATTATACGTGTATTACTATTTTCTAAATAACCTGATTGCTCCTGAACACACTTTAGTATGGGTTAGTTCCAACATACAGACTATGAAAATAAAAATGATAAATATGTGTCACTTGTCAAGATGGCACGTATGAATAGCGCGCTATTTGCTCAGCGAGTTTAAATTCATGCCTGGACGTACGATAATATATAATATGGCAACGACACTACTGGCATCCAAACCATGTCGCAATTGCCGTGATTGGTCCATTGTGGTTCACCTGATGTTAAATGAAATAGGTCCAAAACAATAGTATTTATGAATCTATTAATAATAGCAGTGGATTTTCATTTACGGGCTTTTAACCCACAATATGACCATAAATCGGACTTTTATTCGGACCCACGACTTTTAATGATCTGGAATGAGGAGTAAAAATGGAAATAGTAAAATACATGTATAAATAAAAATAAACTAAAAGCAGTCATAACATTTCAAGCCACTGACACGTGTTCACTTGGAGACACAATGGTCCTGGTCGGATCCATAACATACATCTAAACGTGAACCACTAATCCCAATAACCGAAATACCAAACCCAAGGACTGCTAAACGCAGGAACCGTGAAACCCAAGAACCACGAAACCAGATGACCGCTCTGAATTACGATATGAATACTGTATCGAAAAGTAGCTTTCATGTTAGCCGATCAATACTAATTTTTGGACACAAACATTTACTGTACTTTCAAGCGTTGACTAATAAAATAAAAAAAAATAAGCAGCTCACACTTTTCTTGGCAAGTATGTGTAGGTCCTACACCTACTTGTTACAAAAATGATTCCAAGTCCAAATGTTGCTTGAAATCATATACGAGAGTTTTATCTGTGTCTCTTTTGTATACATAATTAGTGATATAAGTTTAACGGACTTGTATAATTGCACGCATTTATTCATTTCCTTATGATTTTTTTTGACCATTTATCAATGTGTTGTTGAACCATGGCAAGGTGGTTGGACGGTAAAGATTCGGGACTTTCCCGAAGATCAAGGTTGCAGTCTGAATTCAATGTCCCACAAAATAACAACCTCGTCACGCATTGTAATTAAACATATTTATGTTCCGCTTTCAAAACAAAATAGGTAAAATTACTTCTGGGTTAAAACTTGTCAACCATTTAATTGAATATTTATGTTTCATTGGCTAATTGTTCATCCAAATTCACAATTGCATGTTATCAGTCACGAAAAAGCACGAAATCTAAAACGTTTTACGTATAAAACTGTAGCCGTAGCTTATTTTAGTATTATTTGTATTTTCAACCAGTGATATTTAACGTTTTGTTCCTTATAAATTCCATAACTTTAAAAATAATGGAGCTTTTGCCATAAGAACACCACCAAAATTAAGATAATTCAAATAATAATTTTAATTAAGGTTTTAAAAATGTAAATACTGTACCTGATTTGCATAATCAAAACAGCGTTTTTAGACTTCAAACGCCGTTTTTCGATTTTTTTTCAAAAACGGAAGCATGCCGTATGAAGCTGTAATTTCGAATGGAACTAGACTAAATAGTGTTTGCATATTTGGTCTTGTTTGCAATTTTATAGCCATTTTCATTGTCAAAAATGGCCATTGTTTTTTAATTGTTTTCGTCAAAAAATAATGCAAATTTGAAAAAAATTGCACACACATTTAAAAAAGGTCTATGCAATTATGCACTTATCAATTGCATCCCCGGCCCCGGGGGACCCGGGAATAGCGGGGATTAGGGCCGGGACGTACAAATTGCCGATGGACGTCTCGGGGTACAGTCGTGTACGGTCACCATTTTGTGTACGTCCCCGCTACAGTCCCGCCCCCCCCTCCCCCAACCCCCCCGTGGCCGGGACAAAGTGTACAGTCCCGGCCATCCTTACCCAGGACAAAGTGTACGCCCGGCTACAGTCCGCGGATCGCTTAATTTCTTTCTGCAACATAACGGGATGCATTTATATGTATTCCCTATATGTTTATTAGGCTTTTTCAGTCTAGCGCATCGCATCTCCAGCGTATTGATAGCCTTGATCAGGCTTTCTAAAATTTGTATCGGGTTGTAGTAGTCCGGGCTAGTATTATATACCAAACTCCTTGTGCATACTGATATTAATAAATAATAACTAGTCCTACAAGCTTATTTATTTAGTGCGATAAACTAGCATCCAAACTGCCGCCCCCTTCACTGGCCCACCAATTACTCACTGAACACGCCGGGCGAAGCCCGGTGTAAACTGGGGAGTGATCGCCATTGAGTACCATCGCGGGAGAACGAAGTTCGACTGAGGCCGCTTGCGGCCGAAAGCCTTGTATAATCTGTTATGACTGGTGAAGTAATTCATGCTAATTGCATAAACATGTTGACCCGCCTCCACTAGTGTCGTAATAGCGCAATTTAATGAATATTTACGATGTTTACCGGTCAAAGGCTGCTTGTCTTTTCTGATTGGATGTTATACCTTATGAATAATACATATTCGCCATATTTGGGAATATTGCCCCCCACGAAAAACCATTGGATTTCCATCGCTTTTATAAGGTGAAACATTAGATTGGCATTGCAGAATGTGCAAGGCTTCGTGTTAGCATAGCTCTCAGTTCGTAAATCCTATGTCACTTGTCTTAGCACGCTGTATTCAGCTTAATAGAGAAGGGGGGATTTTTGGGTGGGATTTCCGTGTTACAGTGTCAGCGCCAGATGGTTACGGACTGCGTCATTTTAAATAATTTTAGAAGCCTGGTCAAGGCTAGCGTATTGATAGCGACGCCCCGGGTGTACATTTGTGTACCTTTAGCGTACGCCCCCGCTACAGGCCCCGGCTAGCGGGGGCACAGTTTGTACGCTCCCGTACACTCCCCCGCATAGCCGGGCACCGTTTTTTGTACACTCGCGTACAGTCCCCGCATGGTCCCCGCCATGCCCCGGGTCCTCGGGGCCGGGCTTGCAATTGATAAGTGCATTAATGCTGCGTAAGTACATTAATATTTCTTTTAACGCCATATATAACCAGTTGCAAGTGATGTGTATTTTATGTATGTTTAAATGTAAGGTGCATTTGTGTTAGTCCTTGAAAAAGGCCAAATTATTTACAAAAGTGTCTTACGTTTAACATCTCAATAACACAATTTGAGAAAACTTGATTTTCTTTTAGCAATAGTATTAAATTGATTTTGCAGGAAACATCCTTCCTTTTCTCACAGAAAAATATTAAAATTGATCTTATAACAACTTTGTCATGCGTTTGATATTTGTTTTCCTATAATACATTGGGGTTTTACGTTTCTTTCAAAACGCTGTAAAAAATACAGCAAGACGTAGAATTGTTTGAGTAAATGTTCCTGTTTCATAACTACGAGGTTTTGTAGTGATAGCAGTAAAATAACGAGCAGCGCACCTTTTCAATAGCAATGACAAGTAATGACAACACAAAACATTGTTAAGCTTTTGTTTCATTGACGTCAGAGACCTTTACAAACGTTTCAATAGATGACTATTTTTGTTCAGGTTCAGTAATAGTTCAATAATGGACAAAAGCTCATAATTACGTTAATTAATACGAACTATTTCTTTTCGATATTTCGAAGTTAAAAAGTGTATATATTCTTCCATTAATCATTTTAATTTCATGGGAATCTAATATACACTTTTTTGGATACCCTGTAATGAAGTGAGGCATGCCAGAAACTGGGGAAAATAGTTTTATGGGAAACTACCCATGAAAGCATTTGCCGTTTGAGCTTCAGACAGGATTTATATTCGGTTCAAAAATTCTAAAAATATGTATAACATTAATTCAACATATGATTTTTTTGTTGTTAGCCATTAATTGTTCAATCCGTGATCCACAATGGTCGTAGCTGTCTTTTATACTAAAGACGCCCGCAATGACACACTTCGCTCGTGGAATCTAAACGAGATATCTCCAAATCATAATCCAAGCATAGTGAGAAAAATAATATGGGCTTCCTTCTCATACCAAAATCTCAATGTCGATGGGGGAACAGTGAGTTTGACCGGGTCGCACGCCTTTAAAGAGATTTGCAACAATGTTACCACACTGAGCACCTTTCCTAACAACTAACGACTATGAGGCATTTCATTTTCTCCTATCGATTTAAAGACACACTCAGTCATTTGGCATAGAAAAGGGTCCGCAATTTCCTACGAAATTGAGGGTTTGAGCTTCTTATAATGGTTTCCTACGTAGTCACTACTAGACAGAATGAATGAGTCTGATCGTGAGTTATTTTACAAATAAAAGACTTTGTTAATAATACAAATCTAGCCAGACTTTTTATTGCGCAAACTTGCAGCCTTCCAAATCATTTCTAAGCAATGTATTTCCGGGTTTACGCACCCCCGCACGAATATCATTACGACGCTGACTATAATAGTATTGTCTCGTTTGATCCAGCTTTATCTCGTGTCGTACAAAATGTTCCAGGTAAACATTTGTTCCAGGTAAACATTTGTTAAATGGACAGTGGTTTACCCTTGAATGTTACTCCCTACCAAGTGCACATGTTGCAGTAGTTATATGTAAAAGGGCGCTGTTTAGAATGTAATCGTAATATATTTCATATTTGAACAGGTAATTAAGGGAGCAGTCCCATGTATAATCGATAATTCAATTGAGACTATCGTGGCTCAATTCATTTTGGGCTCGATATTTATAAAGTTGAGGCTCGATAAAATAGACATTGGTGTACTAACGCCGCCAACACGCACACACAAGTAATTTTACGCACACAAGTGAATTAATTACGCACACAAGTGCATGTATTACACACGCACCCCAATTACCGTATTTTACGAACACAGGTGAATTTAGTACCCACACAAGTGAATTTTTAGGGTATGGATTAGTCTACCAAATACCAAGTACCAAGGGTTAGGGTTAATAGGTTATGGCTATGGTTATGGTTATGGTTATGGTTATGGTTATGGTTATGGTTATGGGTTATTGGTGGGTTATGGGTTAGGGATTACGGGATAGGGTTTAAGTGTTAGGAGTACCAAGTACCAGGGGTTGGGAGTACCAAGTACCAAGGGTTATGGTTAGTGGGTTGTAATAGGGTTAGGGTTAGGTTTAAGGTTAGGGTTAGGGTTAGGGTTAGGGTTAGGGTTAGGGTTAGGGTTAGGGTTAGGGGGATTGGGTTAGAGGGTTGGGGTTTGCTTGTTTGTTTTGTTTAGCAGGCTCGTCCCAACAGGGACGTAGGTAATCGCGCACATAAGTACACGTTATAACCGGCCTGGCCTGTTGGCCACTTCGGGGTTGGGTTGAGATTATGGGTTAGGGAGTTCGAGTTAGGGGTTAGGGGTTAGGATTTAGGGATTGGGGATTGGGATTGTGGGTTAGAGGTTACGGTTAGAAGTTAAGCTTGATGTCGGTGTTCATGTCGGTGTGAGTGTTGGTGTCGGTGCCGATATCGGTGTTGGTGTCGGTGTCAATGTTGATATCGAAGTCGATGTCGATGTCGGTGGCATTGTCGGTGTACCGACCACGGCACCGACATTGACACCGACACCAAAATCAACACCGACATTTGTGTGCGTAATAAATTCACCTGTGTGCGTAAAATAAATCATGTGTGTGTGTGTAATAAATGTGTGCTAGATATCCGCCTGGGCCACGATGCTACATGGTCTTAATTGGTTTGCAAAAGGAGGTTGGTTCGGGAAGATTTCTGTGGTTAGTGCAAAGGTTTGATTAATTGTGGCAAAAAGTATGTAGTTAGTGACGTGTTTTTTTCAAAGACGGCTAATAACGTCATATTACTTTTAACAATTTTGCCCCTCCTGGTTTTTTTCAAGGTCACATATCCATTATTCAGTAACAGTATATACGGACAAGTCTAAATTTATTGTTTGTTTATTGTTTTAAGGGTCCATATCCAAACTCTCTAGTGATTTTATAGCGTTTTTCTACCGATTTTACCCCGGTATTACAACGGTATTTGTTTCTATTGTTAAAAGCATCGGAAAAAGATCGGTGATTAACTAGAGCCTCTCTACTTATCTGGCGTTAACAATAGAACTGTTGTAGTACTCTCGATGGCTCAATTAGTGAAGCAGACAGATGAAAGCGCGAGGAAGGTTGTGTCATATTCTTTAAGAAATACTATAAGCTTTTTAAATCCGATCGTAAAATGTTTACGTTCACCGCCGATCAATGTATCTGGTCGTCTAGAAATATGAATTAAGCTACCGCTCCATCACGAGTGTGGCATGTTGTTTACTCTCACTCTATTCATCTATTGTTCGGCGCAGTATTGCCAAGATCTTGTGAAAGTAGCCCATTTCCCCCTTCATTCCATTGAAATCAATGCTGAAAACATTTTGGCGATAGGTCACGTAACATATTTGTATAATGGATGGGTGATGACGGAGGGGGCGTAATATATTGACCATCGTGTTTGGAAGTATTATACAATATAATACTTATGTATTATACAATATACAATCCAGGTCATTAGTTTAGAGAGGATATTGTTTCCGACTTTTGTTCTTTCTTCAATTTTCGATACAATGTCCCCTATCAATAGAATATAATGGTCTTTGCTGGTTGTCAACTGTCCGCATTGCATTTGGCCTGTAACCCTTTGGAACATGAAACCACCATTCAACTTGCGACATTTGACGCTCAATTCTCATAGCCCGAGTGAACGCAATACTGAAGCGATTCTGTAATCGCTTCAGTATTGCGTTCACTAGGGCTATGAGAATTGAGCGTCAAATGATTGCACAGCACCGGCAAGAAGCTGAAATCCTAAAGAACAATTCCCATTTTTTAAAATGTTAATCGCTTCATTATTTTAATTTTGAATAACAAAGTTTGGGGATCAGCAACGCATAAGAAATGTGATGCTTGAATAACTCCATACTAAATATATATTTATCAACGACTTTGCCAAAATTGTAATAGTCTAGTGTAGCATAGTGGCCACGCTCTAGCGCTCACACGCAGGAATCCCGGGTTCAATTCCTCAACCAATCATTATTTCTTCTCTGTCTGTTTTTTCCCTTTTCTTCTTATTTTTCTCTCTGTGTCTCCAATTTCTCTGTTTTGTTTTGTTTTGTTTCGTTAACGTTTTCGTTTTGTTATTTTTTAATATGTTTTATTTATTTTTCTTTGGGGAGGGGCTTTGTTATTCATAAGACCTATTATTGTGTTATCATTTTTTTTAAAATCATGTGAACCTATCCATATATTTGATTGCGCATGACAAGAAATTGCTGTGTACCGGTTAGCTCAGTTGGTAGGGCAGCGGATTTACAATGAACACTCATATTGATATAGATACCATTGAATCGTAAGTTCGATCTCAGTAGTACCTTTATTTTGTACGTCCCACGGTTTTTACCCATATTTATGATTATATTTACTTATGTTATCCCTTTATATTTATTTCTTCTGTTTTTTCTTCCTTTTTTGGGGGGGGGGGGGGGCGGTTGAATTTTTTTTTTGTTTTTTTGTTTTTGTTTGTTGGGGGCTTTTTGTGTGTGTGGTTTTTGATTGTTGTTTTATTATAAGGAGCTACATACGTAGTAGCAATAAAATTATAAGAAACAGAACATGGATTTTAACATTATTCGATACGAAATCGGATACAATAATTGGACAGGTACAATTGAATGTTTTCCTTGTCCTCCTCGTGACCGAAAAACCAAATCCTTTTTGTAATCTAAATTATATTCAATGCTTTATGTATTGAATATTGATTTAGATAATGTGATGTGAATACTAGCAATAGAAGCCATCCATGAGTCGGTCATATTTGTAGGAACTAAAGCCGGGAACTAAAGTCTGTTCCCAAATTTGAAAAGACTAATACTACAGATCAACACGCATGTTGACGGATACTCGTTTAAATAACCCGCCAAATGTATAGGTCATTCTTTGAACAGTAAGACTTGCATCAAATTGATCTGAACAACGAATACTACGGGAACAAGAACCTTTTGTTACGGACACGCATGAGTGAAGTGGATTCTATTGAGGTAATTCCTTGATGTCTGACTGTGCAATCGATAGGGATTTACATAAGTTTCGTAAAAATCGTTGAGTCATGAATGCAACCTTTGAGTTGGGAGGTGGAGGGGGGAGTGGGGTATACTAGGGTTTTTGTTAAATTGTACATTTATCAGACCGCGAATAGCTTTTAATGTTGTTCAAAAATTATATATAGGCCGAACGAAAATAACTTAAGAATCGTTTCACAAAGTACGGGATTTGTTATTCGTTAAATCTAATAAATCATAGACTCATTTTACAGACAACAACACCGTGTTGAAAAATCCGTGTGTATTTAGGGAATAGTTGAATGAGAACTATATTTGGGTATAAAGCGCTGAGGATTTCAGGAAAATCGAAATAGCTCAGTTGGTAAAGATTAGGACTCTCAATCAGCAGGCCGTACGTTCGAATCTTCGTGGCGGTTTATATTCCTTGTGCTCTATACTTAGAGCGGTCGAGTCTGGGTAGAGGTCGGTTAGGGTTTTAAGTATTGTTCTTTCATTATACGTCCGTTCGGGGTTTTCATTTATAACGTTATTTATTTATTTTGTATTTACTTTCTTAAATCAATCAATTAATTATAAATAGGCCCAAATACAGTTTATTTTATTGATATAATTATTAATTTATATATTATTTATTTACATTAATTACTTAATTTCTTCATATTTATTATTTATTAGGTCACGTTCAGAGTGTATGCAACATTCTTAAATAGTCTAAAAACGCAGAAAAACGACACTATTTAGGGGAGTAAGATTCATAATGCTACTTGAATACACACATTATGCCTAAACCAGAAAACAATAACACGTTGTATGTTTAATGGCTCCCATATTGTTTAGTATTCAATGATAACATTATCCATGCTTGTACTGCTTACTCAAAAATCATCCACGGCTGAACAATAGTCTTTAAAGGCCACTTCAAGGAGGATTATTCTTATGACGTTAACGAGTGGATTACGATAAGCCTAGCAATGAATAGGCGGCTACAAACATATCTCGTTTGAGTCGGGGTTTGAGGAGTGTCGCGATTAGCCTCTATCACCTGCCATGATAAAACCTGGCACTTGTACTAGAAACCCGATAGGTGTACAATCTGGCAAATGGGTCGCTCTCTACGTCACAACGGGGGTCGGGTGAACACTGGTCAGGTTAATAACACAATCTTCCTCGCGCTTTCATGTGTCTGCTTCACTAATTGAGCCATCGAGAGTACTACAATAGTTCTATTGTTAACGCCAGACAAGTAGAGAGGCTCTAGTTAATCACCGATCTTTTTCCGATGCTTTTAACAATAGAAAAAAATACCGTTGTAATACCGGGGTAAAATCGGTAGAAAAACGCTATAAAATCACTGAGAGTTTGGATATGGCCCCTAATAGGTATTATTAATAATAATCTTTTTTCTCACAAATGTGGCATTCAGTCAAAACGTCACAAAGCTGGACATTACTGATGTGTCATTAGACCTAATACATTGACGACTCTGTAGATTTGACAAGCAATCCATGACAACGATATATTTAAAATAAACATAAAGCAAAATACCGAGAGATACGATTACATTTCCCTGTTTCCAAATATCCATCAAGAAACTTGAACTGTATGCAAACATGAAGCACCAAATAGAATTTAGAGCAGGGGTGGGCCTACTCATGCAGTTATCAATGACATTTTAGAAAATAAATAACCCGAAGATATACTTACATACGGCACCACTTGTCCTTCGTTGTATTTAGATAAGGTATTATGCTGCTCAATAAATAACCTGTTGCTGATCAATACGGGGTTCGATCATTTTAAAAATCAGGCTTGATAACTAACTCATCGGGGCCCGATACAGGCTCGATAATTTATTGAGTAGGCCTTTATGGAACTGTTCCCAAACTTAACAATTTTAATGTTCTTATTTTTTTCAGAGTTCGTCTTATTACATTTCGGATTTTTAATCATCTAAGACGTACGGAAATAACTGTTATTTTGCGGATAGTGTGCGGGCTTGCCCGCTATATCTATCTGCAAAGATGGAGAGCCCGTCGATATGGGTAACGTTAGCAATTATCGCTCTACTTGCTAATTCAGTGGTATCTCAGGAGATTATCGGGGGCGTCATACATGAGGATACAATTTTTGATCTATCTGGTAGTCCGTATACAGTTAACGCCAGTGTCATGATTGAAACGGATACGTCTCTTACCATACAAGCTGGAGTTGAGCTTATATTTAATCCAGGTGTCGGCATCTTAGTAAATGGATCGCTGATAGTCAATGGCTCCGAAACACAACGTGTTACATTTACTGCAACAATTCCATCAACCACATCACAAACGTCGTACTCATGGTCAGGTATAAGATGGTTGCCCGAGGCTTCATCCGTTACTGAATATGTTGATTTCATACCAATTACGCGATCATCCTCTATCCTTCGCTACGTCAACATAACAGAGGCGGGTGCATTGTTCCTAATGGATGACAACGGTATACAGTCTACAGGAACAGGTCCAGCTCTTCAAGCTGATGGTATAGCCCCTATTCTTGACCATGTACATGTTGGCGGGAATTTTGGATCGGGTGTAGAATGGCGTGATATCACAGACGTTGCAGAGCTGATGAATTGTGAAATATCATTCAACGCAGGTGATGGATTGATATTTACGTCAGATGGAATTGGAAAACTATCAATTGACGAGAGTACAGTTGCTGAGAATGCAGGCGATGGTGTCAACGCGGATATGAACCCACCGGACGGTACAATGGATATACCTCGTTATCGGTTCTGCTCACTTTCTATGGATATAGATGACGATATATACATCGACCACAACCAAGCAGATTTTTGTGATGATCCATATCAATGTCTCCAGGTAAAGTGGTAAATTTATAAAGTGATTTACCACGAGAGCCAATTTATAAATGATCGAGGCTTCCCTCAATAAGTATGTCCTAATACTGAAGAGCTAATAACTGTGTGAATCATGTGAAACACGTCTTGATTTTATTGATAAAAGGTATATGTATCAGTTGCCCTCAAATTGTGATATGCATGCCAAATTCAAATCAAGGTTTTTAAAATACAATGGGCCGTATTCTCGTATGTTTAACTTTGAATTTAAAAACATCGTTTAACTAAACGCAATTCTCGTAAATTTAAACAAAGTTAAACACGCGTCTAACTAACTTAAAAGTGTATAACTTTAAACATGGATATAGAGGGTAGTTTAACGGCGTTCGTTTAAAGTCGTGCACCAATTATACGCTTTGAATGATTACTCAACTGTGCTCGGTATACAAGCTGACGTGCCGGGATGACATGCAGATCGTATAGTCTTAAAACTGCTTTAAAATATATCCTAACACAAAATTAATATCCTCATTTGAAAGTGAAGATCCTTCCTGTTAAACACGACAACACCACAAACCATCAATGTCTTGGAGATAACGAAGGCAACGTATAGCAAATGGTGTGTCAATTTGTATAAATAGTATAAAATACATGTCTTTTACAAATAATCCCATAAAACCCCTAAATAGCATCAAAATAGTAGAATTGTGCGTCACACCTACATCAAGTCAGAAACACTTTTGTTGTCAATAAAGCCATTCACGTACTTATGAATCCGATGATTACCGAAAGGTATTTGCCCAAGTTATATGGTTGATATTTTCGGGCTATAGCGTAAAAAAAAATCCGAGGTCAAACCAGCTCTGTGAGTGACCTCCCGAGTGACTGAACATGAATACACGAACACCCCAACACAAAAACACCAAGACGTACCAACATAGCGCCTTCTATTACTCGCATGAAGGCAACGAGCGCGTGTAATAATTGCTAGTAATTGGCGAGTTATTGTCGGAGTGTTATAAAATGTGAACACCCGAAGTGGTTGCAAAATCAACAAATTAATGTAGCTTTTTGTCAAATTTGCAGGTCTTATCATCTCCCCCGGGAACTGTTTTGACAGCCTACATCATATCATTAACTGGGTCTAGTGAATCACAAATCAGTTTTTGGAATGGCAATTCAACGAATGAACTAGATATCATATCAGTCAGTCATCCTGGAGTATACAAAAGCTGGTTATCTTCATCTACCAATGCTATGACTATAAGAGCCTCAAGACTGTACACTTGGTATTCATTGGCCTTTACTTTGTTTATCTCTGTGCAAAAGGGTAAGTTGTGTTTAACGGTTCATCAAAGACCACACGCAAATACATGTACCTTACAAAGGTGCACACATGTATTAGATTGTGTTACATTCTCACATTTGAAATGGCGTAATTTGTTTCTAAATCATCATCAGTGTTGGAACATGCATAATCATTGGTAGAAAATGGGATATCAAAGTGGTACAATCTTAGGGTTGATATTAATGTATAAAATGTATGACCTCTTCAAATAATGTGGACTTTAGAGTGTGTAAGAAGAAGGTCATGTGGAATCGTTTTAGAGAGCTTACGATTTCGTAAACCAGGTTCACGAGCAATTATCTTTGTTGTAGTAAATACATAAACCACTGATGAATCATGAAAATCGCGGTGCCGTTATAGATACTACACTCTTAGAAAAAAATAAGCATTGTTGGGTGTGTAGAGTCTTATACAACACATAGTGAACATTTTACCCATCAAATAGTTAAATTTTACCCAACAAAGTTTAAAACTTTGCCACAATATCGTTGGGTAAACGTTTACCCCAAAACGACCATGTTCCCTATTTTGACCCAACTTTGTGTAGAGGTTTTACCCAACACTTTGTGTCATTTTGGTACACATAATTAAAATACAAAAATGCAGGTATATATTTTAAGCCATTTTGGGTGTCATATTTGCATATAATCTTCTCTCGCAATTTTATTTTCCACGGAATTAAAGATTTTTAGAAGAACTTACCTTAACTTGACCGGACCGGGGCTCGAACCCACAACCTCTGTATACTAAGACTGACGCCATATCCACTGAGCTCACGAAGTAGTTGATGATGTGGAAGTGTTTTGTGTTAATATAAACTATTTGATATGACTTAATATGACAAGATAGAAAGAAATTGCTTAAATTAGTCGGTAAATGTTGAGATTGGCATGAAAAAAGCATAAATACGAGGTTCATTCAATAAGTTCTACCTCCTCCCTCATAACATCGCTAATATTAATGTCAACCTCATGATATTTGTCATGATTATAGCTCCAAATCATAGCTACTAATGTGTAGTAAATGATAATTTATATCTGTTTTACTTTTGTTACGACGCGGTCAAAGCCAGAGAGAGATTTTGGACAACGGACACAGAAAATTACCTTAAAAATATACACATGTTTTCGGGTGTTTTTCGTAATGTATGGTTAGATATAAGAGCATGATTTAAATACTGAAAATGGAAATGAATGAATGATATCTGAATATATTACAGTATTATCATGTATAGATAAGATTGTAAACAATATTAACTCTTGTAGGCTTGCAAATAGTGTACTATCAACTCAAATGTATGGCTATGCCTTTGGCGTACCAGAATACTGCCATTAGTCAAATTTTCGTTTTTACAACTTAGCCACAATGATGCCTCGAATATTAAATCTTTACCATAATAGTCACTTTATGAGTTTTACTTATGTGCAACCTTCAGAATAGTCAATCAGGTAGTCAATGATAGAAAGTTATCGCTTTGACAGACTTAATCCCTCCATTTGGTTCGATATATTGAAGATCGCTTAGTTATCATGAAAGTCAAATATGATATTTACAGGGTTCTCTAGGGGAGGGGTAAGCTGAATGGTTGTCCTGACCTGGATCTGGCTAATCAGAGGGCATATTTTTCCAAACCAATCCGTCAACTTTATTGTTTATAGTCTGGTAAAGAGATATCTGACATTTAGAACGGTTATAATTGACCGATTGGTATGTTTTGCCTCTTACAATAGGCCATTAGAAAAGCAATTCGGCGATATTTTGCTGTTTTTCATCCGTTTCCGTCACACTAAATCGAGGTTTGAGGTTTGGTTCTCACTGCATGTCCGGAAAAGTACAACCAGTACTCAGATCAATTTACATTGGATTTGTAGCTGAGGCTCTAAGCTACAATCGTGTGATATTTGATAAGACTGGCTCATATAATAATAAAGTTATGAGGTAGGAGGTAGAACTTATTGAATGACCCTCGTATAATGAAACTAGTAGATTATAATGCTATATTATCTTAAGGGAGACCGATGTGTGAAGGTCAGGTTGCCGACGTCGGCAAACCGTTGAAAATAATCGACCTTGATAATAATGTGCTCCCGCGACACTACACGCACGGCTACGGGCTAGTTTACTTTACCTTGACCAGACAATAGTTACATCGATCGGTAACGCGGCTTTCTACGCAGAGAATGACAGAATATGCGAGATTTTGCCAAACTAAAATCATCTGGTCATCTTGTTTTCGTAGACTTGACCGTTTAGAGAAATAACACTTGCGAACGCCGTAATAGACTGAGCTAACGAAGTAGTTGATGATGTGGAAGTGTTTTACCCAACAAGGTTTAGAGCTTTGACACAATATCGTTGGGTAAATGTTTACCCCAAAACAACCATGTTCCCTATTTTGACCCAATTATGTGTAACGGTTTTACCCAACACTTGTGTCATTTTGGTACACATAAACTGGGTAAAATCCTTTACCCAATAATGCTGTGTAGGCAATTTACCTTTTGTTGAGTAAAATTTAGCTATTTCATGGGTAAAAGGTTCACTATGTGTTGTGTAAGACGCTACACAACCACTGTTGTGTACATTTTTACCCAACAATCTTATACTTCCATGGTGTCAAATCATGTTTTACCAAATTGCGGGTACTTTTCTACACTTCCAGAGTGTAAAACTCGGAATTCAATAGTAAGCTATTGCATGTGTAAAAAGTTATTTTACGAAATCGATGTTTAGCATAATATTGGGTAAAAAACTACAAATTTCTTTTGTGCCCAGCAAAATTTGACATTTCTATGCGTGTAGGCCGATTCGTTTCGATATAAACAACTCATTCGCGGATTCCATGTCTTAATAACAAGTGACACATTATACTTTCTGGCACCTAAAGATTTCAAATAACCCTGCTCAATGGTTCATTGATCACATTGAAAGAAACAGATGACCTTTCTTTTCCTTGCCATCATTGTGAACATAAATTACAAAAAAGCGCTTTTGAGTAAGAATTGAAACATATCTTAATATATCTACTAAAATCCAATGAAATACCTGTCCCTCAATCGATAGCTATACTTCTAACTTTAACTACTGTGTGGAAGGTTTATTAATCGAATAAAATGCAATGTTTCCCGCATTACGAACTCTGTCATGATAGTTTTGGATGTCTAAAATATATTTCATGTTTTTATTTTATTTTATTTTCCTTTCTATTTTGCCAGATTCTGTTTTCGATTTGAGTATCAGCGATTCCAACATAACCAGTAATGGTGAAAATGGTATTTATATCTCAAACCAATATCGAGAAATGATCATTATTGATTCAGTAATTAGCAACAATGCACATAATGGAATATCTATCGAATATAAGTATGGTCGGGTAGAAATTGCTAACAGTGTTGTAGAAAGAAATGACCAATCTGGGTTTCTTTCAAGGAACGATCAAGGAGAAATCAACATCAGGCAATGTGACTTCTCAAGGAATGCAGATCACGGAATACACGTACGCAAACGTCTACAGAATCATGTATTCTACATGTCAATCGATAGCTCATCTATGTCTTATAATGGCGCCAATGGCATATATGTTGTTCACGTGTCAGGATGTAGCGAATGGGAGTTCTTCCTAAGGGACTCTGATATCTTAGGAAATATGGGCAAAGGGTTGAGACTTGAACAATATCCTCACTGTTTTATCGAGGGATTATGTAGCGTCAGTAAGTCTACCTTTGCTGAAAACAAAAATACTGCTTTGGATATGTACTACACAAATGCGATCGAAGTTGTAAGCAACGTGTTCTTCAATAATACTGGAGTAGAAACAATCTGCTGGACGTTGCCAAATTATGCCTATGATACCGAAGCATTATTTCAAAATAATACCTTCTTGAATAACTTTGGAGTAGATGTCGTACAACTCTTACCGAGTGAATCGTCAAGTCAATATGTAAAAACAAAGTTCACTGGCAATATATTTGAAAACAATACATGCTCTCGAGTTTTGTCAGTTGAATGGGGCCGGTACAGTACTTCTTATGACCAGACTGAAGTAGTTTCAGTTTCTGGCAATGTTTTCAAGAATAACATACCTCGATCCTTTAATGAGAGGTTTGCCCACATCATACCTGTAGTTACGGTCGTGGTCGACAGGCCGATAGTGTCTTTCGTATGCAACACCTTTGATAATCCCCTGTTTCCATATGAACTGGAAATCAACAAAGAATTTCGCGGCATTAACATCAACGCTACGAAGAACTATTGGGGAACTGATGACGAGTGGCAAATCCAAGAGAGAATTTATGATTCTTTTGATAACCATGCTTTATGTACACTACAGTACTTTCCTTACCTAACATCACCAGATAAAACTGACGTCGTTGATCAAACATCAACAAGATCACCTCTACCCTTTCAGCGAGACCAGATAAAAGGTGGTATTGTAAAAAGATCTAAAAGATCACTTCTGCCCTTTCAGCGAGGCCAGACAATAGGTGGTATTGTAGATGGCACTGAAATACTTTCGTTCACCGGAGACAACTACTTTGCTGATCGCGATATTATTATTCAATACGGTGGAAAACTCATTATTGACCCAGGCGTTAACGTTTTCTTTTCACCCTACTCGTCCATAATTGTCCAAGGTGAATTGATTGCGAATGGTTCTTTAGATAATAAGATTTCATTTGCAGCGGATAGTTCTATAACATCAACCGATAAGACTATAAGACTAAACGGAAGCGCACCTTGGAATGGTAGACTCGAAATCCTTGTTGGTACTGAGTGGTTCACGATGTGTACTCAATACTGGACAATGACTAATGCCGAAGTTGCGTGTCGTCAATTAGGCTTTTTCGGGGTCGAACGTAGTACGAATTATTCCTCATACGATGGCACTAATATGATATGGAATCAATCATTGGATTGTTTAGGTCATGAAGGTACCCTACAGGAATGTCAATTTAGAGAAGATGTTTCTGGATCTTGCACATCCCATTACGACGACATACTCTTACATTGCAGTGAGCCGCCAGCACTGTGGGGTGGCTTGGTCTTCACCTTTGACAGCGATGTGAGTGAATTGAGACACGTCGAAATCATGCATGCTGGATACAAATATGATTGGTCAATTAACCGTGTCACTCGCGGTGCTGCAATTTTAACGCATTTTTTTCATCATACATTTGAGGATATTGTTGTTCAATCACCAGCATACACGGGTATTGAGGTTTTTCATCTGGACCCATTTCACGAAAACAGTTTGCAATCGGTATTTGTTTACAGTTGCGTGTTCGGGTTACGATTTCATTACCCTGTAGGTTTTTCCGTAATTGACGGCCATTTTGCTGAATGTGTAATAGGAATAGAAGTGATATATGACGATTCCATTCACGAAGACGAAATACTGAAATACGTAGAGAGCAGTAGAGTTATATCTGAATGCAATGTGAACATCACTTTGGATATCAATGATATGATCATACTTATCCCCCCACCTGGTCAAGAAATACATACTTGTGTGGATAACATAAGTACTGCATTTGATGGACAATTTGAAGTAACTGTTTTCTATACGGATCAATATTCTACTGTAAACGTTACCGAATTTGGTAATACAACACTCTTTGTAGACAAAAACCAATACGACTACAGTTTTGTTCTTTCCCTTGGATCCGTGGTATCGGTCACTCGGCGTAAAGATTATGACTCAAGTACTAATGACTATCTCATCTACGTCAAGGCTGTCTATGGTATGTACTGTAGTTAATATTTTAAACCACGATGTAAATGGTACTTTTACTAACAGAAATCAACGTTGTAGAATATCTGCCTTTGTTTTGAATACCATTTTAAATACTACGTAAAATATATTCCGTAACTAGAATGAAAGTTCATATGTGTTGGTATTAAATTAAACTGAATTTAAGGTCTGCCAAAAACAAACATTTTTCTTTCCATGTCGTGATATGGTAACATGTTGGACGAAATGTATAGAAATATAAAGTTCAAGGTCAAATGTCACCTCATTTGCATAATATTAATATTGAATTTCCCAAGCTTTTATTCCCAAGTTAATGTGCATATAGGCCAAGAACACTGAAAACATTTTCCGGTTATTTTCAGTGAACATGCTTATTGATTATTTTTTGGAGGGGGGGGGGGGGGGGTGGAATTGTAATACCGATATATAAGGTATGTAATACATGTCGTAACCAAACTGTTCTCAGCATTTCACCGCAAATTACAATCTTCTGTCGGGTATACGGGGGGGGGGGGGGGGGGGGGTGGGGGTTACCGTGCACTCCACCCAGGAATCCTCAAACCAACTGTTCTAAAACATATTCAGAATGTTACAAAAATGTTTTTGGTATTCATAGCCGCCAAAACTGGTAAATGTCATAACATATCTGTATCAATCAATCAAAATGGAAATGGTGAAAGTATACTTTTAACAGTAGGATATAATGTATTAGACACTACACTCTCAATGGCCCCAAAATGTGTCTCAACATGGCTGCAAAAATGGTCAAATTCAATAAAATGGGACAATAGAATATCAACCAAAATGTATAATGACCACCCCAAGGGAAAGATTATTTATCATATTCGTAAAACAAGGTTAAGTTTGAGTTTTAATTCGATAGCATTAATACTATTTCTCCATTATGCTTGGTCGCTAGAGAAGCGGGAGAAGGAAATTTGAATCCTCAGACTTTTTATGCATGCATTTCGAACGCTTCGATAACAATTGACCAATTTCGCTCAGTTTGTAGACCATCCGCTTAGAGATCGGGAGGTCCCGAGTTAAATCCCGGTCAGGAAATGTGTATTTTCATTTTTCGACCACCACAAGGGAAATATTATTTATCATCTCCGTAGAGAGGTTGGGTTGTGGATTTTTCGTCGCCTCAGCATTCGATCTCAATACAAAATAATTATAAACTGGATTTCTCGGGTGTGGTTACACCTTTCATCAGCAGATTCATGACTCTATTTGACAATCTTTTACGGTAGACATAGGTAAGGCACGTGAAGCTCTTGGATAGGGATGGTCGTTGGTTTGAGCAAAGTATAAGAGAGGGTTAGGGAAGACGTCAAAACTCGACCACCCGTCGCCTTAGCATTCGATCTCAATACAAAATAATTATAAACTGGATTTCTCGGGTGTGGTTACACCTTTCATCAGCAGATTCATGACTCTATTTGACAATCTTTTACGGTAGACATAGGTAAGGCACGTGAAGCTCTTGGATAGGGATGGTCGTTGGTTTGAGCAAAGTATAAGAGAGGGTTAGGGAAGACGTCAAAACTCGACCACCCGTTGACCGCCGGTTACGGCCGGTTCCGCTCGGTTCTTTCAGGTCAAATGTTTCACTGGTATATGAATATTCGCGCATGCAACACTGAACAACCGCCGGTTGACTTAATGCTGTAACCAGACCAATTTACACTATCAATCTGTTACTTTGCGGTCATAATAGCTCTCTCTATAATCGTTCTATAAAAAACAAACATTCATAGACTTTCGGTATTGATTTTAAAAAGTTAATTGAGCTATAAACAGATTGAAAAAGCCAACCCCAGCGAAAATCAATAGCTGTATTGTACTGGTTGTCAACTGAGCCCATTACTTCAAGATTTTATTGCTCACGCGTGTGACGAGCCACTATCAACCGGTCGTGTTCACCAGAGTGGAACTATTTGACCTCATTATGTGTGTATATTATAACAGACGACACGTTTTGTGAGAACCGGGCGGAACCGGTCGTAACCGGTGGTTGCCTGGCGGTCGAGTTTTGACGTGATCCCTTAACGGAGATCATTAACAATGACGGTTACGATACAAATTACCTAGCGTCTACGACCCAATTTTGTCGTCAATTGTTCGAAAGGTCAAGTTCGTCCAATCGAGTCATAAATCTGCTGAATAAAGGTGTAAAATTCCAGGTATTATTATCTTATGTTGAGATCGCAAGTTTAACTTCAAAATTTTTAAGATACCTACATATTATCAAAGGAATAAGCGACAATATTAACATGATTACCCGTATTGTTCTTTGTGCTACCTTTTAGCTCTAGAAAGCTTCGTTTCCCAAGCTTTCAATGGACATTCCGAGGCAAAGATCAGCGACACACGTTTTATATCAAGCGGGGAAGGAATTGTACTATCAACCAGGAATCACATATCCGTATCCAATGTAACGATATCAGATACGTCATACGGTATCCGAATCAGCGATGATAGCCACAGTGTACATCTTGAAGGATTATACATAAGTGATACCACTCGTGGAATATATTTCCAAGGCTTTGTGGAAGATTTCTACGTATCTAGCAGCGTATTTGAGTGCTCAAAACCAATTAAAATGAGTGCGTATGTGTATCAAGTTGTAGATAATGTGCGTCACTCCTCGTTGATTGAAAACTCAAGGTTTTATGGGCGCTATCAATCATACAAAGCAATTTTGATTCATGACTACCTCCTTGGTAGTTATATAGAGGTAAACCGCACTGTTACAGGTTGTGAATTCCAAAACTTCGAAACTGCTTTTCAGTACAGCTATGATGACGCCTACTATGGCTCTGAATATGTAGATACTTCCTTTATTACGTTGTCTAACTGCACATTTAGAGATAATACGAATGCTATACGTGCATGGTTTCGTGAATCCACTGGCGATGCAACTCTTAAACTGTTAGGAAACACTTTTACCGATCATACGAACCGTGTACTTGATATTCCGGAGGCTTCTGCGAAACTGGCGGTCACGATCAGTGATAACATGTTTCAGATGAATATGCAGACGGTGCTACGAATTCCAAACATAATTAGATTCTGCAATGTCTCTAATAATTCATTTAGGAACAACAGAGGAAGGTATATCGTTAACGTGTATGAGGCAAGACCAATAAACGCTCCAACATCCAATGTGTTTTATCACGTGTTTGAGAAAAATGTGTTCACGGACAACAAACCATCCTTTCACTATGGAAGCGACAATGAACAACCATGTGTTTTGTTAACAAGAATCCATACTGCTATCATTCGAAATAACGTATTTGATAATACGGATTTCCCTTCGGAATTCTGCTTGGGTGCATATCCATATTTCAATATAGATGATTATGTTGATGCTAGATTCAATTGCTGGCATACCACAGCTGAGATAGCTGATAAGATATTCGATCAAAATGATTGGAACGATCGACCATCAGTGTTGTTTTATCCTCATGATTTGTGCTTTGAATCAGGACAATCTACAACAAATATCACTTATTCTTCTGAACTACAAGGACGGATTATGAACGACTTGTTCCTGAAAGCTAACGAGGGACCTTACTTTGTTAAATCTGATATTACGGTTCTTCCAGACGTCACACTAACCATAGAAGCTGGTACACAACTTCAATTCGAACCAGATATAGGCGTTCTTGTCCTTGGTCGCTTAATAGCGACCGGAAATGAAGACAATCCAATCAGGTTTTCTGAAGCACGTAGTACTGTATTGCCTGTCCACGAAGATATTCGTCTAATTGATGGCCCTACTAACTACGGTATTCTACAGGTGTACAGCAATGGTGTTTGGGGATCTTTAAAGTCCTTCGATATAAACTATTATGCAGCTATTGTAGCCTGTCGACAGCTTGGATTTAGTGAACTAGTAGGCTACTATCCCTTAGAGGATACAATATTGAACGACCGAACTAAACGTGGTCGCATGTGGGATTCCAATATAGATTGCAATGGTGACGAACAAAAGCTCACGGACTGTCATCGTTTTGACTTGAATCCATGCTACTTTTGTCAAAGTGATGACATGTTCACTTTAGTACTAGAATGCAGCAAATCATCAGCAAACCATTGGGGTGGAATCAGAATTATCAAAGACGAAACCTCTAACCAAGATGAATCAATACTTCAGTACGTTGAGATCTCAGGTACGGGGCAATTACACAACGATGCTGCCCCCGGACTCTTTCTGAGCCGTACCAATCCCATCATTGATCATTTGATAATAACTAATTCATTGTCGGACGGACTTTTTGTTGACAGCCCGAAATATGAATTTATATTGGAGGATATAGAGGTGCATGAATGCGAATCCGGAGTTGTTTTAAACAACATAGATCATATTCATATAAGACTTGAACGAATATCTTCACGGTATAACCGTCAATTCGGTGTAAAAGTAGCATCAGATGATGAACCAGTCATATTTAGTGAGAATCTGTTTGGATTTCTTCCTGTGTGTGCAGAACGAAGTGTTGAAGAGATTACCATTGATACGTCTTCTGATCTTCTTTTCCAGAATCGTCTTAACACAAGGTGTGATGTTGCTCTCCAACCGAAAAGAAATGAAACACTCATTGTTGAGGCATTTCGTTTGCGTCTAAACAGCAATAATAATTACAGATGTTTTGCTACCCTAGAAATTTATGATAATACCACCGATTTATTGCTTGGAAGACTGTCTTGCTCATCTGACTATATCCGCATTATTTCCCCAAGCACTGGTAGCATACTTCGTGTGTCTACAATTCCTGTGTATTACTATTACTACAGACGATATGATGACAACTATTATCATACATCTGACGAGTTTTACGATACTGATACTGAAGTCGGCTTTGATGATGACTTAGGTCATGGGTTCCATTTTCGTGCAGTATCCTCTGTTGCTAATGGTAAGTTTTGCATTTCTTTACAGAAGAGGTTATATCAGGCGATTGTTATTTGGGATAACAGGAGACTCTATCAGCATACATATAAAATATTTGGTCCTTTTGGTACCCACCTTGCAAAAGTGTACTTTAGGTCCCAGATAAAGCATAATAATTATTAGAATGTACTAGTATCGTCTTATACTGGAACACCTAGTTTCGTTCGATACTGGTACAAAGTCAGTGATCTCTAGTTCGATACTGGCACATATACCATGTTCCAGTATTGCCCGATACTGGTACATTTTGATGTTCCAGTGTTGTTCAAAATTCATCTTTGAATCAAAAAAGGGTCACCTTTTTATGAATGATTGAACAGAATTCATGAGCCACATAGGCCTACTTTGTCAGAGATCTTCGTTGCTATCTTCATAAACGAACTTATCAGCATGATTCCGTCAATTTTCGTTCTACAGCCTAAATTAAAATAAGAATATTATAGGATATCCTCAGCTCCACCAGACCTTCAGCATATCGAAAGGTAGTGACAGCTCAAATTTAGGCCTATGTATCGAAATCACAGTCCTATTCTAACCAGAGGGTTAATTGTTGTTGCCTTCACCCCTTATATTCTTCTCTGGCGTGCTCAAAGGCTCATTAATAAATCGTCAAATGACCACCGATTGCGCTCATTATTAGCGCTATAAATGTCATTGTTGATATTTATGATGTTAATAATGATTCCAATTCAATACTGGAATAATAAATTCATCGGGAAATACTTGATTGATGCGATAAATTATGTGTCATACGAATGCAAATTCCTACTCGTACTTATTTCAAATTTAATTGTACATAGTTTGCTTTTGTAAAGTACTTACTTTGCTATACAATGTATACTGTAATCTTTGCAAATCAGTTGCTTATATTTCCTGTTTGGTTGCTGTAATATTAAATGTAATTATCGTTTGTGTCTTTCAGATGTATTTGAACACCGTTTGGTTGACTGCGACTGTTCATACAACTCACGGGGTGGTCTTGTGTATAAAAGTGACAGCGTTGTTCCAAATAGATATTTTGTTCACATCGATCGGTGTTTGTTTACAAACATCAACGGTCTTGTGAATTCAAACTGTCAGTTGGATTCCGGTGAGAAATGTTATCTAAATAAGTAGTTTTTATAAGCTTTTCCGTGTGTTATAATGCACTTCGATGTAGATGTGCATGGGATATGCAACGTGATAGAATTACTAGAATTATCATTAGCTTTCCTGTGGACTGTTTATGAGGGGGAATGATCCAAATAAGTGTACTTAGCCTACTGTGAACGCTTACATCAAACATGTTAAAATCTTGAACCGTAATAATATCGTTTTATTGTTTTTTATATGAGACGTATCTAGACCCGGGGGGGGGGGGGGGCAGTCAAACATAATGGTGTACACATGCGTGACCAATTTTTTCCAGACACCCCCTAAACAAGTTTTACCCTGCAAGCAAAATTACCCCCTCTTCAAGTTTTTAGCGCGCTTTCCTTGCAAATTTTGACCCCTAAACAAGTTCTTGCCAGAATATGACCCCTAAACAGAATTCCCGGGTCAGAATTCTACCTCTACCGCCGTTAAAATTATCAGCTGAAATGTCAGCCCGTTGCAGTTCGTCGGGATTCTCCAGTCTCTAGCGCATATTGTGAACGCTACAAAACGACGGTCTTGGGGACGGTCTTTGCTATCTCGGTTTGCTATGGCGATTATGACGCTAGAAACGAGTGACACACATGCGTTCTCAAATTGGAAATGAGACGCTCAAAAGAAATCTCAAAAAACGGGGATAACATTCTTCTGGGAACGGGGAACAAAACAAGTTACCCTAAACACGTTCGACCGGTATTTTAAGCCACACTTTTTCTTGAAAATCAGCGTTTTTTGATACCCTTAACGCGTCACGCGCGTGACGCGTCCAACACTGAAAAAACACCCCTTTTTACGCGTTTTTTTGGTCACGCATGTGTACACTATTATGTTTGACTGGCCCCCCGGGTATCTAGATAATTAAGAATTTCATTTTTCAAAACCAAATAAATTTTACTCACGTTTGTCAATTCCGTGCGTTATGGTCTATACACTTCATCAGAATGACCTTTTCTGACCTGTGCTGCTTCCGGTTGAGGGCGCTGTAATGGTAAACAGTGTACAATCAGTAGGCCATACACATAACCTACACTCTTAGAAGGTCAGGATCAAATACATGAGTAGATTTCCGGCTCACTTTGTTTTGATCCTTTAAGGATCATTTTCGGATCGTTTTGATCCGTTTTCGGATCGTTTTGATCCGTTTCCAGATAGATATCAACAAACGGATCAAATTCACCTTGATCAACTTTGATCTGATTTCCGGATCAATTCGATGAAAAAGTTCATTGGTCAATAGGTGACTGACGTCACTCTTTCGCAAACCGATAGACGACAAGCAGACGATCTTTTGAATTCGGTCGCCATTGAAACAAGGGTGAAATACCGCGGTAAGTTATCCAGTCTAATCTGTAAAATGTTACATGATTTTGTCGGTAAAGTAGTTTTATTTTTTATGTTTGAACATGCTCTATTCTTGTGAACAAATTTCTTGTACCTGACCAGTGCCATCAGTACGATTTTCGGTCAAAATGCTCCTCACAAAATGTCACGATCACTGCGATGTACTAGGCCTACACGATGTAGTAAGCTTACTGCACTCGATATATAGTCTGCAGTGGGTCTCTTAGAAGGTCAGGATCAAATATGAGACGAAAAGGATCAATTTTGATCCAGAAGCGGTATCACATATGAGCTTACCCTTTCCGGATCAAAGTGATCCGACAAGCAGGATCATTATTTTGATCCGTTTCAGTATCATTTGACAGAAATATTTGATCCCATTTCGGATCAAACTTTTTGATCCTGCTTGTCGGATCACTTTGATCCGGAAAGGGTAAGCTCATATGTGATACCGCTTCTGGATCAAAATTGATCCTTTTCGTCTCATATATGATCCTGACCTTCTAAGAGTGTAGATGTTAGAAAATGAGCTCCGTCGTCTATGTTCATAGCGTTGGGTGCCATCCATCAAATCCACATAGCTTCGTCACTCGGCAGAATAGGACACAGTCAGAGACAGAGTAGGGCCTATAGCAAGTCGGCAATCGCTGATCCACTGATCACCATAAAATTGCCCTCAACCGGAAACAGCACGGTTCAGAAGAGGTCGTCCTGTTGAAGTATTAGACAAAAACAACATCAGCGTGTGGGTCCAGCGTATTAAACATATCAATGTCGCAATAAGCCCTTTCAGTATAGGATTTTAACGATTAACTATACTGGTCTTTTTACATGGCTTCTCAGAATTAAACAAGTTTATTTTGAAATGATTTTCACTGTTAAATTCCATATTGTAAATGATCCAAAATATTATTTATAGTGACATTGGCACTCATGGTGTTGTTATCTATATTACAGAAACAAACGTGTGCGAAGCTCCATCCCTCGTAAATGGAGTAGCTGAACCTTCCGGTCACCTACCGGTCAATACAACATTAAACTTTACTTGCAATAGTGGATATCATTTAACCTCATCGCCTAATGTTACCTGTCTTGATAAGGGACACACAGTTGATTGGTCAGATACTCCGCCTACATGTGGTAAGATATTGTACCTTGCAACGAGATCCACATAAAGAGTAAAGACCCAGTAGGCCTATATTATATCTAATTTAAGAATATAATTTTGCGCCTTTGTACATGGAAACATAACAAGCGTTCTAGATATAGCTGACAAAATACAAAAAACACAGCCAAATTGGACGACGAATTATTTAGTGGTTTGCAACGTTTTCACATTTGCAGAATTTAAACATAGTCTATCGGTTAGAATCATGAGTTTTGACTGAATAATAATAAGTACATGTATACTCTTCGAGATCCCGTAAACACTTAATTAAGGGCAAACACAATCAAAGATTTAAACTATTGCGTTGACATGTTGAATGTAAAGGTTTTTAATCAAAGGAACAACTTTCAGAGTTTCTGGCATACATCCAGAATTTAACGACAAATTTATGAGATAGGCGGAAGGATCAAGGCATTTCTTGAGACGATCAGTTGGAAAAGGATCCAAAGCACATGACTTGTTTGCAGATTTGGTAATGATTTTGTGTACATCGTCGGTGGAAACATGACCGAAAGAAGCGAAGGAACTGTTGGTCGACTCAAAAATCTCAACTGATGAAACAGCAATACATTTTATGTTGTCAAGCGTGTCTCGCAGCTGTGTGACTTTACCATGGAAGAATGCGGAAAAATAATTTGCTAGATTTTTTCTACACTCATGATTAGGTAAAACAGGAGCTCAAGATGGTTTTGACAGACGGTCAACAAGTTGACGATCGTTGAATCCTGCAATCTGAGTCCTATGATAGTCACGTTTTGCTTGCTCCAACATGTGGCGATACTTGTCACACTGCACCGTGTATATCTGCCTTATCGACCTCCAGTCCGGACTTCAACCATCTTGTTTCACACCGGCGTTTTTCACGCTTTTCATTGCCATTTTGGCGAAGAGTCACAGATCTTTCTTTCTCAGATGCATGCTTATCAAGGTTGTCACGAAGAACTGAGGTATATTGATCAACAAATTGAGTCAAGCTATGATATGGATCTTTTGACAGTGCATAGGCTTAAATGTCACTTTTGAGATAATCAACATTGATTTTACACAAGTTACGTGACCGAATAGTGATCTTTGCAGATGGGGCTGTGAGATGTTTAATGTAACACTTATACACCTATCAGTTGTAAGACGCACTATACGACCCCCGGGAGAGGTGCGTCGTGGGTGCGTCGTTTACCACTAATTCTTGACGGAGGGTACGTGGGTGGCAGCCTTTGGTCCGTCAAAAAAATGACGGAGGGTTCGTAAAGGTCCGTCACTTTACATGGGTGCGAATGGGCTGATAGTTGACTACTGAGGGTGCGTATTTGGATGGCAATGGTCCGTCGTTTTTTTGACACAGGCTGCGTCATGGTACATGAGAAGTTGACGCACCTCGGTAAAGTGACGCACCACTCCCGGGGGTCGTATAGTGCGTTTTACAACTGATAGGTGTATTAACAGCATAGTGGTCAGAAGGAAGATCCCTATATACTGACGAATCAGAGACAAGATGTGCAGATTTTCGGGAGATCACGAGGTCTAGCGTATGTCCTTTTCGATGGGTGGCCTCTTTTACGTGCTCTCCTAGGTCAGCGGAGTCGAGTAGATCCAAGTAAACAAAGGCTTCACGATTATCTGGAATGTCAACATGGAAATTAAAAACACCAACCACAATATTTCCTGAGTAAATGGAAACTGATTCAAGGGGAGTGGAGAAATCCTTAAACAACATTTACGGAGCCAGCTCATTCACTGTCGAAGGTGGAGGCCGGTAGATAAAAGTCTTACAGAGGATGATCCAGAGTAAACAGTAGAATCCATGTACTCAAATGAAGAGAATTGGTGGGTGTCATTCTGTTTCACATTCAAACCACTATGTGCAAGAAGTAAAACACATCCACCTCTATGCAATCGTGGACTATGGTAGATGTCAATCGTGGACTATGGTAGATGTCAACGTGAGCCAAGTATATTTCACGAATAGTTGAACCAGCCGATCCATACAGGTCTATACAACATTCACATTTGTATTTAACAGTGGATATATGTTGACAAACAAGCATTT